>OX411553.1:11408792-11759707 GCA_948146395.1 Fragum whitleyi | reverse complement strand
CCCGCGAAGAAAGCTTGATAGTAAACTGAAGCCTCCTATAAAATCTAAGTAATAAAAATAACAAAGGGCAATAACTCCAAAATTATGCTAGCAAGAGTTGTAGTTCAGGTGTATTGCACTTCTCCTCCATGAGATCTATCCACCCATAAAGATTCAAGTTGATAGCTACTATACTTTAGGAGATATGCTCCAGACAAAATCTAAGTATCAAAAATAACAATGGGCAATAACTCAAATTATGCAAGCAAGAGTTGCAGTTCTTGTACACTGCACTTCTTCTCTATGAGATCTATCCACCATAAAGTTTCAAGTTGATAGCTGTTATACTTTAGGAGATATGCTCCAGACATAATCTAAGTATGAAAAATAACAAAGGGCAATAACTCCAAAATTATGCAAGCAGGAGTTGTAGTTCTTGAGCACTGCACTTCTCCTCCATAAGTTCTATCCACCCATAAAGTTTCAAGTTGATAGCTATTATACTTTAGGAGATATGCTCTGTGGACAGATTGCAAGGACTCAAATAAGGTGTAATCTTATACAGCAATTATAATGGTAACAAACATTAAACCTCCTTTTTGCATGACATATTTTTAGACACAAATTCTAAATTGTTTATAGTAAAGGGCATCTGATTTGCTACTCAAATATGAAATTTCACTAAATTCTGACATTTAGACTAGGAGAAATTTGGGAAAAACTGTTTTTTACCCTAAGTCCCCTTTTCCCGTGACGAGGCCTCAAATCGAAAAACCATCACAGATGCATCAACACTATATCATAGGAAGTTCACATGGTAAGTTTCATTTGATTTGGCCCAAGGGTTATGGAGAAATAGGTGGGGACAGACGGACGGACGGACGGACGGAATAACTATTTTACATGCTAACATGAAGGTAACAAACATTTAGCCCCCTTTTTCCATGATATTTTTTTTTACGTAATTTCAAATTGTTTATAGTAAAGGGCATCTGATTTGCTACTCAAATATGAAATTTCACTAAATTCTGACATTTAGACTAGGAGAAATTTGGGAAAAACTGTTTTTTACCCTAAGTCCCCTTTTCCCGTGACGAGGCCTCAAATCGAAAAACCGTCACAGATGCATCAACACTATATCATAGGAAGTTCACATGGTAAGTTTCATTTGATTTGGCCCAAGGGTTATGGAGAAATAGGTGGGGACAGACGGACGGACGGACGGACGGAATAACTATTTTACATGCTAACATGAAGGTAACAAACATTTAGCCCCCTTTTTCCATGATATTTTTTTTTACGTAATTTCAAATTGTTTATAGTAAAGGGCATCTGATTTGCTACTCAAATATGAAATTTCACTAAATTCTGACATTTAGACTAGGAGAAATTTGGGAAAAACTGTTTTTTACCCTAAGTCCCCTTTTCCCGTGACGAGGCCTCAAATCGAAAAACCGTCACAGATGCATCAACACTATATCATAGGAAGTTCACATGGTAAGTTTCATTTGATTTGGCCCAAGGGTTATGGAGAAATAGGTGGGGACAGACGGACGGACGGAATAACTATTTTACATGCTAACATGAAGGTAACAAACATTTAGCCCCCTTTTTCCATGATATTTTTTTTTACGTAATTTCAAATTGTTTATAGTAAAGGGCATCTGATTTGCTACTCAAATATGAAATTTCACTAAATTCTGACATTTAGACTAGGAGAAATTTGGGAAAAACTGTTTTTTACCCTAAGTCCCCTTTTCCCGTGACGAGGCCTCAAATCGAAAAACCGTCACAGATACATCAACACTATATCATAGGAAGTTCACATGGTAAGTTTCATTTGATTTGGCCCAAGGGTTATGGAGAAATAGGTGGGGACAGACGGACGGACGGACGGAATAACTATTTTACATGCTAACATGAAGGTAACAAACATTTAGCCCCCTTTTTCCATGATATTTTTTTTTACGTAATTTCAAATTGTTTATAGTAAAGGGCATCTGATTTGCTACTCAAATATGAAATTTCACTAAAATCTGACAGACTAGGAGAAATTTGGGAAAAACTGTTTTTTACCCTAAGTCCCCTTTTCCCGTGACAAGGCCACAAATCAAACTTGAAAGCCATGAATGGCTTGAGTCGCTCCACAGGCTTGAAATTCTTATAAAAGCAAATAAATGTTTTGACTAGATTTTTAGATATTTGGGGTTCTACTGATGTTGAAAATGATTCCATCAGTTACATTCTGAGAAAATGATTTTCATAGTTTCCACTATTTAACATATTGAGGAATGACCTCCGCCCATAAAATGCATATTTTTCATCCGATCAAAATAATTTTTGGTACACTGATAAAGAGTCACTCAAGGATCATACCAGTGAAATTTAGTTGATATCCATCAGTTACATTCTGAGAAAATGATTTTCAAAGTTTCCACTATGTAACATATAGAGAAATGACATCCGCCCATAAAATGCATATTTTCCATCCGATCACAATGATTTTTTGTAGACTGATAAAGGGTCACTCAAGGATCATTCAAGTGAAATTTGGTTGATATCCATCTATTACATTCTGAGAAAATGATTTTCAAAGTTTCCACTATATAACATATAGCGAAATGACCTTTGCCCATAAAATGCATATTTTCCATCCAATTACAATGATTTTTTGTAGACTGAAAAGGGGTCACCCAAGGATCATTCATGTAAAATCTAATTGGTATCCATTGATTAGAATCTGAGAAAACTCACTTTTTACCATATTTGGAAATAAGCCACGCCCATAAAATCCATGTTTTTCATTGGATCAAAATTTCTTGAACAACTTTGAAAGAGGGTCACCCAAGGATCATTCCTGTGAAGTTTGGTTGAAATCCATCCAGTTATTTCTGAGGACAAGATTTTTAAAGAAAAGTTTACGACCGGACGCACGCACGGACAGACGCACGATGGACACAACGCCATGACAATAGCCCCAGTGGCTTTCAGCCAGTGGAGCTAAAAACCGTCACAGGTGCATCATCGCTATATCATAGGGAGTTCATATGGTAAGTTTCATTTGATTTGGCCCAAGGGTTATGGAGAAATAGGTGGGGACAGACAGACGGACAGAAGGACGGACGGACAGAATTACGGACGGACAGACAGACGAAGCGGCAGCTATATGCTCTCCCTTCGGGGAGCATAAAAATTCTCATTTGGTCTAAAACTTTTTGACGATATATAATGTATCAATTTCCCATTTCGTCTACAAAATGGTTTCTGACATGTTATGAGTGCCATAGAGGTGTTGATGTCATATAGGTGTTATATATACAGCCCCCCCCCCCCCCCCCCAACACATACACACACTCACAAAATTATTTTTTTATTTATAAATGAAAAAAATCAATTTAATTTTTTTACTACTTTCCTTTTTCTAGAATTAAAAGTTTGTTATTTTCAATAAATCATAAAAATATTTGAGTTTTTTCTTATAATTTTATATTTGAAAATTAGTAAAGAGCATTTTTCAATTAATTTCTGATATGAATCAAAACCTATCATTAAACTCTTCTTTTCATAATAAAACCAGAAAATGTATAGATTCACATTATATAAAGTATTATTCTTCAGACAAAAGAGTGAATCAACTTTTAGACCAAATGGGAATTCATCACAATATGGCTTTTAGACCAAATGGGAAACTGTACAATTCGAACAAGAGCCATGTCAGACATGGCAATCCCTCGCCGTAAAAGCTTGATAGTAAACTGAAGCCTAATAGATTAAGGATTCTTTTGTACTTTAAGAAATTGACCCCCTACAAAATCTAAGTCTTTAGAATAGATAGATTAGATAGATTTATAATTATAATTATATTTATCTAGTAAATACGGTAGACACAGTATTCTACATCTTCCGTGACATTAGATATGCATTTTACTTATATGTATCCTAAATAGTTATTTACATCACACACATGTTGACCAATATTTGTTTTGTTTCTTTGTATGTATCACAATGTACGATTTGTTATGTACAAGTGAAATCTATATATCTATCTTTAAAATAGCAAAGGGCAAAAACTGGAAAATTATGCAAGCAAGAGTTAAAGTTGAAAGTTTCAAGTTGATAGCTTTTATAGTTTAGGAGATATGCTCCGGACAAATCCTAAGTATTAACAAGAGGACCATGATGGTCCTATATCCCTCACCTGTGTATCTTTGTCTAAATCAACTATTATCAAATTTTCCAGCAATAGTCGTAATTGTACTTTTAAAACCTGTGGTCTCTAGAGTGTAAACAAAGATATAGTCATCAAGGCCCTTTTTTCGGTGATATGGCATGGATCCTTCCCATTTTTAATAGGATTAATCCTTTTGACCTTGCAAACATTCTAAACAAGTTTCATGAAGATTGGACCATATTTGTGGCCTCTGTGTAAACAAGAAAATTGTCATTAAGGCCCCTTTTCCTGCGATATGACATGGATCCTTCCCATTTTCAAAAGCATTAATCCTTGTGACTTGACAAATATTCTGACCAAGTTTCATGGAGATTTGATAATATTTGTGGCTTCTAGAGCGTTAACAAGAAAATTGTCTTTAAGTCCCCTCTCCTGTGATATGGCATGGATCCTCCTCGAAAAATAAACTGCTCCGGATGCTTTACTTCATTACGACAGTTAACTCTATTTTTCCTGAATACGCTGGATAGCCGCTCGGACTTTGATTTGAATTGGGGTTTTACGTCGCTTTCAACAATCTCTTAGTTATATCGCGACGACTGGAGCACCTAACGATGGATTCCTGGTATTTCTCACACCAGTATTACCCCCACATCCCTTTCCTAGCCTCCAGTTGCTATTCCACATAGGTTTACGATTATCTACCCATTGGTGAAGACAAATGTCGGAAAGGATAAGTGCCGCGGTCAGGGATCGAACCCGTGCGAATATAGACCCCTGGATTAGAAGTCTGGCGCGCTACCAACTGCGCTATTGCCGCGGCTCGGACTTACTTTCGGATTATTGGAACTAATATACTTTTCTCTCTCTTTCCCTTTTTCTTTTTTATTAACACAAGACACCAAGAAAACATTGAAATTCTGTGTAAGTAAACTTTGAATATATACTATCGAAACTATCAATATTTGGACAAACTATCGCGATAGTTATCGACATCGGGGAATTGCAATCTATACATCGATATTGTGACTGTCACTATCAAAATACATTGACCTTTTGATCAATCGTTACACCCCTATTATTTTTAGGGATTTTTTTGCTGAAATTTTGGACATATATTTTGTTGACGTACAATCAATGAGAGCCATGACATGTGTGTCTATCTCTTAACCATTTAACAATTCATTTTTTGTTAGAAAAAATTATATTGCAGGTAAATGAGTACTAATTAGTTCTTGTTTGCTCCATCTGTTTTCTGCTAATTCAATCCACTTATTGTAAATCTTATAGAACCCCATGCTCTAATAAATCCATCCCCCTATGTGGATGTCGAAACTGACCTTTATTTGACAGCAGTGATTTAAGAAAACTTGAAGCCTCTAATAAACGCCTACTTACACCCCCATCAAATCAATGTCAAATCAACTTATAGTCCAACCGCGGAATTCGAAAACGCAGGAAAATGTGGAATAGCCATGAGTAGGGGTGGACTGAACTGAAATTTAACAAGCGTGAGATAACGGTACTTAATCACAACTGTAATCACAGATATACTGACAGAGTAAAGAAATTCACCAAGAAAATCCATTTTTTCTCCCAGTCGATATTCAATGATTTTTGATGTTTCAATTTTAGTTTCTTCGTGATGAAGTCGGTTTCGAAAGCATGTTACTTTTACGCTATGACACGTGACGTTTACAGATGTAATTCAAAGGATGGTTAAAATGCCGGTAGTTTTGTGTTTCTTTGATCCTTCAGTATAGTTAAAAGACCGTTAAAGCAAAAAATTTGTTGGTCCCAATTTTTCTACATTAAACTCGTCGAAAGTCTGTTTATAAACATTCGGATAGCATGGTTTACCTATAATAATTAACTTAAAAAATCCTAGACCAAATGAACAGCTTTTATGTTAATTTAATGTTTAAATGTATGCAAGTTCAAGTTTAAAGGTTAATCTGCTTATTGTATTAATCATTATGCAAGTTGTTCTTCATTTATTATGAAATAATTCACAGGTAAACTACTAATTCTCTGAAATCATCTGAAGGCAGTAGTTTCTTTTTTTTTTCTGAGTACAGCTTTTGTATGTACCTATAGTTCCGCAAGAAAGAGTGAGGTTTGAGAAACCGTTATCTCCTATCATTTTCAATGTAAAATTGATCTTTGATCACTCACTTGAAATTGTAGGTCTATACCTATCATAAGTTATATATATATATATTTCTGATAGCTTAGCGCATAAAGTCCATGGAGATATAAATATGGATGTTTTGAGTTAATTTAATAGCACAAGATAATAATAACAGCTTATTCATTGCCAGGGTGTTTGAATTATAAGCTTTCAATGAAAATGCCTTGCAAATCTTTATATTATGAATACTCCCAAACCAGGTCTTGTAACTAATTTTATTGTCTGTCTGAGAAATTATAATAGCCATGTTAATTGAAATGCTATGTACATATTGTTTAAATTGTACTTTTGTAATATACAATTGTGTTCACTGTTTTTAGAGGCCCACATATTTAGGGAGATTGGGTTTCCCAAATGTGTAGCCTCAATAGATAAAGTCATTATCATTATTTCTGCGTTAGTCCATGGTTTGCTGAGGGTACTGTACACAGCAATATGTCAAATAGCCTGTAAACCTCACTCATTCATTCATGAAACACATCTGGTTTTGATTGATTGATTGATTGATTGGAGTTTTACGCCGCTTTCAACATTATTTCGGTTATATAGTGGCGGCTGGAGCACCTAACAATGGTTTCCTGGTATTTCTCCCACCAGTACAACCACCACATCCTTTCCTAGCCTCCAGTTGCTATCTCACATAGGTCTAAGATTATCAACCCATTGGTGAAAGACAAATAGTCGGAAGGCATTTGGTTTTGATTTGTGACTTCGTAGCCATAGAAAATCTGTATATGGTGTTTTATTTGGCTATTAAATTTCTTTTATGTTTAACATCTGTGGCCTCTAATAGAATACAATTTTTAAAGAAATGTGATGATTCTAATATATCCCACGGGTTGTATAAGAGCTTTGATGGTGTTTTTAACCCCTGTCATGCAGAACCCGGAATATTCCTGCTTTGGCAGTCTGATGTTAGTAAACACCACCTGTTTCTCACTTTCAAACCAGAATTGTCAATAGATTTATCTTTTCAAATTAAAATTGACCTACAGTTGGGACTTTCAGTGCTTTTTGCCCTTTTATTCTGAAGAAAATTTATGGCCAAAATTAATTCAGCATGACAAGGGTTAATGTCATCAGTCAAGGTCACACATCAAGATTACATTATCAAAAATTTACTAGTTTGGAATGGAGAAATCAGCATAAAACAAGAGTGTTCAGTTCAGGCCTTGCTATTGCACCAATGGTGCTGAAAAAAGGACAGATTGCATAAAAACAAGAAGCCCAGGGGGGGGGGGGGGGGGGGGGGGGGCTGTATTGCTCCACTGGCTTTAATAACCCAAGACTTTTGCCCTGCCCTGCCCATATTTGGGGGTCAATCAAACTTTCTTAAACAATTAAAGTAAAGGGTCATCCAAGGAACATCCATGCCAAGTTTCATTAAAATCAGCTCAATGTTGTGGGAGGACCAGATTTTTAAATTAATTTAAATTTAATTGTGAAAAAAAGCCCCCTCCCTCCCCATATCTGGGGTCAATCAAAATTTCTTTAACAATTTAAGAAGAGGGTCTCCCGATGATCATTTCCACCAAGTTTAGTTAAAATCCGCCCATTGGTTTGGGAGGAGAAGATGTTTAAAGAAAAGTTTATGCACACACAGACAGACATAGGACGGACACTTCGCCATGACAATAGCTTGATGGTCTTCAGCCAGTGGAGCTCAAAACAGCATCTGCATAAATAGTTCAAAGTATGACTTCTATGACTATCTCTTAGCATTTTATCTTATTCAAAATGAAATTAAATATTGTATCCAGCACCACACTATTTAAAAGTGGTGTCTTATCCAAAAGTAAGATAAGTCAAGTACCATTTCATGTCTCCTTCTTTTGGAGCATTGAATCAAACTCGAAGGTGTCCTAAGAGTATTTTTGACTTTTCATCAGATTTTGGCCACAAAAGCAAAATATAGTGAGAATGAATATTCTCCTGGGAAAGGAGTTCTAAAGACCCTGGTTAGGCTTCTGTCATTTGCCATTGGTTGGTTCCTAGGAAATCAGAGCCAAAAATTTCACCTCAAAAAAAATATCTGCAAAATAAATATTATATCAGAAATTGATAAAATCGGGCTTGTATAACCTAGTGGCTTTAATGCTTGATAAATGCAACTCATTAAATAATGAAGAGAAGTGAAACAAAATGTCAATGTCATACTGTCTGCATATGGTAAAGATAAAAGTGCCTAGCAGTCAAAAGGCTTTTTTATACTTAAATGATTACAGTACTGGTTAGAAACTCTTTCGTTATTGAGAACAATAGAAGATGGCCGACTTTATTCCTTCCTTAATGACCATTTGGCCCCATTAATTCTATTCTTGGGCACATCCCTAACATCGAACAATCGAGTACATCAGGAAATTGAAAAGACAAAACTATTATGGCAATTTTTCAGCTTTAATTTCTTTGGTAGTGTTTGTTTGTCTGTTTCAAGCCTCTAATATTTATCATACTTTACAACTTCTCTTTAAGTCATACAGATGTCATCCCTGAATAGACCGACGCCCTTTCTGGCACGCCTTGGCCCGTCTTTGGTGATACAACAGAGCTGTTATGACTTCTATATATACATGTATGATACATGAGGCAACCAAACATAACAAACCTAAAATATGGGATAGCTCATTTTCAAACGACTCAAACTTGGGAGTCTTGAATGGATACAATATTTTTGCCTTTTCAATCTTCACTGCAATATAGTGGCTAAATAAGTCAACTATATTACAGTGGGGAATGCGTCCAAGTTAAATTATTCCTCTTTATCTTAAAGGTTAAAATATTCTTCTTTATCTTAAAGAGAAACAAATTGAAAGGATCAAAATGCCCATAAGGCTTGAATAAGTGTGCTATCTACTAAACATTTCAAGAATGAAAGAGTTTCCAGCCAGCACTGCCAATTCATACAAGGACATTTATAAGCCTTTTTTGGATAGCTTGAGGTTCTTTTATCCTTTACCTTCATACTTGCAGCAAGACGCATTGACATACTGGTATGAAAGTTCAAGCAAGCACCTGTAAAAGAAGTAATACTTTAGTTTTCAACTCATTGATCATGCCTTCATAACAAGTTTCTATTCATTATTTAATGAGTTGTATTTAATCAAACAATAAAGCCACTGGGTATAATGAAATCCTGATTTTCTATTTCATCGATTTTCTATCAAACACTCGTAACTACAGCTAACTACAGCTTTAAACAAGCTGTAGTTACGAGATTTTAGCAGAACAGCGACGATATATCTTTTATCAGCGGCATTAAATATTTCTTGGTGATAGCCTGATGAAATTTTAAAAGGACAGATTTCTTAACCCTTGGCATGCTGAATAAAAATCTTTGCAAAATGAATGTAAAATCAAAGTACTAAAAGCACTGGAAAGTACCAAATGTGAGTATGTATTGATTTCAGAAATGCATTGTTTTACACCTTTTTGGTTTAAAAATGAAATTCAGGTGGTATAAACTTAGATCAGACTGCACATATGTGCAGGCTGATCCTTGTCTATACATCCTGTTAAAGCAAAAATATTCCAGGTTCAGCATGACAAGGGTTAAGAACAAACAACAACAGAGGATGATGAAGCCTTATAGGGCTTAGAATGGTGTGCTGGCTGTGAGGACTCCTTCTGGGCTAACCTCAGAATCTTCTTTGTCACTAAATTTTGCTCTTTTTGCCAAAAACCTTATGAAAAACTTAAAAATAACCTCAGGACACCTATTAGATTAATCTATTAAAAAGTATGTAAACACAGAATGATAACCAACTTATTTTATTTCCGATAAGATATAGATTTAATAGTGTGACACTGAGTAAAGATTTAATTCTCTTTTGGAGCAAATGAAAAAGCTGAGAGATTAATTGTTATAGACATGTTTTGAACTAGAAAGTTTGTTTGTTTGTTTTCGAATGGGGTTTATGCCGCTTTCAACAATTGAACTAACAAGAGCCAAACCTGGGGTAATTGAAAAATGTAATTGTAATTAGCTGTAATTAATTACAAATTGTGGAGTAATTGTATGTAATTAGTAATTGACTCTTTTCTCAATTACAAGTAATTGTAATTGTAATTAATTACAACTGAAATCAACATGTAATTTACAATTACTTTCAATTACATTCCAATTACATCTTTATTCTATAATGGAAGTCTGATACAGTCATATAACAGTGTTACTTCAAAATTGTTAACACTGAAGTAAAAAAAGAAATATAATCCTTGATCCACATATAAGTTATTTAAATTAGATAAAGTTGAGGAAAATTTGTCTTCAACTAAAGATGCAGATGCAAAATGAACTATGGAGTCACTGGATTATACTTGCAATCAAAAGTAAACAAAGAGGTATTTATTGTAAAAATCACACATTCCCTGCCATAATGTGGAAACAATAAGATGACAAACACTTCCTAAATGGACAGGTAAAGGTGTGAAAATCTTGATTGTCTTTGACTAGGTGGCCATTTACACTTTACAGTAATAGTTACACTATCATTAAGAGAATGAAATAATTGTTATATCCAGAACAAATTGTCTCAGAAATAACAAACAAGAGCTTCGCAGAGCGGCGCATATACGCCCGAAGGGGCTTGTCAGTAACCTTGGCTTGTCAGTAAAGTGAGCTTGAATGATAGCTAAAAATATTGCAAACAGACAGACAGACATCTAGTGCCATAACATTTAAATATGAAAATATATTTAGTCCTAAGCACAAAAAGACAAGAGTCATTATGACAAGTTTCCTTTCATTCCCATCCAAAATGTAGGAGAAAATGAGCCAACAAGAAATTTTGTTTTTCATCAACTCAAGGGCAGATAATCCAAGATAACTTCAGAATGACTGGAGCATTTTGAATTGAAAAGTCTTATGCAAAACTAGACATCATAGAGAGTAATTGTGTCTAGTTTCAGCTCATTTCAATTGATAGTTAAGGAGGAGTTGCACACAAAATACAATGATTTTGTTTAATTCAAGGGCAGATAATTCAAGATTTCTCAGGATTGACAGGATCATTTTGAATTTCAAAGGTCTTATACACAACTAGACATCATAGGGAGTAAATGTGTCTAGTTTCAGCCCATTCCAATTGATAGTTTAGGAGGAGTTGCGCACACAAAAAATAGGGATTTTCGTTAAATTCAAGGGCAGATAATTCAAGATTTCTCAGGAATGACAGGAGCAATTTGAATTTCAAAGTTCTTATGCACAGCTAGACATCAAAGGGAGTAATTGTGTGTAGTTTCAGCTAATTCCTATAGATAGTTTAGGAGGAGTCGCGCACACAAAAAACAGTGATTTTTGTATATTCAAGGGCAGATAATTCAAGATTTCTTAGGCATGACTGGACCCATTTGAATTTCAAAGGTCTTATGCACAACTAGACATCATAGGGAGTAATTGTGTGTAGTTTCAGCTTATTCCGATTGGTAGTTTAGGAGGAGTCGCGCACACAAAAAACAGTGATTTTTGTTATATTCAAGGGCAGATAATTCAAGATTTCTCAGGAATGACTGGAGCGATTTGAATTTCAAAGGTCTTATGCACAACTAGACATCATAGGGAGTAATTGTGTGTAGTTTCAGCTTATTCCCATTGGTAGTTTAGGAGGAGTCGCGCACACAAAAAATTGCTAACGGACGGACAGACGGACAGACAGACAGACGGACAGACGGACAGACGGACGGACGACCGAGGCCATAACATAATACGACCCTTCGGGCGTATAAAAAGGCAGCAGTATTTTAATAAAAATTATAGATATGATGTATGGTAATAAACCAGCATAGTTGCCTGGTGCCTAAATTGATATGTGTTTAATCAATCCTAGTCACTTAAGGAGTGTCAAACACGTTTTTTTTCATTTTAATTCCAAAAACTGGATAGCAAACATGTCCTAAACATTCCTGAATTATTAAGTGGAAGACTTTCTTTCAGTGTGGGCTAAATTTCAAAAATCAAATTGTTTACTATCCCGGCAAGTGTGATGGCCCTCCAAAACATAAACAAGTTTTGCCCTTAATTGAAATGCTTATGATATCCAAATTGTCTCTATACAGTTTAATACAATATATCTACAGTGTTAATGTGACCATAAAACTGTTAATGTCATATTCTATTTTCTATTGACTGGTTCATCATACCTCAAATGTAATTGGTAATTGTAATTAATTACATTTGAAAAGTAATTGTAATTTAATTAATTACATTGGCATGTAATTCACCCCAGCCCTGACAAGAGCTGTCACTGTAAGATGACAATGCCCCCGACACCGCTTTGATTTTAAATTATGGCCAATCTATGTTGAAGGTCAAGGTCATCCAGGGGTCAAGGTCACCAAAGTATGTGCCTACAGAAAGGTAATGTACCAAGGAATGTTGTGGTAAAGTATGATGCGAATATGTTAAGTAATAAGGAAGTTATGGCCAATGTTAAAGTTTTTGGACGGAATGACGGACGGACGGACGGACAGACGGACGGACGGACAAGTCAAATTTATGATGCCTCCCTATCGGGGGCATAAAAAAAGTACTTATACAGATGCTGTGTTTTAGAATTAATTGTGAAAGTTTCATGAAAATCTTTCAATTTTTAATGAACAATTAGTTGTTAAACAAGAAATATTGCATCACAAAGGGCCCCTTTTTCAATGAGCAACAATCTCTCGGAAAGAAATTCAAGAAAGGTCTATCAATAGAACAATCCAGACAACAAGAGCTTCGCAGAGCGGCGCATATACGCCAGAAGGGGCTTGTCAGTAACCTTGGCTTGTCAGTAACGTGAGCTTGAATGATAGCTAAAAATATTACAAACAGACAGACAGACAACTGGTGCCATAACATTTAAATATGAAAATATATTTAGTCCGAAGCACAAAAAAACAACCAACAGAGTCATTATGGCAAGTTTCAATTCATTCCCATCCATAATGTAGGAGAAAATGAGCCGACATTTTGTTTTTCATCAACTCAAGGGCAGATAATCCAAGATAACTCTAGAATAACTGGAGCATTTTGAATTGAAAAGTCTTAATGAAAAACTAGACATCATAGAGAGTACATGTGTCTAGTTTCAGCTCGTTCCCATTGATAGTTGAGGAGGAGTTGCACACAAAATACAGTGATTTTCGTTAAATTCAAGGGCAGATAATTTAAGATTTCTCAGGAATGACGGGAGCAATTTGAATTTCAAAGGTCTTATGCACAACTAGACATCATGGGGAGTAATTGTGTGCAGTTTCAGCTTATTCCCATTGATAGTTTAGGAGGAGTTGTGCACACAAAAAACAGTGATTTTGGTTATATTAAAGGGCAGATAATTCAAGATTTCTCGAGAATGACTGGAGCGATTTGAATTCCAAAGGTCTTATGCACAACTAGACATCATAGGGAGTAATTGTGTGTAGTTTCAGCTTATTCCCATTGATAGTTTAGGAGGAGTTGCGCACACAAAAAAAAGTGATTTTGGTTATATTAAAGGGCAGATAATTCAAGATTTCTCAGGAATGACTGGAGCGATTTGAATTTCAAAGGTCTTATGCACAACTAGACATCATAGGGAGTAATTGTGTGTAGTTTCAGCTTATTCCCATTGATAGTTTAGGAGGAGTCCCGCACACAAAAAAATTGCTAACGGACGGACAGACGGACAGACGGACGGACGGACAGACGGACGGACGGACGACCGAGGCCATAACATAATACGACCCTTCGGGCGTATAAAAATCTTTCTTGTACAAAAATTTGTTTCAGAGAATATAAGAAATTCACACTAGTCTGACTATCAAAAACTATTAGTTTTGTTTTGGGCTTGCAAAAATTAGGTAATGACTATTCTGATGTGCTGGTAAAAATTCTTGCCATCATATTTTGTTATTTTTGATTTCTCTTATTTATTCACTTATAAATTCAACACATCTTTTTTGTCCCAAAAGATTGAGTTTGAACTCCAATATGAACTACTAAGTTATTTTTTCTTAAATTGTCTCAATAAACAGGTTGAAAGGATGAAAAGAGAAAACCAAGCTCCTTTGATTGGAATTACTTAAAATTTAACAAGAGCCATGTCAGACATGGCCATCTCCCGACGCAAAAGCTTGAAAGTAAACTGAAGCCTAATAGAATAAGGACTCTTTTGTACTTTAAGAGATTTACCCCCTACAAAATCTAAGTCTTTAAAATAACAAAGGGCAATAACTGGAAAATTATGCAAGCAAGTTATAGTTATTGTGCACTGCACTTCTGCATCATAAGATCTATCCACCTATAAAGTCAGGTTGATAGCTTTTATACTTTAGGAGATGTGCTCTGGAGGATCAAAAACTATTAGTTTTGTTTTGGGCTAGCAAAAATTCGGTAATGACTTAAGTGCTGGTAAAAATTCTTGCAATCATATTGAACTACTAAGTTATTTTTTCATAAATTGTCTAAATAAACAGGTTGAAAAGTTGATTTTACAATCCAATTTGAAGAGATCATTGATAGCTTGCCTTGTTTACCTATATAAAAGATATAAAGTTTAAAAGCACATATTGAGATATCATGAATTTTCCATTCAATTGTTTGTTTAAATGGGATTTTAGGCCACTTTAAACATTCTTTCAGTTCTATCACAGCAGCTGAAAAACCTAACTAGAAAGCCATGAATGGCTTGTGTCGCTCCACAGGCTTGAATTTCTTGTAACAGCAAATCAAAGTTTCAACTAGATTTTTAGACATTTTTGGTTCTACTGATGTTGAAATTATTTTCAAAGTCTCCACTATAATAACATATAGAGAAATGACCCCCGCCCATAAAAGACATATTTTTTATCCAATGACAATAATTTTTGGCTGCATGATAATGGATCACCCAAGGATCATACTAATGAAGTATGATTGATATCCATCACTTACATTCTGAGAAAACGATTTTCGAAGTTTCCACTATATAACATATAGAGAAATGACCTCTGCCCATAAAATACATATTTTTCATCCAATCACAATTATTTTTTGTAGACTGATAAAGAATAACTCAAGAATCATTCCGGTGAAATTTGGTTGATATCAATCACTAGTATTCTGAGAAAATGATTTTCAAAGTTTCCACTATATAACATATAGAGAAATGACCTCTGCCCATAAAATACATATTTTTCATCCGATCACAATAATTTTTGGTAGACTGATAAAGAGTCACCCAAGGATCATTCATGTAAAATTTGGTTGATATCCATCCATAAGAACCTGAGAAAAGTCACTTTTTACCATATTTGGAAATTAGCCACGCCCATTAAATCCATGTTTTTCATTGGATCAAAATTTCTTGAACAACTTTGAAAGAGGGTCACCCAAGGATCATTCCTGTGAAGTGTGGTTGAAATCCTTTCAGTAGTTTCTGAGGAGAAGATTTTTAAAGAAAAAGTTTACAACCGGACGCACGGATGCACGGAAAGACGGACGGACGCACGACGGACACAACGCCATGACAACAGCCCCAGTGGCTCTCAGCCAGTGGAGCTAACAATGGATTAGGTCATTGTGAATATAGTTGGAAAGAATGAGTGACGCCTTTGGAGATCGTTGATTGATTGATTGAATGGAGTTTAACACTGCTTTAAACATTTTTCCATTATATTGCCATGACTAGAGCACATAACAATGGAGTCCCGGTATTTCCCTCACCAGTACAACCATTACATCCTTTCCTAGCCTCCAGCTGCTATCTCACATAGGTTGACAATTATCAACCCATTGGTGAAAGACAAATAGTCAGAAAGAATGAGTATGGCCATCGGGGATCGAACCCGAGATGTCTAGTCCGACACACCACCAACTGTGCTATGACAGCCCCTCTATCTATTTGTCCTTAAGAATGTTTACCCTTTATTATTTACAACTTATTACACCTTTATTTAAATTACCCTATGAGTTCTAAAATGCCTTAGGGTCAATTAGAATCATCACATTTCTAAAAGGAGGTGGTTGGGGTTTGTTTTTGGCAAGAGATATCAAAATGTTAAAGAAATAGCCAAAATAATGACTTAATGTGTAACAATTACCTAAAGTAAACATACCATATTTATTCTAATAATCCCCTGGGCGTTTATTAGAAAAGTCATGATTGACACAGTTGGGGGTGGGTGATTATTAGAATAGAGGTATTCAGTTGAGAAATAACTCAAACTTCCTATGTACGGACCTACAATGTCCATAAGAAGTGTCAATATGATACGTTTCTGGAAAATACAAAATAAATTTCTATAACGAGGAACAAAGACGCATAATAATAGCGCTACTCAGACCTCACCGGTTGTTCATAGTCACCGTTTTTTTCAAGAAATAGAGCGATATGCTGCTTTAAATAACATCGATATGATACCAAGCAATTCTCGCGAAAACATTTACATTCTACCAAAAAACAATTTCTGAAATAAATTGAAAGTTAATTCATCATTAAATTTCCCTTTCTGATATGATAACAGAAAACACTGTCGACTTTTGCAAGTAATAAAGCTGATGACCTTGCATTTTTTTTAAGATTTAAAGTTCTATTCAATAGAGCAAGAAACTTTTGCCAGAAAATCATAGTTATGTTCAATAAACGATTCTCGAGTTTCAGAAACTTGTATTATTCTTCGTTTTCATAGATTGAAAAATACGGCATATCGCTCTCATGACTACAAAGGATCGTAACTACATCCGATCATAGCTGTTGCTAGCATTTTAATATACAATTTCAATTGTAACAGATTCTTTAAGTCTCGTATATTTTTCATGAAACGACACAGAATAAATCAAGCTGTAATAGGAAAATACGGTAGTTGTATCGCCTACCTGTTGGGAAAATAAAATTAAGAAGTCCATTTTCCTCAATTTTAAAATCCTTAACTAAGTCACAAAGAGAGGACTAAATAATAATTCCTAAAGGGTTTGACAGCGCATGAAAGCGATGGAAACACTTCCAAAAATTGCCGTCAGTGTCTTTGATCACCTTTTCACCCTCTGCGTGAAATAAACTGTTCCATGTCCTTTACCTCACTGCGAAACAAAAATATTAATTCAATTTGCATTTATTGACCAGATTGCTAATCGAATTAAATTTTGAATAATTGAAACCTAGAAAGCCATAAATGGCTTGAGTCGCTCCACTGGCATGAAATTCTTGTAAAAGCAAATACCAAGTTTTTACTAGATTTTTAGATATTTTGGGTTCTACTGATGATGCAAATGATTTTCAAAGTTTCAACAATATAACATAAAGAGAAATGACCTCCGCCCACAAAAAGGGACATATTTTCATCAAATCAAAATAATTTTTGGCTGCATGAAAATGGATCACCAAAAGATCACACCAAAAATGTTTGATTGATATCCATCAGTTACATTCTGAGAAAATGATTTTCAAAGTTTCCACTATATAACATATGGAGAAATGACCTCCGCCAATAAAATACATATTTTTCATCCAATCAAAATAATTTTTGGAAGACTGATAAAGGGTCACTAAAGCATCATTCAAGTGAAATTTGGTTGATATCCAACAGTATGATTCTGAGAAAATGATTTTCAAAGTTTCCTCTATATAACATATAGAGAAATGACCTCCTCCCATAAAATACACATTTTTCATCAGTTTACAATAATTTATGGTAGACTGATAAAGGTTCACTCAAGGATCGTTCAAGTGAAATTTGGTTGATATCCATCAATTACATTTTGAGAAAATGATTTTCAAAGTTTCCACTATATTACATTTAGAGAAATGACCTACGCCAATAAAATGCTTAATTTTCATCCGATCACAATAATTTTTTGTAGATTGATAAAGAGTCACCTGAGGATCATTCATGTAAATTTATGGTGTATCCATTAATAAGAATCTGAGAAAACTCACTTTTTACCATATTTGGAAATTAGCCATGCCCATTCAATCCCTGTTTTTCACTGGATCAAAATTTCTTGAACAACTTTGAAAGAGGGTCACCCAAGGATCATTCCTGTGAAGTTTGGTTGAAATTCATCCAGTAGTTTCTGAGGAGAAGATTTTTAAAGAAAAAGTTTACGACCCAACTCGCAGATGCACATACAGACGGACAGACACAACACCATGACAATAGCTTTCAGCCAGTGGAGCTAATAAAGCTGATTTTCGGGACTCATGAATTAATTCTTTAACTCTTTACAATTATTTGTCAAGAAATATCATCCTTGCCAGAAATCAGCAGGGTAAAAAAAGGATATCAGTACAATGAATAATTGACAATCAAAATGATAAATATGGTCATATGGCATAATTTCTTGCTTTTTGTCTTTGTTACTTGCTATAATCTGGAACAAGAGGGCCATAGTGGCCCTTAATCACTCACCTGAATTTACAATCTTAAAATGTTTTTCTATGATTTGACCCCCTGACCTAGTTTTTGACCCCACTTGACCCAATTTCAACTTGTCCGAGATTTCATCAAGATAATCATTCTGACCAATTTTCAGGTTGATTAGGCTAAAAATATGGCCTCTAGAGTGTCCACAAGGTTTTTCTAAGATTTGACCCTGTGACCTAGTTTTTGACCCCACTTGACCCAATTTCGAACTTGTCCAAGATTTTGTAAAGATAATCATTCTGACCAATTTTCAGGTTGATTGGGCTAAAAATATGGCCTCTAGAGTGTCCACAAGATTTTTCTAAGATTTGACCCTGTGACCTAGTTTTTGACCCCACTTGATCCAATTTCAAATTTGTCAGAGATTTCATCAAGATAATCATTCTGACCAATTTTCAGGTTGATTAGGACAAAAAATATGGCCTCTAGAGTGTCCACAAGATTTTTCTAAGATTTGACCCTGTGACCTAGTTTTTGACCCCACTTGACCCAATTTTAAACTTGTCCAAGATTTCGTTCAGATAATCATTCTGACCAATTTTCAGGTTGATTGGGCTAAAAATATGGCCTCTAGAGTGTCCACAAGATTTTTCTAAGATTTGACCCTGTGACCTAGTTTTTGACACCACTTGACCCAATTTCAACTTGTCCGAGATTTCATCAAGATAATCATTCTGACCAATTTTCAGGTTGATTGGGCTAAAAATATAGCCACTAGAGTGTCAACATGGTTTTTCTAAGATTTGACCCCCTGACCTAGTTTTTGACCCCACTTGACCCAATTTCGGACTTGTCCGAGATCTCATCAAGATAATCATTCTGACTTTTTTTCAGGTTGAATGGGCCAAAAATTTGGCCTCTAGAGTGTCCACAAGGTTTTTCTAAGATTTGACCCCGTGACCTAGTTTTTCACCCAGCTTGACCCAATTTCGAACTTGTCCGAGATTTGATCAAGATAATCATTCTGACCAATATTCAGGTTGATTGGGCTAAAAATATGGCCTCTAGAGTGTCCACAAGATTTTTCTAAGATTTGACCCTGTGACCTAGTTTTTGACCCCACTTGACCCAATTTCGAACTTGTCCAAGATTTTGTTAAGATAATCATTCTGACCAATTTTCAGGTTGATTGGGCTAAAAATATGGCCTCTAGAGTGTCCACAAGATTTTTCTAAGATTTGACCCTGTGACCTAGTTTTTGACCCCACTTGACCCAATTTCAAACTTGTCCGAGATTTCATCAAGATAATCATTCTGACCAATTTTCAGGTTGATTGGGCTAAAAATATAGCCACTAGAGTGTCAACATGGTTTTTCTAAGATTTGACCCCCTGACCTAGTTTTTGACCCCACTTGACCCAATTTCGGACTTGTCCGAGATCTCATCAAGATAATCATTCGGACTTTTTTTCAGGTTGAATGGGCCAAAAATTTGGCCTCTAGAGTGTCCACAAGGTTTTTCTAAGATTTGACCCCGTGACCTAGTTTTTCACCCAGCTTGACCCAATTTCGAACTTGTCCGAGATTTGATCAAGATAGTCATTCTGACCAATATTCAGGTTGATTGGGCTAAAAATATGGCCTCTAGAGTGTCCACAAGATTTTTCTAAGATTTGACCCTGTGACCTAGTTTTTGACCCCACTTGACCCAATTTCGAACTTGTCCAAGATTTTGTTAAGATAATCATTCTGACCAATTTTCAGGTTGATTGGGCTAAAAATATGGCCTCTAGAGTGTCCACAAGATTTTTCTAAGATTTGACCCTGTGACCTAGTTTTTGACCCCACTTGACCCAATTTCAAACTTGTCCGAGATTTCATCAAGATAATCATTCTGACCAATTTTCAGGTTGATTGGGCTAAAAATATAGCCACTAGAGTGTCAACATGGTTTTTCTAAGATTTGACCCCCTGACCTAGTTTTTGACCCCACTTGACCCAATTTCGGACTTGTCCGAGATCTCATCAAGATAATCATTCTGACTTTTTTTCAGGTTGAATGGGCCAAAAATTTGGCCTCTAGAGTGTCCACAAGGTTTTTCTAAGATTTGACCCCGTGACCTAGTTTTTCACCCAGCTTGACCCAATTTCGAACTTGTCTGAGATTTGATCAAGATAATCATTCTGACCAATATTCAGGTTGATTGGGCTAAAAATATGGCCTCTAGAGTGTCCACAAGACTTTTCTAAGATTTGACCCTGTGACCTAGTTTTTGACCCCACTTGACCCAATTTCGAACTTGTCCAAGATTTTGTTAAGATAATCATTCTGACCAATTTTCAGGTTGATTGGGCTAAAAATATGGCCTCTAGAGTGTCCACAAGATTTTTCTAAGATTTGACCCTGTGACCTTGTTTTTGACCCCACTTGACCCAATTTCAAACTTGTCCGAGATTTCATCAAGATAATCATTCTGATCAATTTTCAGGTTGATTGGGCTAAAAATATGGCCTCTAGAGTGTCCACAAGGTAAATGTTGACGACGGACGACGCACGACGGACATCAAGTAACCCCAAAAGCTCACCTTGAGCACTTCGTGCTCAGGTGAGGTAAAAATGATTCATAACAAAGAATTTGATTAATTTAATTCATCCAGGAATTCAGACACATGCTTGGGTAATTATCTATGGATTTTAGTCAACACTAAAAATTGAATCATCTCTTAGATTTTTAAATCATTGAGGCATCTATTTGATTAGAATGGGGGTTTATTAGAGGCTTTGTGTTTGTATTAGATTGATGGATTGAATGGAGTTTAACGCTGCTTTCAACATTATTTCAGTTATATTGCGGCGGCTGGAGCACCTAACAATGGATTCCTAGTATTTCTATCACCAGTACAACCACCACATTCTTTTCTAGCCTCCAGCCGCTATCTCACATAGGTCTGCAATTATCAACCCATTGGTGAGAGACAAATAGTCGGAAAGAATGAGTGTCGCCATCGGGGATCGAGTGTTTGTATTAGAGCATGGGATTCTTTTGGAATGTCTACAGTATATTTCTTTCAATTTTTTCAGAAAACTTAAAGCCTGAAGCATCTTGGTATTTTAGCCATGTTTCAATATATTTCAATCTAAGCTTTACTCTCCATTTAAATGGAAGAACCTAGACTAATGTATTTCCTCTTATAAGATCTATCCACCTATAAAGTCATGTTGATAGCTTTTAAACTTAACGAGGTACGCTCTGGACAAAATCTAAGTATTTAACAAAGGGCTATAACTCCCAAATTATGCAAGCAAGAGTTGTAGTTCTTCATCATGGCACTTCTCCTCTATGAGAGCTATCCACCCATAAAGTTTTAAGTTGATAGCTATCATACTTATGAGATATGCTCCAGACAAAATCTAAGCATCAAAAATAACAAAGGGCTATAACTCCCAAATTATGCAAGCAAGAGTTGTAGTTCTTCATCACTGCACTTCTCCTCTATGAGATCTATCCACCCATAAAGTTTTAAGTTGATAGCTATTAAATTTAAGGAGATATGCTCCGGACAAAATCTAAGTTCCAACAAGAGCACCGCCTAAGGGTGCCTACACTCGGCTGTTGAGTGCTAATTGGTGGGAAAAAATCCAAGTCCAAAAAGGGGAATAATTTGTTCAAAATGCATCAAGAGTTATCCTTCATGATAATATAGGTTGCTCTTTTGACAGTGAACATGTGTGCCAAGTTTCAAGTAAATGCCAGTAGAACCAGAATTATCACAAAATGTCTCGACTACGACACAGAGGCTATAGCAATACCTCAGGTTTTCTCTGAAAGCAGCCGAGCTAAAAATAACAAAGTGCAATACTTCCAAAATTGTGCAAGCAAGAGTTGTTGTTCTTGTCCACTGTACTTCTCTTCCATGAGATCTATCCATCTGAAGAATCTTAATTAAGAATTAAGAATTTTAAAAATGGAAACAACGCTTGATTGTCATTGACTAGTAGTCTTGATAAAGGGGAATGTTTTTATTCAATTTGTCAAAAATCATCGGTAATGAGGTCTTTATTATACACCAATCGTGAATTTTCATCTCACTCTAAAGGAGGCACCTGCGGTAAAATCAGGGTATTGATTAAAATACATGTTTTTATATAATATTTATAAATAAATGAGAAAAAAATGTAAATAAAATTAAGTGTCATATTTCACATTGGATTTATTCATCAGGCAAATCAAATGTGTCGTTTATTTCTCCACCACATATGGTTGTACCTAAGTGTAATGATGGCTGTATATATCCTTGTCTGGAAGATCGCCATTTATCTCTTCGTCGAACTCTCTTTACGTCGAATTTTTCTCGTAATCCCCTGAAGTTTGACATATAGATATTTGAGTGTATTTGCATTTTAGTGATGTTTTTAAGTATTGTGTTTTTAAAGTTGCTCAGTATATATTTTGCTATGTGGCACAATTTTTGGCAAACTTGAAAGCAGAATTTTTGCATGTCCTAATTTCAGGAAAGAAATCTTCAGGAAGTAAGCATAATTTAAGGTTCATTTAAGTGAAATTTGGTTGAATTCTGACCAGAGGTTTCTATGAATTAAGATTTATTAATACTTCATCATATGGGAACATTTTTGGAACATTTTTGGAGGATGTAACAGTCCATTAAACCCAAGTTACCCACCCAGTGCAGAACTAATGGAAGAATCTGAAAAAGAATGTCCAATAGAGTATCATTACTGTAAAGATTGTTTTTAGAGAAGGTTTTTTTTTATCTAACCAAATTCTACCATTTTCAAGTGAAAGGACAACCCAAGGCTCTAAAATAATAATTCAAGACAAGAGGACCAAGATGGTCCTAGATGGCTCACCTGAGTCTCTTTGACCCCTGGTACATTGCTTCAATTAAATAGGTAGATGTCATAAAGGAGAAAGTTTCTACACAAAAAACAGTTTCATGAAGTTGGGGCCAAAATTGTGGCCTCTAGAGGTATAACGAGAAAATTATCATTAAGACCCCTTTTCCTGTGATATGGCATGGATCCTTCCCATTTTCAATAGGGTTCATCCTTGTGACTGACCAACATACTGACAAAGTTTCATGAAGATTGGGCCAAAATTGTGGCCTTTAGAGTGTTAGCAAAAAAATTCTCATAAGGGCGGCTTTTCCTGTGATATGGCATGGATCCATCCAATTTTCCATAGGCTTCATCCTTGTGACTTGGCCAACAATCTGAATAAGTTTCATGAAGATTGGGCAATATTCGTGGCCTCTAGAGTGTAAACAAGAAAATTGTCCCTTTTCCCATGATATAGCATGGATCCTTCCAATTTCCAATATCATTGTGACCTGGGCCAACATTCTGACCAAGTTTCATGAAGATTGGGCCACATTTGTGGCCTCTAGTTTGTTAACAAGCTCCACTAGCTTTAACATCTTTGGAGTTTCATTAAATAAAGCTTTCTTTGAATGAAAACACACTTTGAAATCTCTTAAGACTTATTTTTTAATAATTAACTGGGTATGGCCCACATTGCACCAAAATACTTAATCCCCATGAACCTGCATACCTTTACCCATTTTATTAAAATATTAGGTTGAGGAGGAGATGTCGGGCTCAAAATAAGCCCTGCACTGCCACGCTTATATTTATGGGCCAATCAAAATTTCACAAACAATTTTTGAAAAGGGTAACACCAGAAACATACTGGTAAAGTTTCATTGTAATTATCTAAGTGGTTCAGGAAAAGATGTTGTTGGCCCAAAATAAGCCCCACCCTGCCACGCCCATATTTATGGGCCAATCAATATTCCATGAACAATTTTTGAAAAGGGTAACCCCAGAAATATTCTAGTAAAGTTTCATTGAAATCAGCCCAGTGGTTCAGGAGTGATGTCCTTCAAAGATTTCAGGCTCAAAATAAGCCTCATCCTGCCACGCCAATATTTATGGGCCAAGCAAAATTTCATGAACAAATTCTGAAGAGGGTCACCTAAGGAACATCCATGGTTTGGGGAAGAAGATATTTAAAGAAAAAGTTCATGCACAGACAGAAGGACGACTGGATGGAAGGACACACCACCATGACAATAGCTTGCTGGCCTTTGACCAGTGGAGCTAAAAATTGTCATTAAGGCCCCTTTTCCTATGATGTGGCACAGATCCTTTCCATTTTCAATAGGGTTAATCCTTGTGACCTGGCCAACATGCTGACCAAGTTTCATGAAAATTGGGCCATATTTGTAGCCTCTACAATGTAAACAAGAAAATTGTCATTCGGCCCCCTTTTCCTGGGATTTGGCATGGATCCCTCCGATTTTCAATAGGGTTCATCCTTGTGACCTGGCCAACTTTCTAACAAGGTTTCATGAAGGTTGGGCAATATTTCTGGCCTCTAGAGTGTAAACACTTAAATTGTTGACGCAGGACAACAGACAAAACACAAAGCACGACGAACCATGGACGGCCATCATTCAATGATCACAAAAGCTCACCTTGAGCACGATGGTGATGGCACGAAGATTGGGTCATATTTGTGGTCTGTAGAGCACTTACAAGATAATTGTTGTTAAGACCCCTTTTCCTGTGATATGGGATGGATCCTTCCCATTTTCAATAGGGTTAATCCTTGTGACCTGACCGACATTTTGACCAAGTTTCATAAAGATTGGATTACATTTGTGGCCTCTAGCGTGTAAACACTTAAATTGTTGACGTGTGACAGTTGACACACGACGCAGGACACACGACAGACGATGGACATTCAATGATCACAAAAGCTCACCTTGAGCATGATGTGCTCAGGTGAGCTAACAACAGTTGCATGTAAAACCTTAACCAAAGCCTTACATTCATGCGTAAAAGGCTATTTTGTTTTCTACAATTACATGAATCAAGAGGTCCAACTTGACTTTGTGGCTGAATTGGATGGACTAGGGCGTGACAGTGGTTCAAATGATGAATTATGAAGGTGTAGAAATCATGAAAACTTGAATTTTCTTGGTTGATGGATTACGCTCATTACTGTGACAATGCTGTAAATCAACCACTGAAGGGCCCCTCAACCCCACCTGTTTAAAATTATAGAATATATGAAAACCATGTGGCGACTTCTTTAATCTACAATGCAAACTCCATACTTTAAACATATTATCTTTGAAGTGAAAACAAACTTTGAAATGTGAAGTTGAAAATCAGAATTGTGAAGTGAAAAGTTAGAAGAGTTAAGTTGTAAGCTTGAACTTTGATGTTAAAAGGGTGAACTGTGAAGTTGAAAGTCAGAAATGTGAACTGTGAAATGTGTAGTGTGAAGTTGGCAGGATTTTCCATGACCCCCTGTTTCTTTGAATTTGGGCCCCCCTTTTTTAAAATGACCCCCAAAATTTTCAAAGAAACATTCTTTATCTAGTTTAAAGGAGGTCATAATTAGGCAAAATGACCCCCAGTTTTAAACATAGAGGGAAAACCCTGAGTTGGAATTGTGAAGTTAGAAAAGCAAACAGTGAAGGTGAAAGTCAGAAGTGTGAAGTGTAATCAGAAGAATTAAGTTGAAGTGTCAAGTTAGAGGGGTGTACTGCACAGTGAGAAGATAGAAGTGTGAAATTAGAAGGGTGAATTGTGAAGTGTAGAGTTAGAGTGTGAAGTTAAAAGTTTGAACTTTGAATTAGATGATAGAAGTGTGAAGTTAGAGTGTGAAAAATAGAAGTGTGAAGGTAGAAGTGTGAAGATAGAAGTGTGTAGTTAGAAGTATGAAGATAGAAGTGTGAACTGAAGTGTTTGTTTGTTTAAATGGGTTTAACGCCGCTTTCAACAATCTTGCAGCTATATCGTGGCGGCCAGAGCACCTAACAATGGATTCCTGGTATTTCTTTCACCTGTACTACCATTACACCCTTTCCTTGCCTCCGACTGCTATCTCACATAGGTTTACGATTATCTACCCATTGGAAAGGATATTTGCTGCCACCGGGGATCGAACCCATGACTTCCATATTGGAAGTCTAATGCCTAACCAACTGCGCTATGGTGGCGGCTTGTGAACTGAAGTGTAAAGGTAGGACTGTGAAGTTGGAGGATGCAAGTGTGAACTGTGAAGTTTGAAGTCTGAAGTCAGAAGTGTGTTCTGTGAAGTCTGAAGTAAGAACAGTGAAATGTTAAACAAGACAGCCATAGTGGCCCTTAATCACTCACCCGAGTTAACAGTATTAGGATCTGACCTCTTAACCTAGTTTTTAACCATACTTGACCAAAATTCAAACCAGACTGAGATAAAGACTATCAAACTGACTAATTTTCATGATGATTGGTCAAAAATTATTGGATCTAGAGTGTCTACAAGGTTTTTCTAAGATTTGACCCTGTGACCTCATTTTTTACCCAACTACACCCAATTTCAAAGTTGACCTAGATTTCAGTAAGACATTGATTCTGACCAATTTTCAAGTTGATTGAGCAGAGTGAGTGGTTTAGGGCCATTCTGGTCCTCTTGTTTCAAAGTGAAATCTACATAGTTTTCTTCCTAATAATTTTACATATTAGTTAAGTAAGTTCATTTCTTCATAAGTTAGTTTCAACTTAGAAAAAGTCAGAATTCCTTTTGAATGATGTTCACTTTCATTACCTTCTATTTTCAATATCTCTCTTTCAAATCTTTGGGTTCAGGAGGAGATGTTGTTCAAAGATTTCAGGGTAAAAAAAAAAACCCTCCCTGCTACGCCCATATTTGGGAGTCAATCCAAATTTCTTGAACAACTTTAGAAGATGGTCACACAAGGAACATTCTGGTAAAGTTTCATTGAAATCGGCCTAATGGTTCAGGAGGAGATGTCGTTCATTTTGTCGTTCATCTTGATTTTGGGGTCAAAATAAGCCCTGCCCCGCCACGCCCATATTTGGGGGTCAATCCTAATTTCTTGAACAACTTTAGAAGAGGGTCACCCAAGGAACATTCTGGTAAAGTTTCATTGAAATCGGCCCAATGGTTCAGGAGGAGATGTCGTTCATTGATTTTGGGGTCAAAATATGCCCCGCCCTGCCACGCCCATATTTGGGGGTCAATCCAAATTTCTTTAACAACTTTAGAAGAGGGTCACCCAAGGAACATTCTGGAAAAGTTTCATTAAAATTGGCCTAATGGTTCAGGAGATGTCGTTCAAAGATTTTGGGGTCAAAATAAGCCCTACCCTGCCTGGCCCATATTTGGGGGTCAATCCAAATTTCTTTAACAACTTTAGAAGAGGGTCACCCAAGGAACATTCTGGTAAAAGTTCATTGAAATCAGCTCAATGGTTCAGGAGGAGATGTCGTTCAAAGATTTTGGGGTCAAAATATGCCCCGCACTGCCACGCCCATATTTGGGGGTCAATCCAAATTTCTTGAACAATTTTAGAAGAGTGTCACCCAAGGAACATTCTCGTAAAGTTTCATTGAAATCGGCCCAATGGTTCAGGAGGAGATGTCGTTCATTGATTTTGGGGTCAAAATATGCCCCGCCCTGCCACGCCCATATTTGGGGGTCAATCCAAATTTCTTGAACAACTTTAGAAGAGGGTCACCCAAGGAACATTCTGGTAAAGTTTCATTGAAATTGGCTCAATGGTTCAGGAGATGTCGTTCAAAGATTTCGGGGTCAAAATAAGCCCCGCCCTGCCACACCCATATTTGGGAGTCAATCCAAATTTCTTGAACAACTTTAGAAGAGGGTCACACAAGGAACATTCTGGTAAAGTTTCATTACTAGAAAGCCATGAATGGCTTGTGTCGCTCCACAGGCTTGAAATTCTTGTAAAAGCAAATAAAAGTTTTGACTATAGATTTTTAGATATTTTGGGTTCTACTGATGTTGAAAATGATTTTCAAAGTTTCAACTAAATAACATATAGAGAAATGACCTCCGCCCATATTTTTCATCGAATCAAAATAATTTTTGGCTGCATGATAATGGGTCACCCAAAGCTCATACCAAAAATGTTTGATTGAAATCTATCAGTTACATTCTGAGAAAATGATTTTCAAAGTTTCCACTAAATAACATATAGAGAAATGACCTCCGCCCATAAAATAAATATTTTTCATCCGATCACAATAATGTTTGGTAGAAAGATAAAGGGTCACTCAAGGATCATTCCAGTGAAATTTTGTTGATATCCATCAGTTACATTCTGAGAAAATGATTTTCAAAGTTTCCACTATATAACATATAGAGAAATGACCTCCACCCATAAAATGAATATTTTCCATCCGATCACAATAATTTTTGGTAGACTGATAAAGGGTCACCCAAGGATCATTCATGTCAAATTTGACTGGTATCCATCAATTAGAATCTGAGAAAACTCACTTTTTACCATATTTGGAAATTAGCCACGCCCATAAAATCCATGGTTTTCATTGGATCAAAATTTCTTGAACAACTTTGAAAGAGGGTCACCCAAGGATCATTCCTGTGAAGTGTGGTTGAAATCCTTTCAGTAGTTTCTGAGGAGAAGATTTTTAAAGAAAAAGTTTACGAACAGACGCACGGACGCACTGATGCACGGACGGACGCACGACGGACACAACGCCATGACAATAGCCCCAGTGGCTTTCAGCCAGTGGAGCTAAAAATTGGCCTAAAAGGTACAGGAGGAGATGTCATTCAAAGATTTCGGGGTCAAAATAAGCCCCGCCCGGCCTCGCCCATATTTGGGGGTCAATCCAAATTTCTTGAACAACTTTAGAAGAGGGTCACCCAAGGAACATTCTGGTAAAGTTTCATCGAAATTAGCTCAATGGTTCAGGAGGAGATGTCGTTCAAAGATTTTGGGTTCAAAATATGCCCCTCCCTGCCACGCCCATATTTGGGGGTCAATCCAAATTTCTTGAAGAACTTTAGAAGAGGGTCACCCAAGAAACATTCTGGCCAAGTTTCACCAAAATCTACCCGTTGGTTCAGGAGAAGATGTTTAAAGAAAAGTTTACGCACGCACGCACGGACGCACGCACAGACGCACGATGGACACCTCGCCATGACAATAGTTCGCTGGCCTTCGGCCAGTGGAGCTAAAAAATGGCTTCGAGAGTTTCTACAAGGTTTTTCAAATATTTGACCCCTTGACCTCATTTTAGACCCCAAATGACCCAATTTTGAACTCTTTTGAGATTTAATCAAGAAAATCATTCTGACCAATTTTCAGATTAATTTACCAAATTATATTGCTTCTGGAGGGTCTACAAGGTTAATCTAAGATTTGATCCTATGACTTCATTTTTGACCCCACTTGACCGAATTTAGAACTCTTCTGAGATATCATTAAGACAATCATTCTGACCAAATTTCAGGTTGATTAAGCAAAAAATAGGACTTGTAGAGTGTCTACAAGATTTATCTAAGATTTGACCCCATGACCTCATTTTGACCCCACTTGACCCAACTTTGATCTTGACTTAGATTTCATCAAGGCAATCATTCTGACCAATTTACAGGATATTTGTGTAAAATTTGGCTTCTACGGCGTCTTAAAGGTTTTTCCAATATTTGACCCAATCTCAAGGTTGATTGAGCAAAAAATATGGCTTCTTGAATGTCTACAAGATAAATGTTGATGACGGATGATGGGCGACTCACGACAGACGATGGACGACTCACGACAGACGATGGACATCATGCGACCACAAAAGCTCACCATGAGTACTTTGTGCTCAGGCGAGTTAAAAAGCAGTTAGAAGTGTGAGCTTTGAAGTACGAAAATAGAAATGTGAAGTTAAGTGAGAAGATAGGCGTGTGAAGTATGACGTTATGTGTGAAGGGTGGACTGTGGCAGTGGAAGTCACAAGTCAGAACTGTGAAGTTGAAAGTGTGAACTCTGAAGTGTGAAAATAGAAGTGTGAAGTTAGAAGTGTGAAGGGTGGACTGTGAAGTTGGAGGTTGCTAGTGTGAACTGTTAAGTTGGAAGTGTGAACTCAGAAGTGTGTACTGTGAAGTCTGAATTTAGAACTGTGAAATGTTAAATAAGCAGTTGAAAAGGTGAACTTTGAAGTGTGAAAATTGAAGTCTGGAGTGTGAAATGTGAATTATAAACAACTTCAAAGATGATGTTTAAAATGTGAACTTTGAATTTAAGAAGTCGCCACTGGTCTTTCATAGGATTATAACCTGTTTTGACACTACAGCAGATGCTTCAGATTTGCAAACTTTGTCATCTTGAAAAAGATATCTTTCAGACTGTAAAAAAACTTTCCTGTTACTAATAATAAGCATTTCTTTTTAATGATTTTCCATAGTATTTAATATTTTAAGACATTGTAGGCTTTTCAATTAAGCTGCAGTCAAAACTGTGCTCGCGGTCACCTGAGAATAGCAGCCAAACTGCTGTTTGCGGCCAGCTCAGGTCCGCCCGCGCAAATTTACTCTTTAAAGGTACTGTGAATAGTGGCAATCTGATGTATGTCACCTTTAATTGTCTGGCTTGCACTCATTGTATATCCCCTCATCAAATTATGACAGGTGACTCACTGATTAACGAAAAGTCGATAACGCGTCTGGATTATTGTATGCATTTACTGCAACGCTTACCTAATCAACAAGTCCACTGATTTGTGTTGTCTGAGCGACCCGCATATTAATTAATTGATAACAGTAGCAGATTATTAATATTCCGATGTTATTAAACATGGCTGTTTGTCCTAACTATCAAAAGATTTTTTTTGACGGATTGATCTCGGAGGGGATTTCCCTTCGTCAGCGCCGGAAGTATTTATTTTTTGTCAGAAAAACCATTGTGTTTTTCCTCTTCTTTGCATCAAAAATCGTGTCCGTTTGGAAAATTTAATGATACACAGATGAAACTAGAAAGCCATGAATGGCTTGAGTCGCTCCACAGGCTTGAAATTCTTGTAAAAGCAAATAAATGTTTTGACTAGATTTTTAGATATTTGGGGTTCTACTGATGTTGAAAATGATTTTTAAAGTTTCAACTATATAATAGATAGAGAAATGACCTCCGCTCCTAAAAGACATATTTTTCATCAAATCAGAATAATTTTTGTCTGCATGATAATGGGTCACCAAAGGATCATACCAAAAATGTTTGATTGATATCCATCAGTTACATTGTGAGAAAATGATTTTCAAAGTTTCCACTATTTAACATATTGAGAAATGACCTCCACCCATAAAAAGCATATTTTTCATCCAATCAAAATAATTTTTAGTACACTGATAAAAGGTCACTCAAGGATCATTCCAGTGAACTTTGGTTGATATCCAAAAATTAGATTCTGAGAAAATGATTTTCAAATTTTCCACTATATAACATATAGAGAAATGACCTCTGCCCATGAAATGCATATTTTTCATCCGATCACAATGATTTTTTTGTAGACTGATAAAGGGTCACTCAAGGATCATTCCAGTGAAATTTGGTTGATATCCATCAGTTACATTCTGAGAAAATGATTTTCAAAGTTTACACTATATAACATAAAGAGAAATGACCTCCTTCCATAAAATGTATATTTTCCATCCGTCCGATCACAATGATTTTTTGTAGACTGATAAAGTGTCACTCAAGGATCATTCCAGTGAAATTTGGTTGATATCCATCAGTTACATTCTGAGAAAATGATTTCCAAAGTTTCCACTATATAACATATAGTGAAATGACCTCCGCCCATAAAATGTATATTTTCCATCCGATCACAATGATTTTTTGTAGACTGATAAAGGGTCACCCAAGGACTATTCATGTAAAATTTAATTGGTATCCATTGATTAGAATCTGAGAAAATTCACTTTTTACCATATTTGGAAATTAGCCACGCCCATTAAATCCATGTTATTCATTGGATCAAAATTTCTTGAACAACTTTGAAAGAGGGTCACCCAAGGATCATTCCTGTGAAGTTTGGTTGAAATCCATCCAGTAGTTTCTGAGGAGAAGATTTTTAAAGAAAAGTTTACGACCGGACGCACGCACGCACGCACGGACGCACGACGGACACAACGCCATGACAATAGCCCCAGTGGCTTTCAGCCAGTGGAGCTAAAAAAAAATTAACAGATTAATAAAATTGCCGTATTTTTGTTTAGTAAAGGTTGATTCCATGGATTAATCGCCGCTTGTTGAAAATGTCAGGGGATTTTCCAAATGACGTCAAATAACGTCGTCAAACATACCGGAAAACAAGACTTTGTTTAAACCCCTCCCACGTGAAACAAATTGCCGCCAAATCCACAGGAACCCGCTTCTTGCTTCTATGAAAACTATAAACCTTTAAAACGTTGTATCTCCAGCGCATTTATACTTTCATGGAATGAACTCGAAATTGTCACCTTTTCTAATGAATAATAATAAAATATCTTGAGTAATCAGGAATATTATTGGTATCAAAATCTTAAACAATATCTTTCTCACATGGAGTTTATCTAATTCTTTTCTGGTCCCTGTGACAAAATGCAGCTCGGATACATATGCTGTTCACATTCCCCAGGTGAGAACATATTGATCATGAATGACTTAAACATCGTAAATACCGCCATTCAAGAATTATCTAAATTATTTTGGTCTCATATTTATTTACATTTAACATTCAAAATTATTAATGTTTGATTAATTCAGTTTAAAAAGAGACTGTATTTTATGAGATGAGAACCTGTGGCCTTTCTGAACAACTTTTACTTTCACTTTGTGAGTCTCAATCTATTGGGTTGTTTGAATTTGATCTTGTAACTTGTTAAAGTAACAAAATATTTATATTTAAGTGCGAGTCTGTTTGCTTATATTTGCTTTTTAGTGATGTTTTTAGGAAAGTCGCTCAGTATATATTTTGCTATGTGGCACAATTTTAGGCAAACATGAAAGCACAATTTTTGAAAGTCATAATTTCAGGGGGGAAAAGCTTATTTTAAGGTTCATTGAAATGAAGTTTGGTTGAATTCTGACCAGAAGTTTCAATAAATTAATATTTACTAATACTTCACTGTATGGGAACATTTTTTGGATGATGTTACGGTCCATTAAACCCAAGATACCCACTGAATGCAGAACTAATGAAGGAATCTGAAAGAGAATGTCCATCATTAGATTGCTGGAATTTTGACTAGTGGTTTTAGAGAAGATTTTTTTATATCTTACCAAATACACCCATTTTCAGGTCACAGGACATTCCAATGCGCTCAAATAATAATTCATGATAAAAGGTAAGAAACTAAAGGGCATGTCTTAAGCATCATTCCTTTGTAGTAATGTTGAACTCTGCCCAATAAATATAGTTTTAGAGAAGATTTTCTATGTACTTTGCCATATGGGGTCTTTTTTGGTTGTTTTGACAGCCCAAGATATCATTCAGATCAGGAATTGTTTTTAGGAAATCTGAAACAATATTTCTCAAGCATCATACCTGCGAAGTTTGGTTGAATTCTGCCAAGTATTTTCAGAGAATTATTTTTTTATATTTCACTATGTGGGGCCCATTGGTGAGACCAATCAGAATTTTATAAAGGAATCTGAAACGCATGTCTGAAACATCGTCCCTATTAAGTCTGGTTTATTTCTGCATAGTTGCTTTAGATAAAGATTTCTTTATATTTTACCATTTTTAGATGACATGACAGCCCATATCATTACAGTTATTAATCCAATCTTCATTGAATAAGAAAATCTAAAAGATGATGTCCCAGGCATCGTTGCTGGGAAGTTTGGTTGAAATCTGCTCAATATTTATAGAGAAGAACAATATTATTTGCGGGTCAAACCAAATTTCTTGAATAACTTTAGACGCGGGTTACGTGTCTTACTAAGAATCATTCAAGCCAAGTATCACTGAAATTGGGCCAAATGTTTTGGAGGAGAAGATTTTAAAAGATTTTATAGTAAAATTGAGCCCCGCGCTGCCTATCCCATATTTGAGGGCCAATCCAAATTTTTTTACTTTAGAAGAGGGTCACCCAAGGAAAAATTCTGCTAAGATTCTTCAAAAGCTGCCCATAGGTTAAGGAGGAGATTGATTGATTGATTGCATGGTGTTTAACGCTGCTTTCAACATTTATTCCAGGTATATCGCAGTGGCTTGAGCACCAAACAATAGATATCTGGTATTTCTCCCACCAGTACAACCATCACATCCTTTCCTAGCGTCCAGCTGCTATCTCACATAAGCCTATAGGTTTAGGAGATGTTCACAGAAAAGCTTATGTGCAGACAAACAATAGAAACACGACCATGACAATAGAATCAAAGAGCGAAGTTTTTAAAAAATCTTCTTCTCTCTCATTTTTGTTATTTTTGGTATGTAGCATCATCTAGTGGGCCCCTGCCAAGTTTGTTCATATCAAGACCCTGAGGTCATATTTGAGCCTCAACCAGGCGATCCCTTTTAGCTCATCTGAGCATGATGGGTGAAAATAGGAAAACATTCAAAAATCTTCTTCTCTGAAATCAGAATGCAGACAACTTTCATATTTAGTTTGAAGCATCGTCTTATCTAAAAAATCTTCTTCTCTGAAATCAGAGGGCACCAAGCTTTCATTTTTGGTATGTAGCATCATCTAGTGGACCTCTACCAAGTTTGTTCATATCAAGACCCTAGGATCATATTTGGGCTCCACCCGGGCGCAACCCTTTTTACATAGAATCAAAGTGCGAAAATCTTTTAAAAACTTCTAGAAATCAGAGGGCACACAGCTTTCATATTTGGATCTGTGCAATGCACTTTACACTGGGTAGATAACATTTTCAGAAAAGTTAATAGCGTTTTTTTTCCACTTTTTTCAATAGTCAATTCATGGAAAGTTTATTTTGAAATTGTTTATATGTTTAGGTATTCAATTAATCAATCATGAAAATTTTGCTCTACAAGGCTTTATTTTAACTTCCCTTCTACAATACCAATTTTTTACTCCTTCATATTTTTTTTTTAAAATCCCAGTGAGAGCCATGCTTGTTATAAGTTGCGGGCCTGAGCATTTATGTAGATGGGTGAGAGTGTTTACAGTAAAGGTACACAATTTAATCAATGATGAAAAGATAATTTATTGTATTTTCTTTGAATAGTGCTGTTTTTTTCACTAAAGTAGATAATCATTTAGCATGTGGAATAAAGTTACACTAGCTTTTTTTGGCAAGTAGAATGAAAAGTCAATTGATTGATTGATTGAATGGAGTTTATGCTGCTTTCAACATAATTTCAGTTATATCCTGGCGGCTGGAGCACCTAACAATGGTTTCCTTGTATTTCTCTAACCAGTACAACCACCACATCCTTTCCTAGCCTCCAGCTGCTATCTCACATAGGTCTACAATTATCAACCCAATGAATGTAAAGTCAATGGTAGATAGTTCTTTGGCCATTAGAATTTGACACACCAAAATTGGGTCTTGCAAAACTTCATATTGTTATCAATGTTTGTATAGAGTTTCATTAGTTTAGATCAAAACTTTAGGAGTAATTGGCGACATAAAATTGGTAGTATTTGTACAGACAGGAGGACACACTGACAGACCGACTGAGAGGCTGATTCCAGTGTATCCCCAACAACACTTGTTTTGCAGTGGTGTAGAAATTGAAGTAATTCCGCAGCTTTGTTTTCTTGAATTGGGTTTTGCACCACTTTCAACAATCTTTCAGTTACATGGCAGCAGCAAGAGCACCTAACAAAAGGACCATGATGATCCTATATCGCTCACCTACGTCTCTTTAATTCCTCCCTTAGCAAAATTTTGTTCTTTATAAAGATCATTAAAAGACCGTAAACAGGCACGTAGCTGCCTTTATGCGAGTACGCAGCTGAATCAACATTATTTTGAAATTCAGCCGCGTTCGCCCAATTTAACAAGTGCATGTCGTATTGCGATGCAATACAGGAGTCACCCACCGGATAACAAAAAATCTTCTCGTATTATATATCTCCTACTTACTAGATCTATAACTCTAAAAGTTTAAAGTTGATAGTTGATAGTTTAGGAGATTCGATCCGGATAAGAATGTAAGACTAAAAACAACAAAGGGCAATCCTAAATAAGATGTATAAGTGTACAAAGTTTAAAATTGCTAGCACACATAGTTTAGGAGATATATTCCGGACAAGAATGTAAGGGTAAAAACAACGAAGGGCAATAACTCAAAAAGTAGGCATGGCAGAGTAACGGTTCTTAAACATGACACTTCTCCTCAATGAGATCTATAAGTGTACAAAGTTTGAAGTTGCTAGCACTTACACTTTAGGAGATATGATTCGGACAAGAATGAAAGGGTAAAAACAACAAAGGGCAATAACTCAAAAAGTGGGCGTGGCAGAGTAACAGTTCTTGAACATGACACTTTTCCTCAATGAGATCTATAAGTGTACAAAGTTCTAAGTTGCTAGCACACATAGTTTAGGAGATATGTTCCGGACAAGAATGTAAGGGTAAAAACAACAAAGGGCAATAACTCAAAAAGTGGGCATGGCAGAGTAACGGTTCTTGAACATGACACTTTTCCTCAATGAGATCTATAAGTGTACAAAGTTTGAAGTTGCTAGCACACATAGTTTAGGAGATATGTTCTGGACAAGAATGTAAGGGTAAAAACAACAAAGGGCAATAACTCAAAAAGTGGGCGTGGCAGAGTAACCGTTCTTAAACATGACACTTCTCCTCAATGAGATCTATAAGTGTACCAAGTTTGAAGTTGCTAGCACATATGGTTTAGAAGATATAGCCCGGACAAAAGCGTGACGGACAGACGGACATACGGACGGACGGACGGAATTGAGCAAACCTATAGTCCCCCAACCGGTAACCGGTGGGGGACTAATAATTGCCACACTTTTTACTTTATAAATCATGTAGCCGAAATCGGCTACCAAAGGCCGCAAGTAAGACTTGCTGTGAAATGTAGACTAGTTGAAAAAGACGAAAGGAAAGCTACCCATCTCCCTTTTTATGCTAAAATAAATGGATTTTCATTGGTCAAGAAAGCTCTGCAGAGGCCTCGAAATGCACCAACATTGCACCATTTATTTCAAATTTTCAGGGGGGGGGGGGGCATATGCCCCATGAACCCCCTAGATTATTTTGAATCCACATTCTTTATAGGCAAGCTACACGCCTGATTAAATATTTCAAAGAAAGACATTATTCTATTCCTATGATCCCTGCATAATTTATTAGCCTTTTCTAGACAAGTTTCATGAAGGTACAGTAAAACCCCTCTATTAAGACCACTTGGGGTACTTTTTGAAAGTGGTCTTAATAGCGGGGTGGTCTTAATTCTGAGGTTTGGTCGGATGCGTTCAAACTTCCTAGACTAATTATTGCTAATAGAAGAGACTGTAATTCAGTTTATTTTATAATGATTTTAACTATATCGTGTTTTTTTTACATTACGTAATTTTAAAAATCCATCAAATAGCATTTACATGTAAAAATGTTGTTGTTGTTGTTGTTGTTGTTGTTTCAAGCCAATCCAAATTGCTGATTTCCAAAAGGGAGAAATTGATTCCTCGAAGTTGCTTATTTCGATGATACAAATCTTCTTCGATTTGAGAGTATATACTAAGTTAGATTCTTATTGCTTATGAAAAAACTATGACAAAGGCCCTATTATAGAAGAGACTTTTTTGCTGCAAAAAATTGTCTTAAATTGTTTGTTTTGCTTTCAATTCATAACTTAGGACCTCTTTTTCCCTCCCCCAAAACTCTCAGTCAGTAGGCGTATAGTGACCTTGCTTTCTTTGCAAAGTTATTTTTTTCTTTCAATATAGTTCTTTTCTCCTTTACGTGTGTTTATTTGATCTGGTTTGAAAATCTACCTCGGATTATTTATATTAAAATAAGGGCAATTATTGTCGAACTGTCAATGTAGCGCATACATTCAGTAAAATCCTCAAAACGAAACCTATCTATCATAAGCAAACTTACAATCGGTCAGCAGATCGCTGAAAACGATTTCCTGTATGTTTCCATAATTAGCATTACTTTCGGTTTCTTTACTCCAGTTAACCAGGTAACATCTATAATTGATAGATGAATGCAGTGTATCAAAACAATTGACCACTTAAAGTTGTTTGTTTGAAAATAACACCAAAACACAACAGAGGTTTAATCATGATATCGAACAATTCGATAATCCATTGTTGATCCATTCGTACCCAATTAGTGTCGTACTTACTTAGCGTGAATTCAGATGGTCGATCCGGAGGTGTGAAGTTACTGGTCTTTTTAGCGAGGTTCGTAATAGTGTATTATACGATGTTTGTACTGAAATTAGTGGTTGTAATTTTGAATAGCGGGGTGCTCGCATTAGAGGGGTTCGCGACCATTAAGTTAAAGAACAAATAATTCCGTTATGGCGTAGATCGTTCGTAATAGCGGGGTGCCCGTTTTTCCGGGCTGGTCGGAAGGAGGGGTTTTACTGTATTCATCCTTTGACAAGAAAAATAAAAATAAATACCAAGAAAATAACACCTAGAATGGATGAAGAGAATAAAGACCCTTTTTCTAGTATTTTCTCATAGGACAATACAATTTAGATATACATTCTAGATATACATTTGGACCAAATTTTATGAAGATTGTATCAGAATTGTGGAAACAAGAAAATTGTCATTAGGGCCCATTTTCCTGTGATATCAAATGAATCCTTCCCAATTCCAAAAGGTTAAATCCTTGTGACCTGGCCAATATTCTGAACAATTTTCATGAAGATTGGGCAATTAATATAGCCTCCTAAGATGTACACAAGAAATTAATCATTAAGGCCCTTTTCCTGTGATATGACATGGATCCTTCAAATTTTCAATAGGGTTATTCCATGTGACCTGACCAATATTATGACAAAGTTTCATGTCAAAAAAATTGGGCCATATTTGTGGCCTCTAAAGTGTAAACAAGAAAATTCCCGTAAAGGCCCCTTTACCGGTGTTATGGCATGGATCTTTAACATTTTTAAATAGGGGGCATCTCTGTGACCTGGCCAACCTTCTGACCAAGTTTCATGTCTTGAAGTTTGGGCCATATTTCTGGCCCCCAGAAAATTAAACAAAAAAGTCGTCCTTAAGGCTACTTTTCCTGTGATATTGCATGGATTCTTTCCGTTTTAAATAGGGTTCATCCTTGTGACATGGCTATTATTCTGACCAATTTTCATGAAGATTAGGCTACATTAGTGTGACCAATATTCCGACCAAGTTTCGTGAAGACAGGGCCGTTTGTGGCCTCTTGAGTTTAAACAAGAATTTTTTTAATTAAGGCCCCTTTTCATGTGAAATGGCATGGATCCTTCCAATTTTCAATAGGGACCATCCTTGTGGCCTAGCCAACACTCTGACCAAGTACCAAGTCTTGAAGATTAATTAGGCCACATTTCTGGCCTCCAGAATGAAAACAAAATAGTTGTCTTGAAAGCCACTTTTCCTGTGATATGGCATAAATTCTCCCAGTTTTCATCCTTGTGACATGGCCATCATTGTGTGAATTTTCATTTTGGTCTTTTTTGTGGCCTCTTAAGGCCCCTTTATCTCTGATATGGTATGGATCCTTCTCATTTTCAATAGGGTTCAGTCTTCGGACCTAACAAAAATTTTGACAAAGTTTCATGAAGATTTGACCATATTTGTGGCCTGTAGAGTGTAAACAAAAAAATTGTCATAAAAAATGTCTTTAAGCTCCTTTCCCCATGATATGATGCAGATCCTTCCCATTTTCTATAGGGTTCATCCTTGTGATCTGACAAACATTCTGATCAAGTTTCATGAAGATTTGACAATTTTTGTGGTCTCTTAGAGTGTAAACACTTACATTTCACCGGACGATGAGTGTTATGCAGGAGTAGATACCCCCTTTCGTCGGCGTGTCCCGTTTACGGGGACGCCGCAGCAGGACTTGGAAGACATCCTCCCTGTAAGTCTATATTCAATTACATTAAATCGCCTTTACTCGTCAGTAATGTTTCCAGTTGATAAAAGTTAAACGCGTTTTAATTAGTCGAGTTAAATGATATACTGGTACTCTGTACTAGTACTTTCAAAAATCATTATTTTTATTTCACCGTATTTTTTTCAACAGCTTGATGTAACAATAGAATGGGAGGAGGGCCAGGACAGTGGCCATGAAGCCAGCCAACAATATAATGTTGACTGTATGCTTTATGATGAAGATATTGTATATAACAATAATGTTGACGATGATGATGATGATGCCTTTGACGGCGATGTAAATGATGATGCTGATGCCGAAATTCATTATTTTCGAAAAATGTCCGATATCACAAAATACTGTATAATTAGGTATTATTGCAAGTTTTACAGGGTGATTAAAATAAAGTTTAATATAGTCAATCTACCTCATTTCACAATATTTTAAAAAAAAGTCTTATCATGTTTTTCCTTTTCTATTTTCAGAAGACCTCAGACAGAGGAAAATGATGTGTTGGCACGCTTGGGCCGACGTATCGATGGCCTTAAACATAAAGCAAACATGTAAGCGTTTAAGGCTATCACTGTTTTACTGTTGTCTGTTCGTCCAAATGTCTGCTCTTATTTCGCTTAATTTCATAAACATTATATAATCTTTTTGGCTGTCCGTTTTATTTAAAAACTAGAAAGCCATGAATGGCTTGAGTTGCTCCACAGGCTTGAAATTCTTGAAAAGCAATAAAAGTTTTGACTAGACTTTCAGATATTTTGGATTCTACTGATGTTGAAAATGATTTTCAAAGTTTCATCTATATAACATATAGAGAAATGACTTCCGCCCATAAAATGCATATTTCATCTGATCAATATAATTTTTTGTAGACTGATTAAGGGTCACTCAAGGATCATTCCAGTAAAATTTGGTTGATATCCATTAGTAAGATTCTGAGAAAATGATTTCCTCATACAAGTGATAATTCCATGGGGACTCATAGGGAGAATAAAACCTTTTCGTAGGGAGATTGGGTCTCAAATAGGGAGATTTTTGCATAACGTGCGTTGTGGCTTAAAAAGAGGGTTTTTGCAATGCATGTCTTGACCAAAAATTGATTATGATACCTTCCATACGAGTTTATTTTATTTTTTTATTTTTAATTAATAAAAGGGTTATCATTTACAGGGTTTTCATTAACAGGCGATTGCCGATCGAAACCATCGGTTGAAATCGCCTTTTGATCGGTTGATTTCGCCGGAATTTCAAAAATCGATCGCGTTCCCTTTGTTTACAGTTTTGATATTTTATGCAATACAAGTCTCACAGCAACACCGTTTGTTTACAACGACACCGGTTTTTCGGCCGACGAGATGTAACGCGGTCATTCATTGGTTAATTGAGATCAGTCATCCAATCGTTGCTTCCGATACTTATTTTTCTTCCTCGTGTGGCAAACATGGACGCTAAAGGAAAGAGGAAGATTGAGCGAAGTTTATTATCTTTCGGTTTTAAGAAATCCAAAAGGGATGAATGTTCTGGTTGGTTTGAATTTAAATTTGGATGAGTTAACACATGTTTTGTATCGTCTTTACCGGCGATCGTGTAGGTTTGGTCATGCAATTCTAATTTCATCGTCAAGCCTGGCAGACAATTTTTTTTAAAAAATTCTTTTCTCGTGAAATGCAAATAGAAATTGACTGTCAATTTCTATTTGCATTTAACGATAATATTATTTTGAAAAATTTTGTCTACCTTTAAAATTTTGAAATAGATATTTTCTAATATAATAATTGGTCCATGAAGATTTGAAAAGATTGATCTTTTATCACAATTCCTTCAGAAATATTTGAATCAAAATAGTCTTAAATGCTTTCTTCTTCCCTGTTCTGGTCACAATCAACTGGTTGATTATTTTGCCAAGGTTTGTATGAGAATATGAAGAGAATGTATTTGGGTAATAAGGATACACCTTGATTCTCTTTTCAAAATCGAAAACAGATAACTATGGGGTATCAATGAGTTGTCTTCTTCCATAACAATTGATTATCACAAAACATTAACAATGATGAATTGCTGTGTTTGCATGATGGTGACAGCAATACAAGGTATGTTGTTGCTGAAACAAGTGTTGATTTATTTACATTTTGAAAAATCTAAATTTGTCCATTTATATTTTTTCAGTAGCATAGACTGCTCAGTAATTATTTGAAACAAAAAAAATGACTTAAGAAAAGCAGATTTACTATCAAGGAGAGCTTACTAAGGGGGTTTAGAAATCCTTAAATTCATTTTCGGCCGGGGGGCTTCGCCCCCCTGGTCCCCCTACCAGGGCCTTGCCCTGGACCCACTGGGGGCCTAGGCGGCCCCCTAGACCCCCGGCCTGTTGTTTTGCTGTTTCAATCTGTTGTTTCAAATCTTAATGAAAACCCTGCATTTAAAGTATTTTGAGAGAGGATAGTATTGCAAATCTACAGAATTTGGTCTTGTAATTTCAGAGAAAAAAATATTACATATACATTTTCTTTTATTTCTATGCAATATTCAGGATCCAACAATATTTTTTTAAAGAAGATAATCAGTAGAAAATAATATCTTACCAAATTTAAAAGATGAAGGCCTTGCAATGTAAGAGAAAATTGTTATTTTTTTTCTTTATTTCTTTGAGTAATCTAGAACCAAAAACACAAGGCTTACTTTTATTGGAGAGAATTGGAGAGTGGTTTGGTAGTAAAGAATTAGGTAAAACTGCATTTATGCAATAATGCTTTATGCAAAATATGAAATTCTAGGCCTTGCAATTCGAGACGTTTTTTTCCCATTCTGTTGCCATGGCAACCAGAGTTCTTCATGATTTATGATATTCTGAGAAATATTTTGAAAGGAATTGTCCTTAGGATCAACAATGTGCAGTTTGTGTATGAAATCCGATGACTAGATAAGGTTTTTAACTTATTTTTAGAATTGTTGACGGATGGATGCATGGATGAACGGACAGACGAAGAGACAGACCAATAAATCGTAACTGGCACTAACTGCTACTGACCTACGCAAAAAATGAATGGTTTTGATAGCAAAATGACGATTAAAGATGAAATTACAGACGGCATATTCGAGTTCGCGGCCGTTAAAGAGGATCACGGTAGAATACGGAAAGTGAAAGAGCTACCTCTAGGCAAATAAATCCATGTTGATTAGCTTTATGAGAAGCTCTGTGTTAGCAATAAAGAGCCCGGTCCACAATGTTCTATTCTCAAATCTGTAATATTTGTGTTGACAAATAACTTGATTATACCATTCGATTCCTATTTCGAGAAAGACTGTCTCTAATTCAAAATCATGTGTAAACTCAAAAAGACTCCAACAAAGATCCGGTGGAATCACCGTGGCATTAAAAAGGGAAAGTCCGATGTTAGTTTCTTTAATTTCAATATCAAATTTGAATGACAATTTGAGAACGCATGAGACAGTTTTTACTTTTTATTAATTTAATTATTAGACCGTAAAACATACGTAGATCCACTAAATTAATATCTGTGTAGTAATTTAAGCATGACCGCTTCTTATTTTACTCAATCACGCGTTACGATACGAGGGTTTTTCTGCGATGCCGTCTAATTTTACCAAGGTCGTGTGAGTGTCGCTTTGCATATTGATGATGTTTGACCTTTTCTTTCATGAAGATTGTCGCGAAGAGAGGAAATTTTTAGCAACTTTTGGGAATAGGATATCAAAATACGGCAGAAATTTACTGTGTTTAGAGCCATTTTATTTTTTCAAGATAAGTGATAAAAATCTAATCACAGTATCCACTACAAATTTTACGTTATATCGGGAAACAACGTTTCACCAAGTTTAGATCTTGTGCCATTCGAGCCTTCAGACCGTTTTTGGCTTCCGATTTTTTTTTTTCAAATTTCCTCAGGTCGGGGGAAATGGTCTCTCGATCGGGAGAGCGGGAGGGAGGGTTAAATATCGGGAGAATACGCTGAGATTGACAGATATCACATGTCTGTTTCCAAAGTTTCCACTATATAACATATAGAGAAATGACCTCCGCCCATAAAATACATATTTTTCATCCAATCAATATAATTTTTGGCAGACTGAAAGAGGGTCACACAAGAATTATTCCAGCAAAATTTGGTTGATATCCACTTACATTCTGAGAAAATGATTTCCAAAGTTTCCACTATATAACATATAGAGAAATGACCTCCGCCCATAAAATGCATATTTTCCATCCGATTTCAATAATCTTTTGTAGACTGATAAAGGCCCAAACAAGGATCATTCATGTAAAATTTCATTGGTATCGGTCAATTAGAATCTGAGAAAACTCACTTTTTACCTTATTTGGAAATTAGCCACACCCATTAAATCCATGTTTCTCATTGGATCAAAATTTCTTGAACAACTTTGAAAGAGGGTCACCCAAGGATCATTCCTGTGAAGTTTGGTTGAAATTCATCCAGTAGTTTCTGAGAAGATTTTTAAAGAACAAGAGGACCATGATGGTCCTATATCGCTCACCTGTGTATCTTTGTCTAAATCAACTAGTATCAAATTTTCCAGCAAAAGTCTTAATTGTACTTTTAAGACTTTTGGTCTCAATAGAGTGTATCAAGAAAATTATCATGAAAGGTTATTTTTCTCATGACATGACACAGATCCTTCCAATTTTCAAAGGATTCATCCTTGTGACTTGACAAACATTCAGACCAAGTTTCATTAAGATTAGACCATATGTTCGGCCTCTTGAGCTGAAAAATGTCATTAAGGCCCTTTTTCCCGTGATATGATATGGATCCTTCCCATTTTCAATAGGGTTCATCCTTGTGACCTTACAATTTTTTTGACTAAGTTTCATGAAGATTGGACCATATTTGTGGCATCTAGAGCATAAACAAGAAAATTGTAATTAAGGCCCCTTTTTCCGTGATATGACACAGATCCTTCCCATTTTCAATAGGGTTAATCCTTGTGACCTTAAAATCATTCAGACCAAGTTTCATTATGATTGGTGCATATTTGTGGCCTCTAGAGCGTAAACAAGAAAATTGTCATTAAGGCCCCTTTTCCTGTGATATGACACAGATCCTTCCTATTTTCAATAGGGTTCATCCTTGCGACCAAACAATTACTCTGACCAAGTTTTATGAAGATTGGACCATATTTGTGGCTTCTAGAGTGTAAACAAGAAAATTGTCATTTAGGCCCCTTTTCCCTTGATATGGCACGGATCTTTCCCATTTTCAATAGGGTTCATCCTTGTGACCTGATAGTTAATCTGACCAAGTTTCATGAAGATTGGACCATATTTGTGGCCTCTAGAGTGTAAACACTTAAATTGTTGATGCCTGACGACGCACAACACACGACGGACGAGGGACATTCAATGGTCACAAAAGCTCACCTTGAGCACGATGTGCTCAGGTGAGCTAAAAAGTTTACGACCGGGCGCACGGACAGACGCAAGACGGACACAACGCCATGACAATAGCCCCAGTGGCTTTCAGCCAGTGGAGCTAAAAAGGGTTTTAAATGTTATCAACTAGTCAAGGTCTTTATCGAAGAATAAATAATAATAATAAAAAAAAAACATTATTTCTTTAAAAGGGCATTAGTGAACTGTACATGTATGTAATTGATATTGTTGTTGTTGTTTTTCGATGTTTTTTTTTAAAACGCAAATAAAGAAATAAACATTGAACATGATTCCTTTAAATCATTCGCTCCTAACCGTGAAGCACATTAGAATAAGATCGCAAAATAATGGATGTTTTCCGAGAATAATTTCGGATAATTGATTGATTGATTGAATGGAGTTTAACGCCGCTTTCAACATTATTTCAGTTAAATCGCGGTGGCCGGAGCACCTAACAATGGATTCCTGGTATTTCTCTCACCTGTACTACCATTACATCCTTTCCTAGCCTCCGACTGCTATCTCACATAGGTTTACAATTATCTACCCATTGGTGAGAGACAAACGTCAGAAAGGATATTTGCCGCCACTGGGGATCGAACCCACGACTTCCAGATAATTTCGGATAAATATCCGCTTTCAAATATTTATTTTACATTGAAATATCTTTCTCCCAACGCACCGCGATTTCAAATATTTATTTTACACATGACATGGAAAGATTCCGAAGTAACGTTAACGCCACTGAGAGCGATTATCGGATGACCTCCGTTTCCAAATATTTATAAATACGACCCTGTCGCACTAATTGCGTCTTAATACGACCCTAACGCACTAATTGCGACTTGTCATGTGACGATACTAGGGATTTAAGAGGATTAAACAATACAGCAGTGTCCAAAGAATTCAGAAAAAGGCACTCGTCCTGCAGGGCAAGTAGCTTGAAAAAGTAACTCGTCCTGGTTTGTCCGTCACTCGCCCTACAATAGGCCTAGGGATCGTTGAAGACCATATTTTGTGTCTGAAAACATCACCTTGATGTGCAGACGAAATGAAAGTACACATTTTTACGACATTCGAAAACATTTAACACAGGGTAAGAAATACCGGGAAATGATCGGGACAATTTAAATATATATCTCATTTGTAAACATACAATACCATGGATTTTTCGGGTAAAATTCAATGATTGTGGCTATATGCGACAAAAGAAGTAGCAGATATGAACAAAACAGGGGTAAATATATTTTTATTTTCGATCATATTTTCCTTGATTGTGAGTTCGATTTGTATTTACGAAGTTCGGGTACCGGGTTATATCATGCGAAAACCGGAAGTTTTATTTTTAGAAATCAAAGTACATGACTGTTTACAGTTCAAAATGTTGCGAACTTCCATCACCGCGAACCTTTTCGAAGGGTGTTTTTTTTTTTTTTTTTTGTATTTCATCTTTTTTCATCTCGACACTATTTATAATGATTGAATGCCAGTCATTCTTCACTCGTCCGGGAGGACGACTGCCTTAGAATTTCCACTCGTCCTCCGGGATTTCTTACTCGTAAATACGAGCGGACGAGTGGATTCTTTTGTCCCTGCAGCCCCCTCAATACCCCTTACCTTCCTAAGTTACGACCGTACCCTAAAGGAATTAGACAGTATTAAAACGGTTCCCAAACTCTCGGTGTATCGGAGCTTAAAATGTAATGGATTAATAGGCCAGACGCACTCACGGTACTATACTCACCCGTCCACGCCCACTTTTTATTTGTTAAAACCTGGAAGATTCCCGAAAATAACCGACGCGCACCTCATCAGCCCCTTTGAAAAAAAACCCCAAAACGTAGCCAAAAATAGACTACAGAAAAATACACTGACGGCATTCACAGAAATAAACCTAAAAAGGCGGGGATTGTTTTCGAGGCTAAATATTAACGTTATCCGCCTACATCACGACAGAAATGGGGGTGTTGACCTCTTTGACCTCAGAAAATCCCGTGACGTCATCGAAAAACATGTGACATCCCGTTACGTAAGGGAAAATCCAGTTATATCGTGTTACATCATGATCAAATAATGTTACGTCCTTTGACCTAATAGAAAAATAACATTACGTAATGTTACTTAATTGAAAAATAATATTACGTCATGGAAAAAAATATTAGATAATAAAAAAATAATATTACGTAATATTACGTAATAAAGCGTAACGTTACGTCATATTACGTAATTACTTCTGTACCCCGTACCAAATATAATTCTGCTCCTTAAACATTACTACTAATACTTAAATCTATGACCAAACACACTTCATTTGCGAAAGCCAAACTAAAATGTCACGCCAAACAACGTCAATTTATCGGCTAAGACAAATATCTGCACAATCTTGACATTCCCCTGTGATAATTTTATGTATTTTGGTAGACATTTAATTGATTTATTGAATTTTTGCTGCTTTCAACATTTTTCAGTTATATTGCAGCAGCTGGAACACCTAACATTGGATTTCTGGTATTTCTCTAACCAGTACCACCATCACATCCTTTCCTAGTCTTCAGCTGCTATCTCACATAGGTCTATGATTTTCAACCAATTGGTGCGAGACAAATAGTCTGAAGGAATGAGTGCAGCTGTCAGGGATCGAACCATTTTGGTAGACAAGCATTAGGCAATGCCTCATACTATCATCAGTCTATGAGCTGTAGCCATTATGATCTGGGAGATTTTATGTTGTCATCATGTCATGGCAATCATGGAGTTCTATATCAATTCCAATTCTGTGAAAGGACTTGTCCGTTGGATCATTTCTGAAAGTTTGGTTGAAATCCAATGCCAGCTTGGAAGATGGTTTCTTTGAAATCGTTTGCTTGTTTGAATGATTGCAGTTTTACACTGCTTTCAACAGTCTTTATTTCATTGCTGTGGCCTGAGCACTCAACAATGGATTCTTGATATGTTTCACACCAGTGCAACCATAACATTCGTTCCTTGCCCCCTAGCTGCTTTTCCACATAGGTCTACCATTATCTTCGATTGGTTGAAGACAAATAGTCCGAAAGAAGGAGTGCCACCGTAGGGAATCAAACCTATGACCTTTTTTTGTATGATAGTCCGCTCTGCCGCCCTGACTCTGCACCATTAAAGAGGCTATTTTTGTCAAAATTGTAGACGGACATTGAGCGATCAAAAAAGCCCACCTCGTGATCAGGCTAGCTAACAAATACATACGATTCAAACTCAATCACTTACCTTCGGATTGTGAACACTGGAGACCCCCGCCAAACGACGGCTGACAGCTTGAATTGGATCGCGGTCAAACGTTACAGAGTACATCGATATATAAAATATATGATCAACACCATAAAAAAGATAGATGGCAGCAATGATACTTGATATTCCGCTGATTTAGAATGGTTTTTCTCTCTCTCTCTCCAAATTTTCACGTCCGTTCAGTTTTCACGCATGCGCTACAGGAAAGGGCGTTTGAGATTCCCGCCAATCGTATACGGTGTTACCTATTTTCGTATGAAATACAAAATGTGATACTCACAATTTAATCATATAATGCAGGATTCTTTGAAATTCCAAACTATTAATACAGTTTATAAATTAATGGACGAGAATCTTGTTCAAGTTCACGAGAATAAAGATAATGCACAATATTCATAAACAAATAAGGGACATCAACGTCTATTAGTTTGATCCTTTGAAAAGTATAACTTCAGTTCTGGAATGACAAAGAACGTCGTGTTACCCGTGACGGTGATATATCCAGCTTGTTCTAGAAAACGAAAAATTGAATCAGCAGGATGAGGGTTAAAATTGTCGATAATACTTGGAAGGCGAGCCCCCTTCTGTGTGTTCGAATCCCCTTTACAGAAATCCTGGGTCCGTCGCTGAAGAAATACAAGTATCCCATCTCATGATATATCATCTTACGAGGAACTGAAGGCAGAAGGCAGAACTGGAAGTTTGTTGACCATATACATGTAATAGATGAAGGTAGCCCAGATCAAGAACACCCACCATAACAGAAATGGTTCCAGATTGTCTTTTATCTGGTCTATACGCAAGGACACAAGCGGGATAGCCCCTCTGAAGGAAAATATGAGACTCCATCATAAACCACATGAAAAAGTAATCATCATAAACAGACAATTTGAATTAAGGGCGTTACTACCATTACGCACATTACGTAAGTGCGTAACAGAAATAATTCCCCTTTCGAAAAACGTCGTTGATGAATGGCCATAACATCGAAACTACAGCTTATTCAAGCTGTAGTTACCGTGTTTTGACCATTCACGAACGCTCAAATCATAGAAAAAGGGGAGCGTAAGGAGGACATTCATCTTTTTTCACGGTCCACATTTATTGTAATTATCTCTTATCAAGCTTAACCAAAGCAGAGCGTCAGGACCTGACTCCCTTTTTGCTAGAATCTACAAGGAGCTAGTCACCGAGATTGCACCATTCCTGGCCTCCATATTGCAGAAAAGCTTCATTTCGGAGCCCTAACGACCAGCTTTTGTGATTACAATATTCAAAAAGAGGAGAAATACATAGAGGATTATCGTTTCTTTCAGTGTAAGATCGATTTATATTCATTGAGTTATCAACAAAACCTATATTATCACGAGTCACGAGTGAAATATAGTTTTTGTTGTTCATGAAATGAAATATCAATCAATCTTACACTGAAACAAACAATAATGTTATTTCTTTATTGCGAAAATGAAACAAAATTTGGAATTTCTAGGACATAATTTCGCAAAGCGCGTCATTTTGCACGTGATTACAATGCAACGTTTATTGTGACGTCACTTATTTCGCCCCACATAGATGACGTCAGTTAGGGTGAAATGCACAAAAGCGGCGTATAAGTGTTTGATTATTTCACTGCTTTTTCGGTGAGATTATCAAGTGATAATCTACCGTTATTTCTCGATGAACTACACCCAGGAACACATAGAGACCAGCAATGTCATTGGACACCTATACAAACACAAAACTGACTGACTGCCAACATTGTAGCTGTGAACCCATACTATTTACACTCTTTCATAAGCTCATCTCTGGCCTGGACAAAAAATACTAACATTATATGACCATACTTGATTTCTCAAAAGCCTTTGTAGTGGCCCGAGTCGATCAATTGAAACATCTTTCAATTGTGATTCAAACACCAAAGGCACAGATATAGTCCAGGTCAAACCTTTTCAGAAAACCACGGTATCCAGTATAGCAAGACAGCATGGCGGCCATTTTTCAAGATGACCGCCACGCTCATTAGCTATTAGCAATACAGATTACGAAAATTCGTAAACGTTGGCGTAAAGGCACCAAATTTGAAACATATGCACTCCAGGTCTAGGCTCTCTACGGAAAATAAAAAGAAAACAGATTTCAAATATGACATAACAGTATGGCGGTAATTTTCAAAGAATGCTGCCATGCTTATTTGCTATAAGCGATGTGTAGCCTATAATGAGAATTCGTAAACGTTGGCATAAAAGCACCAAATTTGACATAGATATAATCTAGATTATACCTGTTCAGAAAATTTTAGATATCTCACACTCCCACTCTTTGACGACCCCGAAGAAAAGTAAAGCTCAGAAATCATTTAACCATGCAACGAAGCGCGTATTGACCTGATATCACCTTATGATAACATAAAATGATATCAGGCAGTCTAGTTTTACAATTATTTAGCCATATCAAGGGCGTAACTCACATTACGCAATTTACGCAAGTGCGTAAAAGAAATAACCATCCGTTGAAAAATATTGTTGATGAATGATCATAACATCGAAACTGCAGCTTATTCAGGCTGTTATTACGATGTTATGATTACAATGTATTCACCAACACTCAAATCATAAAAAGGGAGAAGAAGGAGGGCATTCATCTTTTGTCACAGTTCTCATATCGCCTTTATTCTATATATTCTTAGTTGTCTCCTTCTGAGTGCGTTTTAATTTCCAATTCCAAGATATGATTATCATATCCTTGATCATTAACAGAACCTCTTTCAACTGAATTTCTTTGATTTCAAACGTTTGTTCAGAGTTAAAGCCATGAACAATGCTTGCAAGTTGAATCGAACAACCTGCAAGGGTCTTAAAAAGTCACTTGATCTCGGTCGCGAGAAATTACCATGACTCAGCATAGCCTCGTCATGATAAATTCTCTCAGCCTCGACCAGATAACATCGATATTTTAGGACACTATTATATCATTCTCTATGTACCAAGAAATTCTTAGTTGTCCACAATGTTTTTCCCGAAAGACGAAGGATAAAAATCAAATAGATTTCATCAAGAATTTAAAGGTTGTCGTCTTCAACTACTTTGAAATAAAACTAGTCCAAAATTTGGGCATTTGGTAAAGGGTGATTCTATCGTATATTTGCTATAAACAAATTTTGTTTCCAAATGTATTTAGTTTTGATTTAATTATTTATTATGGAACCCATCAAATCCCTTTTTTACTTTAAATTGAAAATTAATAGTAGCTGAATGACATTAAACGGAAACAGGACGTCAAAAAAAGCTATTTTAAAATATAAATATAACGTATTGACGTATAAACTTATTTCCACCCTTTTTTCAATATTTTTCATGTTCAATTTGAACTTTCGTCAAAAGCTTTTCAGAACTTTTAAATGGCGTTAACTTCATTTTCATATAATTTATGGCGTTCTAGTTTTGCCAAGTGAAAATGGGCCTTATCGGAATTTATAAATTTCTCCCTCAATTTGTATAAATAGGGTCCAAGGGTTCGAATTTAGTTGCTTTTAATTTTTCGTTTGCATTTTTGTTTGAATGTTTAAACTTTTTCCTCTCAAATCGCGGTAGCTGGAGCAACTAACCATGTATTCGTAGTATTTCGCTCACCAGAACTAGCACGACGTCCCTATCCGAGATTCCAGCTGCTTATCCCATATACATTTAGAACATCGCAAAATTGACAATCATTCCGACCAAACCCATCGCAAACACTCGCTCAGTGATCCAATCATTCTTTCCGAATAGTCACTCCAACCATTCTAATAATATACACATGTCATTGAATAATTAATATATATTGTGTTTAGTTGTATTCGAATACGAGATAATGCTTATTTGAAACTTGGATGGATGACAGCCTTAATCGTGTGTATTTTTGTTTGAAAAAAAACAAAAAAACAAGAAAAAGTCAGAAATGTGAACAAAAATGTATATTTCTAAATGACAGATTTTTGCGTTTTAGTAAGGATTGTAAATAAGCTGATAAAAAAAATCCAGACAAAAAAACCCACTTTTATATTTTTTTCATTCATGGCTGCTGTAGATTTTGCAGTAGAATTCCCCTTTAAAAATGCAGACCATTTATTGGAATCTTTTAATCATGTCGATTGCAGTGCAGGCTATTTTAATAATGACACATCTGAACTGAGGAAAAGTTTCAAATGTTTATCGCAATTGATTTTTTGGACCTAGACCATTGCACAGTATCGACTCTCAACCGTACGCACCATGGTTCGTTCTCCAGCCGAGGCAAATATCGTATGAATGTGTGTCCAACAGTGCTCTAAGCAACGCAGTTTTACTGAAATACCGATAAAAGTGGTAGTAAACCCAATTAAAAATACTCTAAGGATTTTGCAGCTTTCCCTTACTTTACATTTCTTTGGTCATTAAGGTTTCGCCAAGCTCAGACAAACATTGAATTTTAATAGGCAATAAACAAATGTTAATAATTGTTGGGATGACAGCCAAAGAGGCAATTGATTGAAAAGATCATTTGACCTTCCTACATGTAAGTAAGAATCAAAATGTCTTCATTGGATATTTTGGGTTCTGCTTGTTGATCTCAAGATTTTAAAAAATGACTGTAAGACACTGATTACGCTTCTTTTTATCTATTGTTTAATTTCAGTGGCCCATGCATCCAATATTCATTTCAATGATGAAGTGCTTATCATAAAGGCACAATGTTTTCAATGCGATATGGCAGCCAATTTTTAAATACTGAATTAGTTATCATCATAATCATTGGATAAGGGGGGGGGGGGGCATTATACACTCCTCGAAGCAATATCGCGAAATAAGGTATGGACTGATTCATTTGACCTCTGCTAAGTAAGTCCAAGACGTAAATGTGTATCATTTCTGGTTCGCATAGTATTTTAGGGTGAACTTAAAGATGGTAGTCAAAATAACCTATGTGTAAGAAATGCTGTTGTAGATACATGTATCCTTCCTCATTTGAATCTAAATTTTAATGACTCAAACATCTGTTTTTGAGTTATTTACTATCCTTATAAATCATGGTCATTTAGAAAAAATATAAGATTCTAATTTTGAGATGACAGCCACCTTTAAGAAAATAAACAAGGATGTTAACAGAATATATTTGGGGTACGACTGAATATCAAATTACAAGATCTAAAGGCAAAACTATTGGAAATTTATGGAAAACAATCAGCATTAAAATAGGGTTAAAGATGCTGTCGTCCACGTTCCTGGCTGCCATATCAAACAAAGAAAAATGACTTAATGTGATGACAGATACAATCCGCTTGATGAAAAGAGAATGGAGAGAGAATAAAATTTGGTATAAATTGAAAGATTTGAGAAAAACTGTGTAAACTCCTTTTCACAGTTCAATGTTGCCAAACAATCCACCGTTTTGTTTGGCTGCCATCTTAACTGATAAACGCAATTTTGATTATCAATTTAAAAACTAGTATTTTCTTTATCAAGTAAGCAAGTTAGCAGATTAATAGTAATATTAAATACAGTTATAAAGGTTATTTAACATTTGTAAATTACTAAAATGGTTAATGCTCAATTCCTTATTCCTGGCTGTTATCTAGTTTAGAAGTCAATTTACAAGTGGTGATGGGGCCATCAATCAAATTTTAAGTAGACAGGATTTCGGCTATAATTAAGATACATGAATGGAATTGAACCTATTCCAAAGTTTTGTTTGCCAAATAGAATCTATTGTTCCTTAAATGTCGTGTAATATTACTGTTCGGCTGCCATGTTGTCTACAATAGTTATTGTTTCTTTCCTTTTATGGGTTTATTTCCTGATAATACTTAAAAGTATGATCTTTGCGACAAAACAAAGCTCCAAAATGCATAAAAACCTATCATCAAGACTAGGAAAGCGGTAACATGTACTCGTTCAGGGGATCCTGGCTGCCATCTCGATTTTTTCAAAATGCTCAATGATGACATGGTGTCATCAGGCAGATTCTTGATGAGTAAGACTTGGGCTACAAGAATCAGCCGAGAAAAAAACTTTATACCACACTACTAGGTTCAAGTAAAATATGCCATTTTTCTGCCGGACTATTAACTATTAGCATAAAGTAAAATCATCTATTTTCCTGGCTGCCATCTTCTAAATGAGAAATGACTTAACACTAGATGAGAGGTGTAACTAGTCAGATATTTTGAGGACATAACCCAGTCTACAAAAGTTTATTTAGAAATCCCTTGAATGCGTTTTAAAAGATCTTATATCTCAAATGGATCGAGAAACACTTAAAAAACTATTTTATAATTCAATCTGGCTGCCATCTTGACTACTATACTCACATCTAATGCCATGTAATGCTTTTATTTTGTTACATTACTTCAGGTCAGAATCTTTACAATAAATGACCACTAAAATATTCTGATCTACGAAGCTGTTAGCCTCATTTTTGATCGTTCTGGCTGCCATCTTGATTACCTTACTCATTACTAATGTTATAAAATGCATTCATTTTGTAAAGAACATTGAATCTCATACTTTTAAAGCAAATAGACCACATAAAATAAATTTTTCAAGGTCGTCATAGTGATCTTAGTGTATTACTCAATAGCCCTGGCTGCCATCTCGATTTTCTAAAATGCTCAATGTTGACAAGATGTCATCAGCCAGATTCTGGTTGGGGAAGGTCTTGGCTACAAGAATCAGTCAACAAAAAACTTTTAACCCTACTTCCGGGTTCAAGTAAAATATGTCATTATTCTGCCGGACTATTATAACAGGTTCTTATTTAAGCATGGTCATGGTGAATTAAGACAACTCGACCAGAAAAAATATGTATCCTAAGTCACTTACCTATTTTTTCTCTATATCAAAGAGTAATTGAGAGAAAAGAACAGTGACGCAAAATTAGTACCAAAATTTATCTTATAACTATACAAATATCCGTGTGATACCATCCCGTATGATATTTTTTATGATATCACAGTTATTTTTAGAACAATGATATAATGCGGTTATTTTTAGTTACTTGCATTTCTGTTAGAAACGTCGACGAAAAGAAGGCAAAAAGAGGTTATAAGATAAATATAATACGTACTTAGTGTAATGTATGAAAAAAATATCTAACTCGGTTGTGAAAATTGATAATTGTCTCGGCAGAGCCTCGACAATTTTCAATTCGCCCAACCTCTTTAGATATTTTTTCTCATACAACACACTAAGTATGTATAATATATTTATCCTATAACTATACAAATATCCGTATTATAACATCCCGTATGATATTTTTTATGATATCACATAGTTATTTTTAGAACAATGATATATTGTTAGTTATTTTTAGAAACTTGCATTTCAGTTAGAAACACCGACGAAAACAAGACAAATAGAGGTTATAAGATAAATATAATACATACTTAGTGTATTGTATGAAAAAATATCTAACTCGGTTGTGAGAATTGATAATTGTCTCGGCAGAGCCTCGACAATGATCAATTCTCCCAACCTCGTTAGATATTTTTTTTCATATAATACACTAAGTACGTATTATATATATATATATTGCATGATATTTTCCAATCGTTGTGAATATCGCAATCGACGTGACATTGTGGGTATAGCTAGAATGGTACCTTTTTTTAAATCGAAAATTGGATCTATTTGTTTGTTTGTTGTGCACATTGTAGAATAAAACCTCGTGACTGAATATCTTTTCTAGAAAAAATGTTCATTGACCAACTACATTTCATTCAAGCGGCTTTCCGATGGTTTATATAACGAAATAATTGATTGTATTTCTACAATAACAATTGTTATGTAATTCATCTTCTGAAATTAAATTCCAACTGTAAAGTATTAATTATATATGCCGTATTTGATACAACTTCGTGGAAGAAACTTTTCAACATAATCAATGTTACTCTTCTGCTGGTATTGTACAATAAATCTCTGTCTTGTATTATGGGCCAGTGACCTAGAATTATTTGTCAAATAAATTTGGAAATTATTTCAAAATCTGTCTCCTAAACAAAGCCATACACCTTGCCCAAAGCCTTGTAGTCGTGTGGGTCTTAATTGTGTTTCTTAATAAATTTCATAATATTTAACATCTGATTCCGCTGTCGAACCGTATGATGCTGAATTAAGCAGTGTACATTCTACATCCGGTTGTGATGACGTAGTTTGTATAACGTTCATACTGAAACATGATTGGTCGAGAAAACATTCCCACGCACACCGTAGTAAGCTTGGTCTCGTCAATGTTCTTATAGTCCGGCCGTCACCTTTTACCGAAACTATCGACTTCATCCTTAAGCGCTCTGAAAACAACAGTTAAAAAGAAGATAATCGTTTGTTTCAGTGTAAGATCAATTATTGATTGTGAGTGAACAACAAAAGCTAAATTTTAACAAGAGTGTAAATATAGCTTTTGTTGTTTACGAAATAAATTATCAATCGATCTTACACGAAAAACAAGGGAATGTTCTATTTCTCTAAAGCAATCAAAGTACTGAAAGCACTGATAAGTTGGAATGCGTTCGAGAGACGGTGACCTCAAGATACTAACGAAGCTGACGCCTCCAGCCTATCACAGGTGATCACATAGTACGTCTCGTCATTTGACGGGCGTATATAAATCAATGTTTTTAACAACGAGAGACGCTTAAACCTCTGAATTGCTATACAGGCCTGGATCTGATGAACGAAAAATGATAACAAGAGGGCCAGAATGACCCTAAACCGCTCACCTGAATTGGTCCAGTGGATCTAATCCAAAAACATTCTAGCAAAGATTCATTTAAATTTGCCTAATTGTTGAAGAAGAGACATAATTCGAATTATAAGCATTCATAATAGACCCTGCCAACCCTTTCATTACAGAGGAGACTCAAAATTAGCCCTACCCTGCCACGCCCAAATCTATGGCCTAATGAAAATTTTGCCAACAAAGTTTTATTGAAATCTGCCCAGTGGTTCAGGAGGAGATGTCGTTCAAAGATTTTGGGCTCAAAATAAGCTCCGCCCTGCCATACCCGTATTATTGGCCAATTAGAATATAGCGACAATTTTGAAGAGGGTCACACAGGGAACATTCTGGCAAAGTTTCATTGAAATTGGCCCAGCGGTTAAGGAAATGAAGAAGTTTTAGGAAAGTTGACGACGGACGACGGAGTCAGGGTGATCCTAAAAGCTCCCCTTGAGCACGTTGTGCTCAGGTGAGCTAAAAAAGAAGAAAATGATACGGACCATGCAACCGACTAATAGACGCACAGGCGAACACTTATACACTCAAAACAATGTTATGTTATTTTTGAAATGACTTCTGCTCCAATTGAGTTATCAATTACATTTTTAATTAGAGGTGTCGCAAAGTGAACACCAACAAGTGATTTGTCCATGATGAAAAGCTATTTTCGCAGGGAAGTCTTTTACTTCAAGAGTATGAATCTCAAAACAATTTTTGGACGAAGTTCAATTGGGATTTCGACCTTTGTGACTCCGAAATTGGAAACTTTCTCGGGTCATTGACAACATTTGTGTTAAGTTTTATGATTTGGGTCAACTGGTTGTTCAGTTAGAGTGGAGACAGTTACTGATGACCGTGACATGTATGACCCCGTAACAATAGGGCATTTCTTTGGGTCATGGGCAATATTTGTGTAAAGTTTCGTTATTGCAGGTCAATTGCTTCTCCGTTTATTTAGCGGAAAGCAAAGGGTCAATAGACTGAGAGACAGACATGATGAAATCAATATATGCTATATGTTGGGGGTACAGTTAATAACATCGTGAAATTGATAGATGAACGATTTTAAAATGATTTAGGCATGGTGTTGAATGAGTGAGCGGAGCGAGTTTGAAGTGAAATTTGAGGGAGGGAATCCAATGTCGCTTATTTTGTTCAGGATGAACAAAATAAGCGATATATATAAAACCTATATAAAATATGCATAAAAGTTCAACCAATAGCTTTCTATTTCGTCAAGAACCAATCAGACGCTTTAAATTTCAATTATATCAGTGAAATCGCGAATTGGTTCTTGCTTAATTAATTAATAGAATGTACATGTTGATCTTTTTTTTTAATATCATTGAGCGTTTTTAGATGGTTTGAATGAGTGTTTGGAATGAATCAATGGAGCGCTGAGTGAGCGATTAAGAATGTTTTTATTGAGATGAATGTCAATTTCACGATGTAATTAACTGTTTGATGGTGCTCTTAATCGTGTTGATGCGTATTAATGTGAAGAAAACAAGTTGAACTAGTTGGTTTGTTTCAAATGGCAAATTGTCTTGGTGATGGCATGCAATTTTGCAAGATATTCATAATTCAATTAAAGATATGGTAGCAAGGGTTTATGTGGATGAGTATTGGGTTTTTACAATGAAACATTCATGTAGATATCTGCAATATGACGGAAAACAAACGACAATATGTTGCAAAAATATCTATTAACTTTAAAAGTGTATCATCACTTTAAGAAAAGATTTTCATTTCGTAGCTTAGACAGAAATTTACAATATAACACCTTGTCAAAAGTTAAATGTGTAATAAGGTTGTTCAGAAAGAGAAACTATACCTTTAAAAGAAGCTATAACATAATTCTACGAAAAACAGGTCGCGACTTTACCAAATAAGCAGATCACGTGATTGGCTAGTGATATTGTCAATTGCTGACCTTATTGGAATTGACTTATCACATGATTTCCAAATATAGTAATGCAAACATGTGATACTAATATATTCGTACGCAACTTTCAATAAATATCGTTTTAAACATAAATTAGCCTGATAATAATATACGTGAAGTGATTGCTGTGTAATTGTACAGCATTATTACATTTTGATGAAATAAACTGTATGTCTTTGTCAAGTTGAGATATACAAAATAGGCCGAAGTGTATTCACATCCTGTTCACGTGATATGTGTTCTCAAAAAAACCCAAAATGAAATTATCTTGTGTTCATTTTGCGGTTTTGTTAAATCTAAGTTGGAACTGCTCCGCATTCCAACTTAAAAATGAGACAAAATATGAAAATCCTAGGACAAATATTCTTAACACTTTCCTGTTTTTTTCAAAATTTTGGACCTGTCCAAATTCAAAGGTTTTGCAGACGAAAATTTAAAGTGGATTTAATTTGAAAAATAACCATTAAGTAGGGTAGAAAATAGTGTGGAAAAAAAGAAGAAATTTCTTATCAGAAGCAATTTCTTCTTTTTTCACAAAGTTTTTTCAATCATAAAATCACAGGCACGTAAAAAGCAGGGATTAAACAGCAAAGGGTTAAAGCTTGTCCTCTAGCACTAGATTAATTGATATACAACGCTGATAACGACGTCAACTATTGAGCTCCAGTTAGATGACGTCATATAGGGTGAAATGAACTAACGTAAATTCTGAGTTTTTGATAATTTCACTGGTTAGGCGGTGAGTTTATCAATTGATAATCTACCGTTATTTCTCCATAATCCCCTGAAAGCATTACAGCTATTATTTACTTTAATGGCAAAATTGAAAAAAAAAAAAAAAAAAAACATATTTACGCATGTATATGGTACAATTGTACAGAGGTCACATTTGTATATTTTTGTAGATTACTTATTTGTCTCAAGCGCACTGCATAATTCGTCATATAACGATATTTTCACGCTATTAAAATATCCGTGTCTTTTAATAATTATGAAAGGGCTTTAGCGGTGGCATATTTCCCGTCCGCCCGTGTTTCTGTGCGTCCGACTGTCTTTCCGTAGATAATTCTCGTTTTCGCAATAAGTTCCTGCTTTTTACGATTATCTTAAGTATCTTTGTATGGTATTTTGAATCAAAGATTCGCTAAAGTTTACATACATTAGCTTAAGTAAATTTATTTTTTAGAAAAGTTTCCCGTCTTTACTTTGGTGGTACAACATAAAGCCATACTTCTTTCGTTTACATCTCTTGTCATGACTTGAACCTCACACAAGGTCAGATAGGTGCCTTCGTTTCCCCATTTGGAGATCTTGACCCATCGTGCAGACTTCGGGTATCTCGGTCTACTTTCAAAAATGGAAGGCTGTTGACCTGAGTGGATACTAAAGGTATTGTACACACCGTTGTTGGAGGATGTATGGATATTCATGTTGCTGAATCGCGCAGCTGTAACGAGAGATGAAATTTTATGAACAGATCTCTGCTCTCAATCAAAAGATCGGCTGACTAAACTCATCTCAAAATGAGATAACTGCAGAATTTTTCGACATAATGCGCCATTTTGTTCATAAAATTGACGAATTAAAAGTCGTTAAACAGCTTGAATAAGCTGTACATAGTTACGACTTTAAGAACGTCCTCCAACTATTTGATGGCATTAATCCGTGATATATATGACCCGTCAAGCGAAAAGGAACCGTATGGGATCTTTGTAATATAAATACATGTATTTGAAAAAATATTGAAAAAAATGGGTCCAGCATAGATCAACCAAAGGTCGCATTTCAAATATTTTTTCACAGGAAGGTAGATTGATTGCTCTAGGCTTAGAAAAAAAGCTAGGTGCGAAAAGTTTCTACCCTAGTCAGTCTGCGCAATCCGTGATGGGTATTGCATATTATTTATTGAGATAGAATTTAGCAACGCCAATTCAAGTCTTGTTTTTCGTTGAATCAAAAATCCTTGAACAAATTTTAAAGAGGGGCACCCAAGGATAATTCCAGTGAAGTTTAATTTAAATTCACCCTCGAGTTTCTGAGGAGAACATTTTCAAATAAAGAATTTTACGACTTGACGAACGGACGCACGACGGACACAATAACATGACAATAGCCACAATAACCCGATGATTTATATTTCCTTTGATAAACATTAGCAATTTCTACTGAAAAAATACTTTTTCAGCAATGCGTTTGGAATAGTAAAGCGCCAAGGAGCGCATCATCTTGAAATAAATATACATTCATGGATGTGGAAATATAGAGTTTTTCCACTTATCCTTGGACAAGTTAAAGCCGATTTCTTACTTGTCCAGGATCAAAATGAACTTGTCCACAAAAAGTAGGTAGATATTTTTTGAGAAAAATATTGTTTTAAATGAAGAAAATGCTGTAATCCAGCATTTTCTTCATTGAAGATAATGTTTTCTTCCCTTTGATACAAACAAAAGGATGCCTTTTCTCCTAGTTTCTTTCAGTAATGCATTAAGATTTGCTCTGGTATTTACTTGTCCATGGACAAGTGGTCTAGCAAAATGTACTTGTCCGCAAGTAGCTAAGCCCATGTTGGACAAATCGGGCATGGGAATTCCACACCCCTGTACATGTACATGTACGCTCTTCTTGGTAATGCAGGCTTTTCTCGATAATGCAGCGTAGTGCCATTTCTTAGGCACTCTCGGATGCTTTGCTTTCATGAACGAAGGGCATAACCATTTTTAAAAAAACAAAATGGGTTGAATTTACACGCTAGATACCGAGTCATTATTATAAATAACATACTCGATGGAGCATTCAAATAAAATACGTTGATGAAATTTACTTTTATTTTTTATTTTACCATTTTTGAATTATAAATTCTTATACATTTAAATTTAAAGATGACCCCAAACGGTATTTTAGTCATATTAACATAGTCGGTTTGTTCCAAAATCTCGTAAATACAGCTTTCAAAAAAGCTGTAGTTATGAGATTTTTGAAGAAAGCCGACTAAACACAATCACAAAATTTTGGTAGTCAGAAATAATCAGGTTGATGATTTGTAAGAGGGCTTTAAAACAATAGCATGTGAATACGAAATCTTAAGATATTTGCAACTCGCACATGAAAGATCACATATTGCGCCATTTTAGCGCAAATGGTAGCGCGTCGGACTGTCAATCTGGGATCCCGAGTTCGGTCCGACACCTCGGTACTCATCCTTTCCGATTATTTGTCTCCCGTCAAATTGATTAATCGAAGACCTTTGTTGGCTAGAAGCTTGGGGCCAGAAAGGGACAAATGGCAGTGCTGGTGTGAGGAAACCATTGTTAGATGCACCAGCCTCTACGATAACTAGAAGATTGTTAAAAGCGGTGTAAATCTCCATTCAAACAAACAAAACAAAGATCACACTTACGACAGCAATCCGTTCTTCCGAATATTTTGATATAATAAATATCATAAACCGCGCCCAAATACACCTTCCAGTAGGGGCGGACAACCATCCCGGTGGATGAGCAGAACCCGTTCTTGTAATCTTGGTCAGCGATCCCATCTACGGCTAGCGGAGAGGTTCCGATATAAGAGGCGGGACCCGTTGATTGTTCAGTTGTTTTGTTGAGGGCAACATTTAGAATTTGCCCTGAAAAACAAACGAACAATTTGCTGTACAGTTAACAACATCGTGGAAGAGACAAGGTGAATGAGTGTGGAATGATTTTTAATGGAATTGAATGATTGTGTGGAGCGAGTTTTGAGTGAATTTAATGGGAGGTAATCCAATATCGCAAATTTTATTTAGGATGAACACAATTACCAATCAATTACCACCCTTTGAAAAATATGTATACAAATTCTATAAATAGCTTCCTATTCCGTCAAGAATCTATCAGACGATTACAGTTTGAATTATGTCAGTGAAATCGCGATATTTTTTAGCTTTATTTATACTGAATGCTTGTTGGTTCTATCTTTTTCAGTGAGTTTGGAGCGTTTTTTAACGGTTTGAGTGAGTGTTTGTAATGAATGAATGGAGCGCTGAGCGAGTGCTTTAGAATGGTTTTGATTGAGATTAATGTCAATTTCAAGATGTTATTAATTGTACATATAATTCTCAAAGTACATTCAAACACAGAATTTTTAAGAATAAAGAATATTCCTTCATCAGTGATTGCTTAATGACCAAAGATTGTAAAGCATTTTTGTACTAAGCTGAGAATTTACTCAAAATTACTTGAAATCAAATATGCATTCGTGCTCAGATACTTTGACGTGTAAATGAAAATAAAAGATAATGATAGAAAAATTGATATTCAAAACATGTCATCAACTTATAATAAAACATAAATTCAAATAAAAAAATTGAAAAAAAAACAAGATGTGTTTGTGAAACACGAATGCCCCCGTAACAGCGATCTCTCGATAAGGCAAAGGTTAAGTTTTCGGGTTAAGTTTTCGGACAGACGGACAGGCAGACGGATGGACAGACAGACGGACGGACAGACGGACAGACAGACAGACATACGGACATGAGTAAAACAATATGCCCCCGATCTCTCGATACGGGGGCATAAAAATCGGTTGAGTATGAATAGTTTTATTATCGCTTGCACTGAAATGTGAAATGTCTGAATACTGATCAGACATTCGCAGTTCACGTAGACTGACCTTTACCAGAGATTTAACAGGTTTTATTTTTCAAATGAGGATGTTCTCTACCTAAGTATTGAAATAAATGTATGCACTTAAGAGAAAATATCGATGCGTTGTTTTTGTAACAACTGTAGAACATTATCTTTCATTTTCATCCATTTCTATAGTACTACAACAAAATAAGGCTTTTATTTAAAGTTGAATCTGAGATAGTTCTCAGTTGAGAACGAGAAAGGTTTAGTTATCTCGAGACGAAATCGACCGCATAACTCAGATTCTCTATTCTCATGTGAGTCTCTGCGAGACATTTCCAACAATTTAAAACATGCGCAACGTTGAGGCTCAGATCAGCCTGTGCGGTCGCACAGTCTGATCAGAGTCTTAACTTTGCGCTCAATTAATGGCTGCGGACCTAAAATCGCTATTCACAACCCAAAATAAACTTTAATGCACCGCGTGAGCGCCCAGGTTACTCAACGTCTTTCCATTACGCACACATGGAATTGTTGGAAATGTCACGCACAGGCTCATATGATAATGTATAGTGTTTTTACCTTGACATATGGCACCAAAAATAAAAGTTACACTAATAATTAACTCCCATAACAATCTATTGAACAAATCCATCAGGTTCAAGGATTCTGTATATCAACGTTATTGTTTTCACTTTGTTGTTACCTTTGAAACAATTGATTAATACATAATACGCTAGCCTTGACCTCCTATTAATAATTAATTTTAATTTAGTGCATGTCCGATTTGGTCCATTATTATTCTACGTGTATCCTTTGTTATTACGTCCCAGAAGTATTGTCATTAACCCTTCCATTGTAATTCCTATATTATTCTTCCATAATGAAATTATCATGAAATTATTATGCTAAAAATTTGATAAGCATCACTTTTTTACTGAATTTATTTCCTATATGATAATTACACGTCAAAATATCTTATGTACATGTATTATTAAAATTTGTTTTTGACATCATTTTAAGACCACAATCAACAGGAAATAGTAAACCGTTGAAGCAGTTGAGAGGTTGGAACGGACAATAGGTCAAGGTACAAGAAATTAAAGACAGATCATCTTTTCCAAAAATCTAGAGCGGTTGCCTCTTGACTATCTAGTATTGTGTGAACTTGTCGTTGATAGATATTTTCTCGGCTTTGTCTATGCTGATGATGTCGGTGACGAACTTGTGTAGTTTTGTACGCTTACCAGGTCCCTTGATCATAATAACTTTATACCCATCCTCACCATACAGTTAAAAACATCGCGAACTTGACAAGATGAATAATTTTGGAAACATTTTGGAACGAAGTTGAGTGAGTGTGTAGAGCGAGTTTTGAGTGAAATTGAAGGGAGGTAATCCAGTATCGCCAATTTCGTTCAAGATGAACAAAATTAGCGATATGTATTACCTCCCTTCAATAAAAATATGCGTAGAAGTTCTAAAAATAGTTTCATATTCCTTCAAGAACCTATCAAACGCTTACATTTGCAATTTTGTAATCGAAATCGCAATTTTTATAGCTTTAATTATTTTAAAGTAGTTGTTGATTTTATCTTTTTAGTAATTTTGGATCGTTCGTTAATGATTTGTGTGAGTGTTTGGAATGAATGAATATATGTTTTTTGTACTCGAGGATAACACGATAAAGGGTCGAATGACTTTGATTTCCATCGTGGTCCTGTCTGTAAAGTGTCCTGCCCAAATACACTACCCGCCTCCGGTGGGGCTCGAACCCGCAACCACCAGATTACGAGTCGAGCGCGCTAACCACTCGGCCAACGAGCCAGAATGAATTAACGGAGCGCCGAGTGAGCGATTTAGTATGGTATTGATTGAGATGAATGTCAATTTCACGATATTATTAACTGTAACAGAACCTCTGTCAACCGGTGGTAGCTGAACACGCAAACCGCGTGACCGACTGACCTTGTGATACTTTGATTTTCAGGTTTCCGACCTCGATAAAGTATTATAATTTTGCCAACGGGAAATTCTAGACGGGACCAGGCTCCGGATCCCCGGTCTCCTATTTGGGTGGTTACTTCATTGGTGCGTTACGATGTGAACGGCCAAAACTGGCAATTGAAACGTCTGTTTCACAAAAAAGGGATTTTACAAAATTTGTGGATACGATAAAATGCTACAAATGGTCATCATTTAATTGACAGTTCAATTACACGGTAACCGGCCCTGCGTTGGGATGACTAAACGGCGCGAACACATTTTGCAAATAATGCCCCGCTTTGCACTTGTACTTGAATTTAAAACAGGGTATAAATTGCAAACATTTTCATCCTTTTGTCATCTTGAACGCAGTGCAGGCTTCCCACAAAAAGCCATAAACTACTCAACTTTTACTAGTGATAAAATGAGAGACAATGTATACCATGCAAAAAAAACCCACAATTTTACATACATGTACTTCTTGGTCTGTTTTGAATGACTTACGGTGAATATTGGCCATGATTTTTTTTGACATATGATAGGCGGAATAACTACAGAGACTACACGGACGCAGGGTTTTGCGAGATCGAAGAGAGCCCGAGCTAGTGCGTCTGTCACTTCCGGTTTTGGCAATATTCTCGTGTTAAGCTACCTAAAGTTCATTTTGAGTGCTTTTTGTTTCTCAATCACACCAATTTCTTGTCATTGGCACGAAAAAAAATTGTTTGCAAATTTCTATTGAAACGGGTATGCCACATTAATTGAAAAAGGCAGAAATCAGACTACGGGTATGCATTATGCTTGCATGTCTTTTATAAGTTTGAAACTCGGCACAAACAATTCAATTTTAACTTATTGGTTTAGATTGATCGATTGAATGGAGTTTTACGCTGCTTTCAACTTTTTTTCAGTTATATCGCGTCGGTTGGAGCACATAACAATGGTTTCCTTGTTTTTCTCTCACCAGTACAACCACCACATCCTGTCCTAGCCTCCAGCTGCTATCTCACATAGGTCTACGATTATCAGCCCATTGGTGAGTTTAGAACTTCCTACAGGAATTTACTTATACAATTATGGGTGTTTAGCTCAGGCGTTGGTCACTCGTGATATTGGAACAACTGTAAGAACAAAAACTTTAAGGATCGATACTCAAAACATCACCGATACACTTTCTTCCGTCTCTGTGATTTTTGAAAACTACCCCTTTGTCCTTTGATCACCAATAAACCCCTCATTTAACAGACATCCGATAGTGAAACTTCCGTGAACTGACGTATATTGCCGTCAAGTTTTATGTAATAATGACCTATTCGTTCTATTTGGCTTCATAGCGACACTACAGCCCTAAGAAAGTTTTGTAAAGTTTCTTTTTTGCTAAGTATATTTCCAAGAGAAATTTCCCTCTGAATAAAGCAAGAGATATCTGTTGGGTTTTTTCATCCACAGCATATCATTATAATTTCAACAAGATAAATTTGTTGTTCATTCCAAGGCTCTGTTGCATGAGCTGAACATCGCAAAAAACTAAATCGAAAAAAGCACACAACTTACAAAATGTCTACAGATGTGTCCCAGTTGATAGTCCAAAAAGCTCTTGTGATGAGGGAAAATTTGCCAAGTTTCAAAAAGATATCTTCAATATCAACAACAACTTGACCAAGGTTAAAGTTTACAATATAGCGAACTCACCCTCGATGTACGACGTCAAGGTGAATACAAAAGCTCAACATTTTGTTAAATAAAAAGCCGTGCTAACAAATTAAGGTGGAAGAGGATGATAGCGTTCTTTTTTTTTTTTGAAAAAAAAAAATGAATGATTTTGGTATGTATGTGATCTTTGAGTAAATGCAAACTCAACGGTGTATATTTTTGTCTTCTTAATTTAGAAACGACGTTACCATGACGTCGTAAAATTCACGATTTGGCGCGCTTTCTACAAACGACCCTATTCCAATTTAAATGCGGAGAGTGATTTTATACAAGACGTTTTCGTTCCGCGAATCGCATTAACATAATGCGTAATGAATGGTCATAACCAAACTGCTATATAAAAATCGTTGTTTCTAAATATATAGACACGTGAGTTGATTGAAATCAATATTCACATTTTTAACTGTTCCAAAAATCTCGCTTTTAACAAAATTTTATAAAATTGGCCCGGTGAAATTGTTCAAATTTTGATATTAATTATTCAAAGTCTAGTTTGGAGAAAAGGAGAAATTTAAAAAACTTTCACCGTGCAGATTTTTTTATAATCCGGATTTAGAGGTTGGCATTTTGACGTTAAAACTATGACATTGACGTTCAAATTACACCTATTATTTTCGATATTTGTTTTTATCAATTTGCGATCGATGAGTTTAAAAGAGAAAAATTCCAAGTCGCATTTAATAGCCTTTGACGAAAAGGCCCCCCAAAATTTCATTCCAATACACCGAGAAATTCGCGGTACACATGAATTTACGTAACATAAGTGTTGTTAATCTATGACTTTAGTAAGAATTACGTCGACGTCGCTATCAAATTACGTCGACGTCGATATAAACGAGCACTGATTTTGACTTTAGTAAGAATTACGTCGACGTCGCTATAAAATTGTATTATACTGCAAAGAAAATTCTAGCATTTTCATTGGTTAATGCAGACCTGACAAACATTGATAGCTACGGCCGCTCCGGTATTACCTCTAATGTTTCCTTAAGGCGCCTCGACGTGAACATAGACAAAAAATCGAAACGGTAATGGCAGCCATGTTTCTCTCGCTTCGCTGATAACACGACCCAAATATACACACTAGGATACAGTTGAAAAGGATTTCAGTTAATAATGTGCAAATAAAAAATGATATAGGTGTCAATAAATACCTTAAATTTGTACAAATCTGTCCATTTTAAGTGCCAAGTTTCTCGCAGTTTCAGCCAACAAACGCTTCCATATCACAATAGCGCAGAGTGTAGTAGTGTGACGTCACAACTTTATATGACGTCACTTTGTACATGTTTACTTTTCATAGGGGCGCATTAAGGGATATTGGTGGTTTAAAAGAAATCGGTTTATACGAACGAAAGACAGATATTTAGCCCTAAAACTCTGAAGTATAATCAATTCGTAATACGGTTTCTTGCCTGGGTATATGACGATTTATTCGCCTACGGCTCGGGTGACATCATTTTTCCAGTCGGGAATAAATCGTCATATACCCCGGCAAGAAACCGTATAACTAATAACGTCGACGTCGATATAAACGAACACTGATTTTTTTGAAGTTTATATCGCAAGCTAGACGTTTTGAAGTTACGACTAATTAGCACGTTAAAAGACTATTTGTGGGTACAGTGATATCATTTAAAATAAAATCGGAAAATTCCAATGCATGTTTATAAAAAAAGGAAGAATAATTTTGACATTTAATTTTTCTAAATAAAGAAATCTTGTAAATACTTTTAGTGGAGTCTGTCAAAAGAATTTAGCGAATTTTTCGACGTACCGCGTTTGTCTTTTTCCAAATTTCGACGTTAGGATAATAAACTTTGATCCCCTATTGTAGAAATTCCGTACGGTGATACGTCACAAAAAGATGTGAGCAGATAAAACGGAAACAGGAAAAGAAATATCAAATTTCAGACAAATTTCATCGGGCCATTTTTTAAAAAACATAGTTGAATGCTATTTTTTCGGGGCATTTTTTTTTTTTTTTTTTTTGAAAATTTTACTTTTATTCACTCACATGTTTCTATCGTTGAGTCTAAGAATTTCCTGATTACATGCCAATGTTCTTAATTTATTTAGCGTCATTTTGGTGTTTTCCGTTGGATTGAATAAGCCTTTAAGTAGGTGTGGGATCATTTATGAAAAACGCGCGAAATCGTCATTTTAACGACGTCATGGTTACGTTAACTCTGAGTTGAACGTTAAAAATTATACACCGTTGAGCTCGCGATAAGACAAAGTTTCCATAAATACCAATTTTTTATGCACTTATCTGAAAAAAAAAAACACTATTGTCCTCTTCCGCCTTAATAGGTGATGGAAAACAACCGTCCTCGGATATCTAGAGGTCTCCCTTCTTGCTACGCCATATCGCGGACGATATAGCGTAGCAATAAGGGAGACCCCGGGGTATCCGAGGATGGAAAACAATTAATTAAAATTGAATGAATATAATTCAAGGTAAACAGAATACAGTCTTTCAGTTTTGGTCCCTAGCAACACTCGAGTGAATACATGTGTTCAGGCCACAAATCAAATAATTTGCAATTCATACGATTTTAAAAGAGCACCTTGAAATTGACACTCACTCCGAATGATACAACTTAAATCGTCCACAAAGCTCCGAAATTATTCAAGTAGGCTACGCCCCGTAGTCTTCAAAATACTCCATGTCTTCCACCATCGGATATCCCTGCGTGTTCCTATTAGCTACGCCATATCAATATATGTATATCTATTTTTTGGGAAATCTTTGAAATTATTTTTGACCTTAGACATTTGCTTATTTTCAATGAAACTTGACATGAATATTTTTAAGTGATCCATTTCATTAATTGTTCAAGAATCTTTGATTGACCAGAGGAAAAGGGCGTGGCATGGTGGGGCTTATTTTCACTATTAAATCCTTAAGAAATCGTCTTCTCCCAAACCATTGCGCCAATGTAAATGAAATATGGCATGTTTGTTTCTTGTGTGATCCTTTTCTCAAGTTGTTCTAGAAATTTTGATTGGCCCCCAAATAAGGGCGTAGCATGGTTGGGCTTATTTTCACATTAGAAATGTTCTCCTACCAAACAAAAATACTATTATATATTTTGAAAAATGGCTTTCCATATAAGGTTTAGCCTTCACTTTCTGTCCATCATTTAGCCTCTTCAAAAAGTTCCTTGTAAAGACCCACATGTGACTGATTTTCTCATTGATAGATATTTCAAAGCCAGTGGAACGATACATACTATCTTGAGCCTCTTGTTGAGCATTTATTTCAGGTAGAATGGTCTTTCTGATAACAGATATTCGTACGAGCAATTAAAAGATTTAGTTGACCCATTTTGTAGGATATATTTGGTTTTTAAACTCCTTGTTTTGCACAGATTCTGATGAGCTTTTTTTTTGCCTGACGAGTCAATAATATAAGTTTAAAAGTGGGACAGATTTCTCTTAAATGTATCCAATTCATAAACAAGGACGATCATTTTTACATAAAGCATTTGATAATACATTCAACGTCAAAAACCCAATTGAAAATTACCATTACATTACCGTTTTTGTTTAAAAACGATTATAATTGTTTGAATAAAATGCGCCACCGCAGTATTTTAAGTGTGCGTATTCTGAAATCTACCCATGTGATCTTGTTACTACTCAAAGTTTGCTGAGCACCAAAACCTTTTTATACTATAATTTCAGGAAAAAGTGAAATTTGATTATAAGAATGTTGGAAATTTGTCGATTGTTATCAATTAATCAAATTTTAAGAAGAAAATAAAGCTTTATAATGATAAGAAGACTTTGAATGTAGACCAAGCAGGGAGACCCTAGAAATTGGTCTGTTTCCTTGAAAATAGACAACTAGAAAGCCATGAATGGCTTGTGTCGCTCCACAGGCTTGAATTTCTTGTAATAGCAAAACTAAGTTTCGACTAGATTTTTAGATATTTTTAGTTCTACTGATGTTGAAATGATTTTCAAAGTTTCCACTATTATAACATATAGAGAAATGACCCCCGCCCATAAAAGATATATTTTTCATCCAATGACAATAACTTTTGGCTGCATGATAATGGATCACCCAAGGATCATACTTATGAAGTTTGATTGATATCCATCAGTTACATTCTGAGAAAACGATTTTTCCACTATAGAACATATAGAGAAATGACCTCTGCCCATAAAATACATATTTTTCATCCGATCACAAGTTTTGGTAGACTGATAAAGAATCACTCAAGAATCATTCTGGTGAAATTTGGTTGATATCCATCGCTAACATTCTGAGAAAATGATTTTCAAAGTTTCCACTATATAACATATAGAGAAATTACCTCCGCCAACAATTACATATTTTCCATCCGATCACAATAATTTTTTGTAGACTGATAAAGGGTCAGCCAAGGATCATTCATGTAAAATTTGATTGGTATCCATCCATTAGAATCTGAGAAAACTCACTTTTTACCATATTTGGAAATAAGCCACGCCCATAAAATCCATGTTTTTCATTGGATCAAAATTTCTTGAACAACTTTGAAAGAGGGTCACCCAAGGATCATTCCTGTGAAGTTTGGTTGAAATGCATCCAGTAGTTTCTGAGGAGAAGATTTTTAAAGAAAAAGTTTACGACCACACGCACGGACGGACGGACGCACGACGGACACAACGCCATGACATTAGCCCCAGTGGCTTTCAGCCAGTGGAGCTAATGATAACCTTGAGAATTCGATTGTGAAAGCGGGTGTGCGTCAGGAACGGGTTAGTTCTAGAAACCCTGTGTGCATTCAAATGCAGAACTCTTCATGGACAAGACTTAAATTTAATCATTGTATGGTAAGTAGTCCCAAAGATACGACACCCTAATGCAAAGTTTTAAACTAACTAATTTTTGCCTCAAGCCCACATGACCTCTTAGCCTTAAGTCTTACAGGTCCTTCCTGATGAAAACAGGTCCTGCAAGAATACTTTGGATATCATTTAGCGATTCAGGAGTAAATTGTAAGAAAACATTGTGGGTAAAGAAGAAATTGTTTGTGATTGGCAATTTCTTTTCCTTCTTTTACAACAATGAGTTCTATAGGATAACAAGAGCCATGTCGGACATGGCCATCCCCCGCCGAGAAAGCTTGATAGTAAACTGAAGCCTAATAGATTAAGGGTTCTACTTTAAGAAATTTAGCCCCTACAAAATCTAAGTCTTTAAAATAACAAAGGGCAGTAACTCCAAAATTATGCAAGCCAGAGTTGTAGTTCTTGTGCACTGCACTTCTCCTGCATGAGATCTATCCAGCCATAAAGTTTCAAGTTGATAGCTTAAATAATTTAGGAGATATGCTGCGGACAAAATCTAAGTCTTTAAAATAACAAAGGGCAATAACTCCAAAATTATGCAAGCAAGAGTTGTAGTTCTTGTGCACTGCACTTCTCCTCCATGAGATCTATCCACCCATAAAGTTTCAAGTTGATAGCTATTATACTTTAGGAGATATGCTCCGGACAAAATCTAAGTCTTAAAAATAACAAAGGGCAATAACTCCAAAATTATGCAAGCAAGAGTTGTAGTTCTTGTGCACTGCTCTTCTTCTTCATGAGATCTACCCACCCATATAGATTCAAGTTGATAGCTATTATACTTTAGGAGATATCCTCTGGACAAAATCTAAGTCTTAAAAATAATAAAGGGCAATTACTCCAAAATTATGCAAGCAAGAGTTGTAGTTCTTGTGCACTGCACTTCTCCTCCATGAGATCTATCCACCCATAAAGTTTCAAGTTGATAGCTATTATACTTTAGGAGATATGCTGCGGACAAAATCTAAGTCTTTAAAATAACAAAGGGCAATAACTCCAAAATTATGCAAGCAAGAGTTGTAGTTCTTGTGCACTGCACTTCTCCTCCATGAGATCTATCCACCCATAAAGTTTCAAGTTGATAGCTATTATACTTTAGGAGATATACTCCGGACAAGATTAGCGACGGAATGACGGAAGGACGGAATGACGGACGGAGAGCATTACTATATCCCCTTCGCCGAAAACGGCGGGGGATAAAAAAAGTATTATTATTAGAAAGACAACATAATAGAAAACAAACTAGATGAATTAGAAATGATATGGCCATTACTTACAGACCTGTAGGACCTGCAACATGGTTACTTTTACTAGTCCTCCTAAAAATCCACAGGTCTTGGACCCGAGGACTGGTGTTAAGAGAAATGGGATTGGCAATATAAACAAAAAGTTGATATTTTTTGTAATGTATCTATTTTCATACTGCCATAACATCTTTAACAGCTAATCTTTCAAAGATATTAACTCTTAGATCTTATAACAATTATACATAAGAATAGCGATGGCATTTTTCTTGAATGCTTTTTCTGTATTTATAATATAAGTAGATTAATTTTTGGTAATCTCATAACCAAACCAATGAAATTAACTCTTTGCTGTTTAATCCCTGCTTTTTACATGCCAGTTATTTTATGATTGAGAAAACATTGTGAAAAAAGAAGAAATTGCTTCTGACAAGCAATTTCTTCTTTTTTCACACTATTTTCTACCCTACTAAATGGTTATTTTTCAAATCAAATCAACTTTTAATTTTCGTCTGCAAAACCTTTGAATTTGGACTGGTTCAAAATTTTGTAAAACAGGAAAGGGTTAATAAAGATAATACCATGTCTTCATTCATTTCACCCTACTTGATGTTATCTGAGATGGGCCCTCTTTATTAAAGACGTCATAAAATCATGTCTAGAAATCATGTGCAAATGACACGCTGAAAGAGAATTTGTCACAATACTTTTGCATTTCATTGCATATTTGCTTTAAAGAAATAGAATAATTGGTTGAATTTAGTGCAAGATTGATAAAACTTTCATTTTGTTAACAACTTCAGCTACGATTTTCATCATAGCTCCACCAAATTTAAATAACAGCTTTTATTGTTTAATGAAATGAAGAGAGTATTTATTATTTTCATTTAGGTATGAAACTAAAAACCTAACTACAAAGCAGATTCATACTCGAAAGTGATGAGGTTTTAAGTTTCATAACTCTTTGTATTCAATATTTTTTCTCTTCATTTCTTAAAATTTAATGTATCGAAGCAAAACTGTACAGATTTATTTATTTAGAAACAGATTTGTAAAGGGACTACTTTGTGTGGAAGCTTACAAAATAGCTGCATACTCTAAATTGTTTTCATTGAGGAATACAACCAAATTCTAATTTTGAGAATGCACTAATCTTAATGTACACAACCTAGATTAAGTCATTACTGAATGAAAAATAAATAAATCTTACATTGAAACAAACAATACTTCCTCATATCATTTTTAAGACATTTTGCTTTACACAGTGTAACTATTTCTTTTAAAGCTTGAACAAGTTTTTTTTTTAATATCAACAAGATGTGTTTGTGAAACACAAATGCATCCGTAACAGCATTTTTTTTTCAAAAATATTGACCTTGACAGATGACCTTGACCTTTTAGCAAGACCTTGACCTTGATACCTACAGATGTACATCACCGAGATCTTTCATCATGCCAATTATGAGACAGTGTATCTATAATAACAGAACAATGAATTTTTTTGGGGTTGTATTTGGTTGACAGATGACCTTGGCCTTAATACATGACCTTAACTTTGGTACCAGCAGATGCAGATCATTGAGATCTATCATCATGCCAAAAACTAGCCTTGTATCTTGAATAGGCTTGAAGAAATTGGACATGTTAATTTTTTTTGGTTTACTTTTGCAGACAGACAGACAGACAGACGGACAACGATAAAACAGTATGCCTTGTTCTTTCGATACCAGGGCATAAAAAGTAAAATCTTACAAGGTATTTTATCTTATTTTGCAAACTAGAGTATCACAAAGCTAACTTCCTCCCCCTCCATTCCCACCCCACAATTGCTTGCCAATAATGAAAAGCCTTTTTCCATGAAAGGGCAATAACTCTATCAAAAGTAAATGGACCGTAACCAAAATATCATTTGCACATCTCTGGTTGATACTGATCACATCTGTAAATTATCAATGAAATCCACCCTTTAGTTGCTGAGAAATTGAGTGGACAAGAAAATACTACAAATGGACAGACTGACAGACAAGATGACTCCTATATACCCCCCAAACATAGTTTAGGGGGTATCAATACAACTCTTAATGTCACAAAACTGTCTAAGACCATTCAGAACATCACTCGGCCATTTCCGTAAACTGCAACAGACCTCGGATGTTCGTAAGGCGGATGGGTATGTAACAAAATTGTGCATTTTGTTAGGCGGAAACAGTGTAAGAAAAACTAGCACTGTATATTGATATCTTTTACAGTAAATAAAGGCTGAAAAAGTTAATTTTTGAGAATGACGAATCATTCTCAAAAATTAAGATTTTTCAGCTGTTATTTAAGAATCTAAAGATATTCATATATGGATATGATGGTTTCACATCTGTGACCTAAACAAGTAGCATTGGCGATGTCAAATGTTTTCACTAAAAGTGCTAATACCATTTTAACTGACGTCATGCAGTTTTTCCTAGGTTTTCCTGTAATTTTTAAAAATAGTCCATCTTTGTACATCCAAGGTTGATCATGAGATTGGCCGAGTGGTGTTCAGAATGTAGCCCAATATAAGTGCTATCATTAGAGAAAATGTTTGATACATGAGAACATTTTGTAAACTTCAAGCCAAATATAACTATATCCTATATATAATATAAGATACCTGTTAAGTGTCTCATAGATCGGCACACTGATTCAGAAGATTCAAATACAACACAGAATTAGATGTTGGAAATTTACAATACCTTTTTGCTCAAGTAAGCAGACATAAAGAAAACTTTTTTTCTGTGGGCTGTATATATGTCCCCACTTCAATTTGTTCAAATGATACTTAAGTAACTCAACAACACAAATACTTGACATAATGTAGAAGGTCAACATCTTTTTTAATAATGAACAATTTGATTTGTAAAGTGAAATAATTTGTATTTCAACAGAGGTGATTTGTAAATCCTAAGAAAGATTTTTAAAACCACTTGTAAAATAAAAGGTGTTTTCAAACATTACCCATCACCACAACATCCCACTTTTTGATACCCTGAAAGAAAAAAAATTCAGAAATAAATTTTGGAAAATGAAGAAATTGCACAAGTTATTTCTTCTTTGTCCACAATACTTTCTTTCCCAAAAGACAAAGCTTTAAAATTGTCATCAACTAAAATTTGGCAACTTCTTAGAAATTGAACCAGTCTAAAATTTTGTCATCTTAAAATGAGCTAATTCAAGTAAAAGCAATGCTTCATTCTGTTCATTTCTTCAACAAAAGGTTTCTAAAATCACTGTTGCTGAGTCCAGGAGTGGGTTTTGAACTTGTATCTGACGTGTCCATTGTTTCAGCCTCGCTTGACTTTTCCTCCTTGGCAGCTGTAGCTTTGTTCTTCTGGGGTCCTTTCTGGGTCAATGCCCTGGGCATCAAGGATACTTGGGTTCTAGCTTTACCTCGACTGAAAGAGGAGATATTTTGACTTTAAGAAATAGTTTAATTCTTGTTGTGTTCGCCATTATTAAAGCATTCAGATTGGCTGAAATATTAGTTTCATATCTCATAAGAAAATAACAGTATGCAGGTATTTTGTAAACTTGTGTGTTCAAAAATCCAACAAGAAATAATGTCTTGCATAGGTTATCATTTCAATTTCTACCTAGATGAAATTAATTTATTAGAAAAGAAGAGATTATTTTTTTCATTTCATGAAGGTATGAAACTGAAAACACTATGTAGAAATCTGCTTCATACATTCATATCCGGTTTTCAGGCTCATACCTTCATGAAATGAAATAAGAGGCCCATTAGGGACCCGAGACACTGTGTAAAATTTTTTCTTAAAGCTTTTCCAATATTTCAGGATTGATTGATTGAATTGAGTTTTACGCCACTTTCAACATTTTTTTCAGTTTTATCGCGGAAGCTTGAGCACCTACCAATGGATTCCTGGTATTACTCTCACCAGGACAACCATCATGTCCTTTCCTAGCCTCCAGCTGCTATATCACATAGATCTATAATTATCTACCCATTGGCAAGAGACAAGTAGTCAGAAAGAATGAGTGCTGCTGTCTGGGATCAAAACTTGGGACCTCTAGATTGACAGTCTGACTCGCTACTACTTGCACTAGAGCAGCTACCCAGGAACTTGATTGTATTAGTTCAAAAGAATACATTAAAAAGCTAATGAAAACAAGGTTGAATTTAGTGAAATTCCACAAGACCCTTTGATCCTGTTTTTGATAAATCATTCCAATTTCCAAAAGCAACAATCCTTATTACCCTACAATTATCCTGAGAAATTTTTAAGAAATTCCATTGAAATTTGTGGTCTTTATCGCTTAAACAGCAAATTTATGTTGTTCATAAAGCTCAGGCAGTTTAGATTGAGGTCAGCTAACACAGACATTAGGTCTGATCCTAGTCTGCTTTTGATTAACCCTTGTCATGTTCAAAGTGCTAACATCTTTGGTTTCCTAATTGTGAAACAGCAATTGATTTTGAAAATACAATTTTGGAATTTCTCTGGTTTAAAAAGGAAAATCAGGTGGTAATGACACAGATCAGACTTCACATATGTGCAGACTGATCTTTGTCTAGACCTCCTGCCAAAGCAGGAATACTCCGGGATCAGCTCTTGACAAGGTTAATATAATTGTGAAAAGTCTGAAGCTAGCTGATTGATATGTCTGAAAATTTGGTTATGTGTTTGTTTGAATATTTAATTTCACCAGGACAAGTTGATTGGGCAAAAAATGATGCCTCTACACTGCTTACAAGGTTTTTCTAAGATTTGATCCCACAACCTAGTTTTTGACCCCACTTGACCCAATTTCAAACTTGACCTAGATTTCATCAAGATGATCATTCTTACCAATTTTCAGGTTGATTGGGCAAAAAATATGGCTTCTAGAGTGTCTACAAGGTTTTTCTAATATTTGACCCTCTGACCTCATTTTTGACCCCACTTGCCCAATTTTGAACTTGTCCAAGATATCTTCAAGAAAATCATTCTGATCAAATTTCAGGTTGATTGGGCAAAAAATATGGCTTTTAGAGTGTCTACAAGGTTTTTCTAAGATTTGAACCCCTGACCTCATTTTTGACCCCACTTGAGCAAATTTCAAACTTGTCCAAGATTTCATCAAGAAAATCATTCTGACTAAATTTCAGGCTGATCGGGCAAAAAATATGGGTTCTAGAGTGTCTACAAGGTTTTTCTAAGATTTGACCCCGTGACCTCATCTTTGACCCCACTTGACCCAATTTCGAACTTGTCTGAGATTTCATCAAGACAATCATTCTGACCAATTTTCAGGTTGATCATGCAAAAATATGGCTTCTAGAGTGTCTACAAGGTTTTTCTAAGATTTGACCCCGTGACCTCGTTTTTGACCCCACTTGACCCAATTTCGAACTTGTCCGAGATTTCATCAAGAAAATTATTCTGACCAAATTTCAGGTTGATCAGGCAAAAAATATGGCCTCTAGAGTGTCTACAAGGTAAATGTTGACTACACATTCTATAAGCCACAAGCCGGACGACAGACATCACTCGAACACAAAAGCTCACCTTGAGCACTTCGTGCTCAGGTGAGCTAAAAATACAAAACTCGTTCTTAGATTTGGAAAATTGTGCATTTTCAGATGTTTTAAGAATCACAAAGGTATAGCACTAACAACAACTCATTTCAAAACAAGATGTGTTTGTGAAACACAATGCCCCCGTAACAGCATTTTTTTTTAAAAATGTAGACTTTGGCAGAAGAACTTGACCTTTTAGCATGACCTTGAACTTGATACCTTTAGATGTACATAACTGAGATCTGTTATCATGCCAACTATGAGACGGGGTATCTATAATAAGCTTGAATAAGTGAAAGTTTTTTTTTTAACTTTTTGAGTTATTTGACCTTGACAGATGACCTTGACCTTGTCATATGACCTTGACTTTGGTATCAGCAGATTCCTATCATTGAGATCTATCATCATGCCAAATATGAGCCTTGTATCTTGAATAGGCTTGAAGATATTGGCAATGTTAAGTTTTTTGGTTTACTTTTGCAGACAGACAGACAGAAAGACAGATGGACAACAGTATAACAATATGCCCCTGATCTTTTGATACGAGGGCACTAAAATTGTTGCTTGAATCTTCAAAGCGGCAATGTCTTTGACAGTACTAGTCTATTACAAAATTGTTATTTTCCATGTATAATGTTTCATTTTTCGCATGTATCGATATGAAGTTTCCAAATTGACAAATACCTCAACCTTGACCTTTGATAGAATGGGAAAAGCAGGCAGAATTGCATGCATAAATAGTTGCCTCAAAATTTAAGAATAATCTTTTAGGCGTTAGTAGTTGCTTTATTTTTTCAGAATGGAATTCCACTAAATTCAGGAATATCTTTCTTTTTTTCCTTGCCTTACCAGATCCAATATTATTAGTGTAGAGTTTTCTACACAATATAGTCAAAATTTTGGATTACTTTTACAAAAAGATTCAAAAATCGCGTTTTCCTAATCTGTGAAAGCTCTAAGCTAAATTAGTTCTTTATCTTATAACTATACAAAAATCTGTGTGATAACATCCCATATGATATTTTTTATGATATCACATAGTTATTTTTAGAACAATGATATAATGCGTTTTTTTTTAGAAACTTTCATTTCAGTTAGAAACATGGACGAAACCAAGATAAATAGAGGTTATAAGATAAATATAATACATACTTAATGTATTGTATGAAAAAAATATCTAACTTGGTTGTGAGAATTGATAATTGTCTCAGCAGAGCCTCGACAATGATCAATTCTCCCAACCTCGCTAGATATTTTATCTCATACAAAACACTAAGTATGTTTTATATATATACCTGTCTGTTTCTTTCTTGCCCATCCCGAGTGACGGTACAAACTCGTCCCTCTCTGTTAAAGGTTTATTTCTAGTTGGAGGATTACTAATTGCCACTGATAATGTGTTATCTCCCATCTGTACGCCGTCAGTCTTCATTACAGCCTGGGCTGCACATTGCTGAAAAAATATACAATTTTCATGATATATAACTAAAAGGTGGCCACAAGATATGTCTGTTACAGTGCTGGATGTCAAATTGCTTGATTGAATGGAGTTTTATGCCACTTTCAACATTTTTTCAGTAATATCGCGGTGGCTGGAGCACCTAACGATGGTTTCCTGGTATTTCTCTCACCAGTACAACCACCACATCCTTTCCTAGCCCCCAGCTACAATCTCACATAGGTCTACAATTATAAACCCATTGGTGAGAGACAAATAGTCGGAAAGAAATGAGTGCCACCGTTAGGGATCGAACCCGAGACCTCTTGATTGACAGTCTGACACACTACCAACTGGGCTATGACGGCCGCTTGGATGTCAAATTATGAAAAGCAACAAAAGGAAAAACTAGAATATACAGGAGTCACATTAACATAGAATATACATGAAGGCCCCTTTTATAATGATGCAGCATGTAACTAAACAGCCACAAATTTATATAGTCACTGGAAATGCAATATCCTGTGAAAGTTTCACATGTATTCATTAATAGAAGAGGAGTTTTGTTAACAAGTTAACATTTAGGTACCTTTTTCCATGATGCAGTACCAAATCACCAAACCACATCAATATGCACATGGACACATGATGTAGACTACTAAGTGAAATTTAAATTAACTTCCATGCATATATGAAGAAGTGTTTACAATTAGTTCTTAAAGTTTAAATAAAAATTTAGGCCCCTTTTCTGGTGACGCTCAATTGATCAAGAAATTTTTTAAGAGAGCAATCATTGTGATGATACAATCATTCTGATACAATCATTCTGAGCAAGTTTGAAGTCATTCTAATGAAAACTGTGGACTTGAGAGTGTTAAAGAGGACTTTCTAATTAAATTTTAATTAGATTCCTATTCCAATGAGGCTTGACAGATCGACCCATTTCCAAAAGGAACCATTCTTGTGATGGTCAAATAATTCTGACCAAGTTTGAAGACAATCGGATAAAAAGTGTGGACTATAGAGGGCAAACAATTTGTAATTAAATTTTTTTACCTTTGACCACTTTTCCCATGACACTTGACGGATCAGGCCCATTTTCAAAAGGAACCATCCTTGTGATAGTATGATCATTCTGAGCAAGATTGAAGTCAATGGGATGCAAACTGTAGACTTTATAGAATTCATGAGGATTTTCTTATCAAAATCTAAATTAGGTTCTTTTTCCCATGACGAATGACAGATCTGACCAATTTTTGAAAGGAATGATCCTTGTGATGGTTCAATCATTTTGAAGAAGTTTGAAGACAATTGGATAAAAACTGTGGCCTTTAGAGCCATAACAAAGAAAAGCTAACAAGCAGACGGACAGACAGCCAGACAGGAAAACTGTTCTCACAATAGCTCTTCTGACCTTCGGACCGAGGTGATCTCAATACCTTGGGTTTTCTCCGAAAAAACAGCCGAGCTAAAGTTTCTTACCTCATCTGCATATTCAACATACGCCATCCCCTTAGGAGCGCCATTTTTGTAGGTCACTAAACGAACATCTTTCACTTCACCATGCTGTAACAGAGGGAAAGAGTGAGTTTCTGAAAAATTATCTAGTTTTACAAACAACAACAACAACAACAACAACAAGATAAGAACAAGAGCCGTCAGAGACGGATTATGCTCCCCGAATAAGGCATTGTCACAAAAAACAAGAGCCATGTTGGACATGGACATGAAGTTTCAAGTTGATAGCTTTTATACTTTAGGAGATATGCTCCAGACATAATCTCAGTATCAAAAATAAAAAAGGGCAATAACTCCAAAATTATGCAAGCAAGAGTTGTAGTTCTTGTGTACTGCACTTCTCCTACATAAGATCTATCCACTCATAAAGTTTCAAGTTGATAGCTATTATACTTTAGGAGATATGCTCTGTGGTCAGATTGCAAGGACTCAAATAAGGTGTTATCTTATACAGCAAACATAAAGGTAACAAACATTAAACCCCCTTTTTGCATGACATATTTTCAGACACAAATTTCAAATAGTTTATGGTAAAGGGCATCTGATTTGCTACTGAAATGTGAAATTTCATCAAATTCTGAGCATAAGACTAGCAGAAATGAAAGAATAACTGTATTTTACGCGCTAGCAGAAAGGTAACAAACATTTAGCCCCCTTTTTCCATGATATATTTTTTTTTACGTTAATTTCAAATTGTTTAAAGTAAAGGGCATCTGATTTGCTACTCAAATTTGACTAAATTCTGACTGTTTGACTAGGAGAAATTTGGGAAAAACTGTTTTTTAACCTAAGTCCCCTTTTCCCAAGACGAGGCCTCAAATCCAAAAACCGTCACAGATGCATCAACACTATATCATAGGAAGTTAACATGGTAAGTTTCATTTGATTTGGCCCAAGGGTTATGGAGAAATAGGTGGGGACGGACGGACGGATGGAATTACAGACGTACGGACAGACGGATGGATAGACAAAGCGGCGGCTATATGCTCTCCCTTTGGGGAGCATAAAAATGTCTTAAGCACCAGGTTTATGGTTTTTTGGCACAAACAAAGTCAAGTGGCAATGACTGACCTTTTCTGATAAGACCTTGTCCTTATGAAATGAAGTGTATTAACCTTTTCCTTTTTTACAAAATTTTGGACCTGTCCAAATTCAAAGGTTTTGCAGACGAAAATTTAAACTACATTTAATTTGGAAGATAACCATACTGTAGGGTAGAAAATAGTGTGGAAAAAGAAGAAATTGCTTGTCAGAAGCAATTTCTTCTTTTTTCACAATGTTTTCTCAATTATAAAATCACAGGCACGTAAAAAGCAGGGATTAAACAGCAAAGGGTTAATATACATCATGTTAAATTATTACTAAATGATCAGATTTTAACAGCTACAATAAGTCAGAGGTACAGAAGAGAGGCGGATTTTGACCTTCTAAAATCTTTATTTGAGCCTGTGCATGAGATTTCCAACAATTTCCAATATGCGCAAAGCAAAGACTCTGACCAGCCTGTGCATCCGCACAGTCTGGCCAGAGCCTTCACCATGCACTTACAAGATAGATAAGTTCTCAAAGTATCAGTAGACCATCAGATAACTTTATATTAACAGTATGCTGCTGTCCATGCTGTTCAATATTTACAACTTACGAACATTTCAAATTGTTGGAAATGTTGCGCACAGGCTTATTTCTCAATGAAACCCTATGTTGTTGGAACTCATTTGAATAAAATTAAAAGTAACTCTAAAATTTTTTAAAAATTATCCATACTTTGAGACTTGTTTGGTGATTTTCTGAAGCCATTTCTCTACATTCTTTCAATTGTTGTGTTTGCAGTAACAGATTAAAGTACTATCAATACCTGTCCAAACAAGGTTTCTAGAGCTGACTTTGTACATGTATGGGGGAGATTCTTGATAAACAGTTTACTCTTCTCTAACCCTGTCTTATACTGAAAGGAAAGTGCAAATGTAGTAATCAGAATAAAGAATTTATATGATAATTAATCTTTGTGTAGTGATCAGACTTAGAAATCATATAATAAATAGTTTGATTTTTTTTGTTTGAATAGGGTTGTAAGACACTTTGAACAATCTTTCAGTTATATCACACAGTTGGAGCACCTAACAATGGATTCCTGGTATTTCTCACACCAGTACCACCATCACATCCTTTCATAGCCTGCAGTTGCTATCCCACACTATGATTATTGACCCATAGGTGGGAGACAAATAGTCGGAAAGAATGAGTGCCGCCATTGGGTATAGAATTAATAGCTTTAACCAATTCCCATACACTTTCAACTTTCTTACTCCTCTCACAAAATAAAGAAATTGCTCATATAAATTGTTGTTTTTTCTCGCAATTTTTTCTACCCTATAAGATAAAGACTTTCAAAAACTCATCAATATATTTTTCTTTCTTGCAACTTTATTTTCCATCTGGGCCTGTGTTATACATTGCCTTCTGGTTATGTCAATATTATAACTTAAAAGAAAGCTGTTTGATAGATTCATGCAAATCAATAAATTGATTGGTTCAGTGCAAAACTAGTGTAAGTGACTATAAATATTTCATTGATTGATTGAATGGGGTTTTTCGCCGCTTTCAACATTATTTCAGTTATATCGTGGCGGCTGGAGTACCTAATAATAGATTCCTGGTATTTCTCACACCAATACTACCATAACATCCTTTCCTAGCCTCCAGCTGCTATCTCACATAGGTCTACAATTATCAACCCATTGGTGAGAGACGCATAGTTGGAAAGAATGAGTGCCGCCGTCGGGTATGAATATTTAAGCACTTACCATAGTTTTTTCCTAATGGCTTGAAATGCATGAGCTAGGCACCAAAAATATACATGAGGGGTTGTAAAAGGACTGTTGATGTTTAGTAATCATATTTTCTTATTAAGATCTAATTAACTCTCAATATTTTGCACCAAGTCTTCAACATCAAACTTGCCATGAAAGCTTTCAAGACCAAGAGGGACTTCATGCTCAGGTGAGCTAAAAACTTTATGCAGAATTGTCATCAAATTAATACACATCAATATCTTCTCTAATACTTGAAAATTTGTAATAAGTTAGGCCTTGTGATATTTCCAGCACAAAGAACACAATCATGTGTTTATTCTAATATTAAGTCTTTTCAATCAGGGGCCTGCCTAAAATAAGTTTTTTGAATTTCTAATTGATATTGATGGCTCAGCCTGAAACAGTTATAACTGTCTTTTAACATACAGGCAATTATAACTGTTTCAGGCTGAGCCATAAAAATGTGGGTATTTTAGGACCAAACAAAAACAAACATGTTACTAGACATTACCTTAAAATCTGCTTTGGTTTTCTGTGTTCTGTGTTCATACTTCGAAACATACATGGGTCTCCCTTCCATCAACTCTCTGTCGTATAACAAGGCATTGGCAACTGCTAGCTTTGTAGAGAAATAATGAGTTACAGATATAGGGGGTAAAGCCAGTCTCTAATCTTAATTCCTCAATGAAACCCTATATTGTTGGTGCTTATTTGAATTGCCTTGACAATTTCCAAACGCTACTTTTAATCCAACAATGTAGATCTAGGAATTTATGGAAATCACAAGACTTATTTTGTGTAAACTTCTTAACATAACACCTTACTTTCATTTATCAAGAACAAATTTTCGTTAGAAAATTTGTATGTATGAGTGTGCCTATGTTTTTTGTGGTTGATAAATTCAAGTTGTACCTGATCAACAAACTGTATATATGCGTAACCTTTTGACCTTCCTTTGGCATTCTTCACTAGACGGATTTCTTCTATCTCCCCACACTGAAGATAAATAATTTCAATATAACAGATAACAGACAAATGATGAATGCTACAACACTTTTAAGTCTAAAACTTAGAACAACAAGATATGTTTGTGAAACATGAATGCCCACAAAACGGTTTTTTTTTAAATTTGACCTTGACAGATGACCTTGACCTCGTCACATAAATTTGACCTTGGTCTCTGTAGATGCGCACTTTCAAGATCTGTCACCATACCAAATATCTAGGGTTCAGTATATACACTTAGTACAGTCTTTTACCGGACCCTCAATATGAGCGTTGTATCTTAACCTTGAAGTAATTGGCAATGCTAGCTTTTTTGGTTCATTTTGTAGACAGACAGACAGAAGACAATGGTAAATAATATGCATCTGATCTTTCGATGCAGGGGCATACAAACTATTTGAGCCAACAAAAACATTTGTTGAAAGTCTTACAGGTTTAGCTGTAGAATCAGTACTAATGGAGATTTTTAGCATTTTGCACAATAATCCCATGATTATACTGAACACATTTCAACAAGAGAGTTCTTTGTGGCACAAATTGGAACTCCTGATCTACAGGCTTAGAATGATCAAGCTGAGAACATTGGATGCAGGGTATGCTTTTAGATGGCTTCAATACAGCTATACAGACAGATAATTGTAGAGGTGACTTACAATAAGCCACTCTGTCATTTAGCCACAATAAGAACGCCTTCAAACAACCGATGCACGTGACAAGAGATCACAATCTTACGGTCTAGATGTACAGATCGAAGAGTCCTTTTCTGCTTTTAACTCTATGCTCTATGTTACCAATCCATCACCCGTATGTCATTGTCAGACAGTCTAATGAGCACTACCAACATCACCATAGGTTGCATGACTGAGGTACATTATTTTTGATAGGTGGCCTGCATCCAGAGTAAACTGTTATTCAAGATCAAATCAAAAAGCGTCTTTTTTGGACCTAATATCACACTTGACTTCCCAAATGCTTCTCAACATAAGCGCAATAAAGGTGTAGATGAATCCTTGTGTCCTATCAACTGAGTTGTTGCTAAACATTGACCCCTTGGATACCCTTTGGTTTCAGGTTGGGAAAAAGAACTAACACCAGCTGGTGTTAATCAGTGCTTCTATTTTTTGCAAATAATGTGGATAGCAACTCATAAACAGAGGCTACAGAACTGTGATCTCTAAATGTTTCCTTGGAACTTTGAATGCCTTTCAGAAGATGATTTACATGCCAGGTCCTGAGCTTATCAAAGTTAACACTTTTTTTGCAATTTTACAAACAGGGTGGTAGGGTACTATGGGGGATTCAACTTCATTTAACAAGAGGGCCTTTGGCCCTGGTCCACTCACCTGAGTCAAAGCACCTAAGGGTAACTTGCATTACTTTTGATTCAGATGATAAAGTTATAGAACTGTAACAAATTTATGTGTAAAGGAAAATAATCTTATGGTCAGACCAGTAAGATTCCACAGTCTCAGTTTTTACTATTTCTGTTTGAAAATACAAGATCCAATATGAAATTGTTATCAGTCGTTGGATTTTGCATGATCATTTTACAAGAGAATATCTGAGACATTTTTATGCTTATCTTTGATATCAAGATTGAAATCTCCCATGATAAAAAAAAGGTTTTGTTATGTCTATATTAAAACAAGTTCTTCTTTTAACACTTCTAAAAAACTTGAAGAAGGCATATTTGGTGCTTTATACAGAACAACAAGCTGTATTTGGCTGGAAGTAAAATCCAGGTATAATATTGTAAACTCCAGTTGCCTAGAGGTGAAAAACAAGATGTTGTTTAAAAAAATTGTTGACGGACACCAGACAATAACCAAAGGACGTAAGCTGGACAAAGGGTGATCACAGTACCTCACATGAGCACTTTGTGCTCAGGTGAGCTTATAAAAAAGTTAAAATGTTAAAATTGATCTGAAGTACTACCCCCCCCCCACCCCCTTGTTGCTCCACACCTGGTGGCCCAACAGTCATAATAGCTGTTTAAATTAAGTTCTATGAGCTGATTATTTGATATCAAATGAAAAAGCTGTAGGAATTCTGGTTCAGTAGAATTTTTAACAATTGTTAAATTTACCACAAAGTACTACCCCCTCCTTTTGGGTCTCTGCCCCTGGTCACAAAACAATCATGACTATATCTATTTTGATTTACGTATAGGAGCTGATGACTCATGCCAAATTTAGAGCCTGCAAGGTTCCTACTTTATCATCAGAAGGTTTAAAATTTCAAAATTGACCCGAAATACTACCCTCTCCCCCATGTGCTCTTCACATGGTAGCCAAACATTCATGGTTATAGCTATGTAAAAAAGTGTCCATGAGCTGATCATCAGTGTCACATATAAAGGTTGAAGGGATTCTGGTTCAGAAGAAGAAGGTTATGGATTTAATTTTTTTTAACAAAGTACTACCCCCTCCCCCCGGTGGCTCCGCACCAGGTGGCCCAACAGTCATGGTTTTAGCTATTCTAATTATGGTCCAGATGCTGATCATCCTTGCCATTTTTCAAGTCTGAAGGGCACATGGTTTATCAGAAGAAGTAGGTTAAAGATTTAAGAATTGCTCTGAAAAGCTACCCTCCTGCCCCCTGGTGATCCGCACCTGGTTGCCAAACATTCATGATTTTAGCTATTTCAGATAGGGTCTATTAGCTGATCATTCAAGTCAAATGTAAAGGCTGTAGGGATTCTGTTCATCAGAAGAAGACAGTTAAAGATTTCAAAATTTTCAACAAAGCACTACCCCCCCCCCCAGATGTTCTGCACCTGGTGGCCCAACAGTCATGATTTTTGACATTTTAATTAAGGTTTATAAGCTGATCATCCATGCCAATTTTCAAGTCTGTAGGGCTCCTGGTTCCAAAGAAATAGAAGGTTAAAGATTACAAAATTTACCCAAAGTACTACACCCTCCCCCCGGTGCTCCGCACCTGGTGGTCCAACAGATATGATTTTACAGATATGAAATTTTACCTTTGGTTGCCATAGCAACCAGGGTTTTCATGGATTTCAATACTTTTAGCTATTTTGGAAGGGGACCATCTAAGCAACATTTCTGTAAAATTTTGTGTTAATTGGCCTAGTAGTTTAGGAGGAGATGTCGTTTAAAGAAATTGTTGAAGGATGCCGGACGACAGACGACGACCGACGGCCGGACGCCAGACGAAAGGTGATCACAATAGCTCACATGAGCACTTCGTGCTCAGGTGAGCTAAAAATACTTTGTTTGCAGTTTTGTTTGCAATTTTCGAAAGGCAAAATATTGAAGTCAATTCTTGCAAAAGATAAAATAGTTGCAGTGTATTTTCAATGAATGACAAGTTATCATTTCCCTGGCCCTTAACTTTTGTTCTGCAGTACATGTATAGTTAGACAAGAGAGAGAGAGGGGTGGTTTTGGGTTGTTTTTTTTTTCATAATACAGTCAAATCTGTGTGAGCGGCCAACTATGCACAGCGGCCAATCTGCCAACAGCAGCCACTTGATTTCCCCCGTGCAAATTCCTTCTTTAATTGCACTGTGAATAGCGTGATCTCCTGAAATGCGGCCGTCGGTCACCTTAATTGGTCTAATTCCAACTGTATATCACACCTATACCACGGTCACAAAACATGCGACTTAATTAGTCGTGTTTTAAAAAATCGATAATCGGTAAACAGCCGAAGTCGCTTTATCGTAATGTACAAGTTATAAACAACCAATTATCGATTTAATCCCGTGTTGTCGATTAAATGACGTGTAATTGGCCATTATTATTTATTTGATCTATTTAAATGATGATAATTAATTAAAGGATATGGAATTTCTCAGTTTTCTGGTCTCTTTAAATAAAATGATCTTGAGCATTACAGGTTGTTTACACATTTAGGAAACTGATTTCTCGAGGTCTTTAAAATGGACGAAAACCTGCTTTTGATATCAATTCTTGCCACAATGTCGCTCTTTAAACGTAAGTCCCTCTCTCTAGAGCATCGTGTGAAAGTGATACGCATGCTTGAATCTGGATGATCATCCAGGATTATTGCTAATGAGTTCGGTGTAGGTCCAAACTGTGGCTAAACGCAAACGAGAAATTCTCGATGAATATGAATCTGGTAATCCGTCTGCAAAACACTTAAAATGAAACTTTGGAATTGCTAAGAATTTGGAGAAGTCTAAAGTTTTGCGATCTGGTAATGAGCTAAATAAAAGTGGTACGACAAAATGGCCGCCCTAAGGATACTGTGAACAGCAGCCAATCTGTGTACAGCAGCAAATTTGGCCCTCTCCCTTGACTGGCTACTGTACACAGATTCCACTGTACTAGGGAAGACACTGATTGATTTGGTCCTTTCATTTTTGCAAAATGCTTTAAGTTGGTTACTGGTATCTAAAAGAAGTTAAGGCTAATCCTAATGAAACATGCTGAATTCCATAGACTGCACACTGGGAAATGGTTTTACACACACTTCATAAGGTTCTTTTGAGGCTGGGTACTAAACTTTTTAGAAATAGACTTTAGTGAATTACACATCAGGTCACATGACTTGCCAAAAATCATAATTGTGTCGATTTCGTTTACAAATAGATACATGTGACAGAATAAAATTGGAAATTGAAACTATCTAATCCATAACTGACAATACAAATTAATTTGTTACTATGAGTGTGTTATAAAAAGTTTGAGAGAATGACTCTTTGTGACATTAACTGTTAATTTGCATTTTAAATCAGGATATAGGGCTTATGAAATTTGTGTAAAAGCTAAAGGTAAGAGATGTTCATTTTATCGTGTAGATAAAGGGTGCAAAAAGTACATCGATAATTTATAATCATTGGTAATTACATCTTGCACCTTTCTTTTTTTGAATCCTTTTTAGTTTTTCTAAGAATTTGGGTGTTATTTTTTTTTTATATTTACACTTGGGTACTCCAAGTAACTAGAAAGCCATGAATGGCTTGAGTCGCTCCACAGGCTTGAAATTCTTGTAAAAGCAAATAAATGCTTTGACTAGATTTCTAGATATTTGGGGTTCTACTGATGTTGAAAATGATTTTCAAAGTTTCAACTATATAACAGATAGAGAAATGACCTCTGCTATTAAAAGACATATTTTTAATCATATCAAAGTAATTTTGGGCTGCATGATAATGGGTAACCCAAAGATCATACCAAAAATGTCGATTGATATTCATCAGTTACATTCTGAGAAAATGTTTTTCATAGTTTCCACTATTTAACATATTTAGAATTGACCTCCGCCCATAAAATGTATATTTTTCATCCAATCAAAATAAATTTTGGTACACTGATAAAGGGTCACTCAAGGATCATTCCAGTGAAATTTGGTTGATATCTATCTCTTACATTCTGAGAAAATGATTTTCAAAGTTTCCACTATATAACATATAGAGAAATGACCTCCGCCCATAAAATGCATATTTTCCAACCGATCACAATGATTTTTTGTAGACTGATAAAGGGTCACCCAAGGATCATTCATGTAAAACTTAATTGGTATCCATTGATTAGAATCAGAGAAAACTCACTTTTTACCTTATTTGGAAATTAGCCACGCCCATTAAATCCATGTTTTTCATTGGATCAAAATTTCTTGAACAACTTTGAAAGAGGGTCACCCAAGGATCATTCCTATGAAGTTTGGTTGAAATTCATCCAGTAGTTTCTGAGGAGAAGATTTTCAAAGAAAAGTTTACGACCGGACGGACGGACACACACATGGACGGACGCACGATGGACACAACACCATGACAATAGCCCCAGTGGCTTACAGCCAGTGGAGCTAAAAACAAGCTGTGTTTGTGTAACACTTATGCCCCCATAACAGCGATCTCTCGATAAGGCAAAGGTTAAGTTTTCAGGTTAAGTTTTCGGACAGACAGATGGACAGACAGACAGACGGACATGAGTAAAACAATATGCCCCCGATCTCTCGATACGGGGGCATAAAAATAATACTGACATTCTTGATTATCAAGGTTAATAAAGACAACTCATTAGAGAGATTATATTATCAAATAACTTGAGTTTCAAGTTTCATGCTTTCTGGAACAAAAAAAGTTCTTATTGTTCTATCTGTTACATGAAAAAAGCTAAAATTATGGATAGTTCAGGTTTTTTTTGTTTATTTGAAAGAGATTTTAACCTGGTTTTTTTTAACAATCTTTCAGTCATATCGGTGCGACTGGAGCACCTAACAACTGATTCCTTGTATTTCTCACACCATTGCTACCTTTGAAATTCTTTCCTAGCCTAAAGCTGCTATGCCACATAAGTCTATGACTTTCAACCAATTGGTGGGAGACAAATAGTCAGATAGGATGAGTACCGCCGATGGGATCAAACCAGGGACCTAAGACTGATAGTCCAATGTGCTACCAAATGAGCTATGGCAGCAGCAAGAATTCAGTATAAAACTATTGCTAGGTCTCCTTGCAACAAGTATATTTCTGTTTCAAATTTTAACCCTTGTTATGCTGTATACATGGCATATTCTTGAATTTCATAAAGCCTTGGCAAAGAGTACAGACCAAAATAAGACAGACCTATGAATTGGCAATTTTTTTGGAATAAAATTTGAATTCAAAATGAAAAGAGTTAATACTAGTTTGACTGACCTTTTTAAAGAACTCCCTAAGTTTTTCCTCCTCCACTTCAAACAAGAGGTTACTAACAAAGGCTGTTCTATCTCCCGCACTTCCATCATGTAAATCTGAACTATCTACAAAACAAACAATAGGTTACTGACAAAGGCTGTTCTTTTCCCGGCACTTCCATCATGTAAATCTGTACTATCTACAAAACACAAAGGTCATGTCACATCATCTTTCTTTTAGGTTTAAGACCATTTTCAACCATTTTTTTCTTTAATTTTGGTCATATCAGAGCAGCTGAAGCGCAATTTGTAAGTGATATTCAAAAAATATTGTGAACTCCATCATGTAAATCAAAGGCCTGAAAGGCCTGAATTGAAGACAGGACTGAATATTAACAATTGGAATGAAAATTGTGGAGTTCTGAGAAGATCTCTTGAGTGGGAATCAAAAATTTAAAACAATCATTGAAGGTTACATATAAAAACTGCACTTCCATTACAAATCAATATGCTATACTTTGAAGACTCATTACTTCAAGATAAGCCTATCCCTCTAGCCAATTCAAGCTTAACAAGAGGGTAACTGCCGTCATAATCGCTATTCATCCCCCAGTGTAAGTTTTCAATATCCTGAATGAAAAACATTCATCTAACCAACAGATATATGGTGGCAATTCCTGAATTCTAAAAACTCATATGAATTATCACAACCCTGTTTTATAAAATTGTATAGATCATCCCCAGCAATCAAAATAAGATCCAAATGAGTTTTTCCAGGCAAGCTCATTAAGTGGATGTGTAAAAATCTTAAATAAAAATGTTAATCCACATGACGCACATTGTTTACCCCTTGATTAAGAGCTGAACATTTCACTGTCATGGTGAATATTGCCCTGAATTGGAAATTTGTTCAAATTTCCTTTACATTTATCATCTGGTCCAGGATTTGACTAAATATTTCAGCATTAAAGAAGCAATGAAAGTAATACCAATATTCTTATAACATACTTTTACTATTCAAAGTCAATATCAAGAAGCAGTATTTTCTCTTATAATAGCTGTAGCTTATTTTTTTATGAATACCATTTAAGTTTTTTCCAGGAGTGAAACATTCTATTTCTGATGCTCTGTTGAGATATTTCGATCTCTATTTCAGGTTATTCTTGTTACAGAAGGTCTTACTTAGTAGAAAATTATTTTTACTACAAAAAAATAAATAAACCTGTTAAGACAACCAACCTTTCAGGCCTTTTCCACGGGACTGCTTTTCTAGATCAAGATTGAACTATCCGGTGAACTATCAATTTTGACAAAACTGTCAAAATGACAGATCGTTAAATGAACTCCCAAGCTACAGCATTTATCACCTTGAGTAGAATTCTTCCACTCCAGAATGTTACAAATAAATCCATTCCAGTTTCCAAAAAAAGTTTTTGTTATTATCAGAAAATTGTCGAAAACAAAAGCGGAAACTCAAAACTGGGGTCGTGCATGCGTGATACAACTGTACAGACCATTCAAAACACCACTCGGCCAATCTCAAGCATTCGTCTCAACTCGGCCGATTCCTTAACCTACATTGAGATAGATCGATCGGAGACTTGGGAGATCGCCCGAAGATTGCAGAGTGAATGGGCCAACTTATTTCAGACCCGGTCGGGGCCCGTTGTTGTTGTTTTCTCAGCTTGAAACCAGCTCTGCGTTCAGGCTAAAATATGTTTCACACTGTTTTCAAATTATACCCCGCTTTACACGCAAGTGCACGAGTAAAGCGGGGTATACCTTGAATCGTTATGTCATCCTAAACGCAGGGCTGGTTTCAAGCTGAAACTAGAAAGCCATGAATGGCTTGAGTCGCTCCACAGGCTTGAAAATCTTGTAAAGCAATAAAAGTTTTGACTAGACTTTTAGATATTTTGGATTCTACTGATGTTGAAAATGATTTTCAAATGTTCAACTATATAACATATAGAGAAATGACATCCGCCCATAAAATGCATATTTTCATCTGATCACAATAATTTTTTGTAGACTGATTAAGGTTCACTCAAGGATCATTCCAGTAAGATTTGGTTGATATCCATTGGTTAGATTCTGAGAAAATGATTTCCAAAGTTTTCGCTATATAACATATAGAGAAATGACCTCCACCCATAAATTACATAATTTTCATCCGATCACTATAATTTTGGGTAGACTGATAGAGGGTCACTCAAGGATTATTCTAGTAAAATTTGGTTGATATCCATCTGTTAGATTCTGAGAAAATGATTTCCAAAGTTTCCACTATATAACATATAGAGAAATGACCTCCGCCCATAAAATACATATTTTTCATCCAATCACAATGATTTTTTGTAAACTGATGAAGGGTCACTCAAGGATCATTCAAGTGAAATTTGGTTGATATCCATCAGTTACATCCTGAGAAAATGATTTTCAAAGTTTCCACTATATAACATATAGAGAAATGACCTCCGCCCATAAAATACATATTTTTCATCCAATCTGAATGATTTTTCGTAGACTGATAGAGGGTCACTCAAGGATCATTCAAGTGAAATTTGGTTGATATCCATCAGTTAGATTAAGAGAAAATGATTTTCAAAATTTCCACTATATAACATATAGAGAAATGACCTCCGCCCATAAAATGCATATTTTCCATCCGATCACAATGATTTTTTGAAGACTGATAAAGGGGCACCAAAGGATTATTCATGTAAAATTTAATTGTTATCCATTGATTAGAATCTGAGAAAACTCACTTTTTACCATATTTGGAAATAAGCCACGCCCATTAAATCCATGTTTCTCATTGGATTAAAATTTCTTGAACAACTTTGAAAGAGGGTCACCCAAGGATCATTCCTGTGAAGTTTGGTTGAAATCCATCCAGTAGTTTCTGAGGAGAAGATTTTTAAAGAAAAGTTTACGACCGGACGCACGCACGGACGGACGGACGGACGGACGGACGGACGCACGACGGACACAACGCCATGACAATAGCCCCAGTGGCTTTCAGCCAGTGGAGCTAAAAACAACAACAACGGGCCCCGCCCGGGTCTGAAATAAGTTGGCCCGATATCACGATCACGATCAATCAGGAACCTTGGGCAATTCTACAGAATAGACCTCGGGAATAATACGGGCGCATCCATGCAAGTGCGTCATTTCACACATGGGTTTATATGACGTCACAAACATAAACGAGGCTCAAAGGATGACGTTGCATAAAACAAAATCAACGAAGGAATAAAAGTTGTCATATTATAATTTGATAACAATAATAACAACAATTTATAATATGCCCAAAAGATCTCCAAAGATGATTGGAAAGAATTAACAAAATGTGATTTTCTTCAAGCGTATTAACCAAAGTACCACCATGAGCCGAATTACCTTAAAAAATGACCCAAAATTTCTACACTTACGTCCGAGGTACTTTCCAGTTTACGGAAAAGTCCGAGCGATGTTCCGAATGGATCACGATCTGTTGTAGTTTACGAAAATGACCGAGTGATGTTCCGAATGCTGTACAATATGCATAGACAAAACAAGCCTAATAATAAAGTAATTTGAATAGCCACCGTAAATCCAAGTAAAAATTCAAACCTAGGATATTCCGAGGGTTTACGAGTTTATTCAAATAGCCTTGTGCTATTTTAGTATTTATCTATTCACAATACAATAGGCCCGGGAACCGGATAAATAAAGCAACTTTCAGGACACAAAAACGCAAAATTTAACCAGAAATGGCGAGTCTAAAATGGGGAACTGAAAATAGCTTGCCAATGCATAAAAACAGTTGAAGGATGCAATTGAATATTAGGAGCAAACGCAAAAGATTGCAGCCGAAAATGCCCTAAAACAGCACCACTTACGAATGCAAAACACGTTTCTGCATAAATCACATGTTCACTCCCCTGAGGTCCCGGCCAGAATTTAGGTCAGCACCAAAATTTAACGGTATATTACTTCACTATTGATTATTTTTGCCGTGTTCATTTTTATGAATGAGTCTACTTTTTTGAGCGTAATGACACATGTAGGTTTGTTATCAAAATCCGATGGCGACGATCCCTATATTGAAAGACAGGCAAGCTTGTCTTCAATAAAAAGAAAGTGAACCAAGGTACATACAGATGGACGGACAGAAAACAAGCCATTGCTTTTTGAAAACTCTTTTGACTTGCAGTCAGTAGAGCTAAAATTGTGATGGAAAACTTAAATTCTAGAGAACACATATTATACAGAACACAAAAATTTTGAACTGAAATTGTGATGATTAATCTTTGACCTTGGAAACAGCAGTTATGTATCAATGCCTCCAGATTAAATATGATTTGTTTGTTTGTTTGAGCCGTGTTTTATGTTGCTTTCAGCAATTTTTCTGTTATAGCCCAGAGGGTGGAGCACCATACAATAGATTCCTGGTATTTCTCACACTAGTACTACCATCACATCCTTTCCTAGCCTACAGATGCTATCTCACATAGGTCTACCTTTATCAAGCCATTTGTGAAAGGCAAATAGTCTGAAAGGATGAGTGCTGCCATCGGGATAGATCAAATATGAATATATGTGTTGCATTTCCAAAATTTCATATGAGGACAAAATTAACTCACATCAGCCTCTTTAAATAAGCCAATTGCAAGCAGTTACCGATGAGAAATTTTGAAATAATACGTGAAGATTTCCAATAGAAGACACACTAAAGCTCATCTTGAGCAAGTGCTCAGGTGAACTAAAAACACTTATCTGATCCGTGATTTCAAACAGTTTGATCAGTTTTTTACTCTCAAACCTCCATGAATTCAAAAATATTCCTTTCACCTCTTAAATGGTACTTTTTTTAAAAAAAAGCATTACCTGTTTTCATTTTCTTTGCAGGTGGTTCAGTCACATTTTCTTCAGATTTTGGTGCTCCTCCCCCTTTATAACCAGGGGGAGGAGCTAAAGGCTTCTTGAATTCTGACACTAAATCGTTCCCATTGGTTGATGAATCACCAGTAGGAGGAGTATATCCAGGAGGAGGGGCTTTTGATTTCTGACTCTTCTGATTGGTAGATGAATCATCAGTAGGTGGTGTAAATCCAGGGGGAGGGGCTTTTGACTTCTGGCCTTGATATCCAGGGGGTGGGGATGACTTTTGACTTCTCAAAGGGGCACCTTGAGGAACTTTGAAATTGTCATTCTCGTTACCTGTTGTTTCTGAATGCTGCAATGTAAAATATGGTAGGAAAAATAACTTTCTTTAATGCTTTTTGGTGGTATATCGAGAAATAACAGTAGATTATCACTTGATAATATCACCGCAAAAGCAGTGAAATTATCAAAAACTTAAACCCTGCTTTTTTGCATTTCATCCTATCTGACATAATCTATGCGGGGCGAAATAAAAGATGTCACAATGAACGTTGCATAGCAATTTTTCAAGTAAGATCGGTTAATATTTCATTTCGTGATCAAGAAAAGCTATATTTTCACGAGTGGCGGAGCCTCAAGTGAAAATATTGCTTTAGTTGTTCACTCAATGAATACAAGAGCCATGTTGGACATGGGCATAAGTCCCCTACCGGCTTTGTTTGTCTCAATGTTTTCCCAGGCCAATTCTATCAGGGACGTCAAAACCAGGTCTTGTTAAAGGGTTAAACAAGACTTACATGAGTTGTTGTCTCTGCTGTGCCCACTATACAATTCATGGAAGCAATAGACAGATGCAAGAAATAGTATCAATAACAGTTACCTTGTCTGATCCAAGATGTTTTTCTTCAGTCTTGTTGGTAAGAAATGAGAACTTTCACTGGAGGTGATTAATACTGCTGCATCACCACCCTGACTAACATGGCTTATAATTTTTTTTTACATTTTAAAACAGGTTTCATCAAGTTAGCTTGCTTAGTTATTAAATTATTGCAGGATCCATTTTTTGCCATATTTTCACTATTTCTGTTACCATAGCAACCGCACTTTTTGTCAAAGAACAAAGATAAAATGATGTGCATAATCTACACATTGCCATCTAGTCATATACCAAGTCTCATCAAATTAGCTTGCTTACTTATTAACTTATCACAGGATCCAATATTTTTTGCCATATTTTCACTATTTCCGTAACCATAGCAACAACAATTTTAGTCTAAAAACAAAAATAAAATGATGTGCATAATCTACACATTGCCATATATCATATACCAAGTCTCATCAAACTAGCTTGCTTAGTTATTATCTTATCGTAGGATCCCATTTTTGGCCATATTTTCACTATTTCTGTAACCATAGCAACCTCAATTTAAGTCGAAAAACAAAAATAAAATGATGTGCATAATCTACACATTGCCATCTAGTCATATACCAACTTTCATCAAAAACGCTTGCTTAGTTATTAAGTTATCGCGGGATCAAGATTTGAGCGGACAGACGGACAGACAGACGGACGGACGGACAGACGGACGGCAAACCTATAGTCCCCTCCGGTGTGAACACCGGTAGGGGACTAATAAATCGATCTTACACTGAAAGAAACGATTATCCTCTATTTAGTATAGTTATCAGTGGTTGACACTAACTGTTTCTAAAGGAGTTCCACAGGAATCCCTTCTTGTAAAGTAGGGATCCCTCCAGATAATCAGGGACCCCTTTCTTCATTACACAGTTGACATTTAGTTGACATTTTTAAAATATAAAGCAAGAAAAGGCATACATTAATGATATATTCTAATATTGTTCAAAGCTAAGTTTTATAACTCCACTTTGTTCCTTACATTTGTAAGGAACAAGGTGTAGTTATAGAACCTTGCCTTGGAAATGATGGATCCTAATCCAATGAACCTCTAAATTATTTGAATATTAACCCTTTCCTGTTTTACAACATTTTGGACCTGTCTAAATTCAAAGGTTTTGCAGACGAAAATTTAAAGTGGATTTAATTTGAAAATAACCATTCTGTAGGGTAGAAAATAGTGTGGAAAAAGAAGAAATTGCTTGTCAGAAGAAATTTCTTCTTTTTTCACAATGTTTTCTATATCATAAAATCACAGGCACATAAAAAGCATGGATTAAACAGCAAAGAGTTAAAGGATCATTAAAGAATCCCTTGCTTGAGCTAATGGGATCTGTATTAATTTTTAGGGAACCTCGTAATCCCAGGATACTTTTCATGTCGAACCAAGGTTCCCAGGTTGTAATTGATGTAGAATTAAGTTAAGATAACTCAATCTATAGCAACTTCAAAATGCCAGCTTGCATACCCCTTAAAATGTTGTTCACTTCATTTTCTTACTTAAAACAAAGCTTTGGCAATCAATTTAGAACAGTCTCACAGACATGCCGTCCAATCTTAGCATACACTGTCTAATTTTCTCCTGAAATTATGTGGGAAAATTTGAGCCTTAGTGGCCAAAATGTCTTGAAAATTGACAAAGAAAAAATTAAATTCAGCAAGACAAGGGTAAAAAGGATGCAGACAGCAAGCTCAGTAAAGGAAGAAAACAAACAGAGAATTCGGACGTTATTCAATGATGCTCTTGTGCTAGTTATTTTCACTAGGCAACCAACTTGAGGCAAGGTTTGACATTTAGGGGAGCCCATGACTCCTTATTTTCCAGGTAGTACTCCGTTAAATTGCAATTTAGGAGTCTATCAGACTCCCTTACAACCTTGATCAAATGACAATTTTTCAACAACAAATGCACAGTATAGTTTCCTTTTCAACCCTTCTCTCACAAACCTTAGATCTGTTCATTATAAAAGCTGTCTAAGATATCATTTGCTTGTATCTAAATGAAATACTTCTTTCATTGGAAGGGAGAATATTGTGGAAAAGAAGAAATTGCTTTAAATGAGCAATTTCTTTTTTCCACAATGTTCTCCCCTATTATAAAGTTTCAGACTCCTTGACCTTATTTTGAGCTTGGACTCCTTGATTTCATAAGTTGAGGGTCCCATGGACCCCTTACTCTCAGATTGTAGTGTTGTCAGTACACAGAAGGTGACCACCAAAGAATATATGAAGAAAAAGGCGATATGTGGACTGCGGCAAAAAAAATGCAATCTGTCCTCTCCCTTTTTTGATGATTTAAGCATTGGTGAAGAATCAAAACATCGTAACTACAGCTTGAATAAGCTATTATTTTGATGTTATGATTATTTGTCAAAGAAATTTTTCATAAGAGGATTTATTTTCTTTTACGCATTTGCGTAATGGTATTAATGCCCTTGTTAATAAATTCCTGCAAGGGGTAATACATACTTTACGTTTATAAGGCTGTATCACAGGTGGAGAAGTTTCTAATCTCTCATTCTTCTGTTGTTCATTGCGAGATTCATTCCCACTTGGTTTATTTTGTTTTTGGAATTTTTTCTGATCCCTCTGTTTGTTTTGTTGAGGTTTACTCCACTTGTTTCCCTTTTTATCCTGTCTTTTCTTTGTGTCTTGTGATGATTGTTCCTGCTCTGCCTGAAATATTCAGAGCTACAGATATAGGGGGTATTTTCAGTTTCAAATTAAATTATTTCAATAATACTTGCACAAATCCTATATTGTGGGTATTTAATTGAATCGTCTCATTAAGACGATTTAAATGAATACCCACAACATAAGATGTGTTTGTGAAACACGGATGCCTCAGAAACAAATTTTTAGAAATTTGACCTTGACAGATGACCTTGACTTTGTCACATAACCTTGACCTTGGTACCAGCATATGCATATCCTTGAGATCTATCATCATACCAAATATGATCACTGTATCTTGAATCGGCTTGAAAATATTAACAATGTTATGTTTTTTGGTTAAGTTTTGCAGACAGACAGACGGATGGATGGACAGATGCACAATGGTAAAACAATATGCCCCCAATCTTTCAATGTGGGGGCATAAAAAAGTACAAGAGCAACGCCGACATGTACCAGACACTAAACAGCTCTATGCTAAAAAAGAGACAGAAAGTTTAAGCTGAAGAGTCCCACCTATGGATGCCTAAGCATTATTTTTGCTGCAGGATAAAGGATAAATATCTAATTTGAACAAGAGGACCCTGAGGGCCCTAAATCGCTCACCTGATATTTCAAGTAAATACCATTAAAACTCCTTTTCCTGTGATATGGCATGAACCTTCCCATTTTCAACAGAGTTCATTCTTGTGACCTGGCAAAGATTTTGACCAAATTTCATGAAGATTGGACCATATTTGTGGCCTATGGAGCTCTTACAAGAAAATTGTCATTAAGACCTCTTTTCTCATGAAATGACAAGGATCCTCCCCGTTTTCAAAAGAGTTTATCCTCATGACCTAACAAATATTCTGACCAAGTTTCATGATGATTGGACCATATTTGTTGCTTCTAGAGTGTAAACAAGAAAATTGTCATTAAGGCCACTTTTCCCGCGTTTTGGAAAGGATCCTTTCCATTTGAGCAATTTTTACAAGGGACCACCCAAGGAATATTTCTGCCAAGTTTGGTTGATTTTGTCTCATAAGTTTAGGAGGAGATGTTGTTTAAAGAAATTGACAAAATTGTCATTAAGGCCCCTTTTCCCCTGATATGACACCAATCCTTCCCATTTTCAATAGAGTTCATCCTCATGACCAAACAAATATTCTGACCAAGTTTTATGAAGATTGGACCATATTTGTGGCTTCTAGAGTGTAAACAAGAAATTTGTCATTAAGGCCCCTTTTCCCGTGATATGGCACTGATCCTTTCCACTTGAGCAATTTTTACAAGGGACCACCCAAGAAATATTTCTGCCACGTTTGGTTGATTTTGACTCTGTAGTTTAGGAGGAGACGTCGTTTAAAGAAAAAGTTGACGGCGTGACGGACAGACGGACGCCGGACATTGATCGATCACAATAGCTCCCTTGAGCACTTCGTGATCAGGTGAGCTAAAAAGGGGCATTATTTGTATCTAGACTTATCCCTCTTGATAGTATAGGTTGCTTTTTAAATATTGAACATTTGCCTTTCACTTAGCCTCATTTATATGCATTCACAAATTTCAAGAATTTCAGTACAAAAAATTGTCTGTTTTCCTGATGTCTGAAATCTTTTACAGTATTATGTACAAACCTTTTCTCTTCTCTCAGTTATCCTAGCCATCTGTGCTTCACATTTACTTACAGCTTGGTCATATTGTTCTAATGTACCTGTGTAAACAAAACAAAGTCTAAAACTCATAATGCCATATAATAGAAAATATCACAATACTTGCATAACAACTAAATCAATGTTTTCTCAGAAGAAAAAAAGCTAAACCAAAGATATTAAATCATTAAAATGTTAAAGAACATCTGCAAATCAAAGATTTATCAAATGCTTTCCTTTGTTTAGGGATTCAAATTTCCGGTTGAAAGCCTTGATAATTTGTTTCTACTATTGTATTATATTTCAGTTTTATTCATTAAGATAGTGGAACCATAATAGTTCTGCAACATTTCAGAACTCATGAACTTAAGCAATGTCAACCGAGGATTCCTAATAAAAATCATTAGGAAACCTTGGTTAACACTGTTCAAGTTAATTACTTCCGAAACGTTGTGGAACTTATATGGGCCCACTACCTTAAGATTCCCAAATTATAATTGGCTTTGATATGTTTTTGTTCCTCAATGAAAACAATTTTGAGTGTGCAGCTATTTTCTAAGCTTCTTCAAAAAGTACTCCTATAAGAAATCTGTTTCACCATGGATAAACATTCCAATTTTTGCTTTGTGATATCAAATCATAAGATATAAAGAGAATATATGTTGATTCATTGAGATATAAATCCAGCAGTTAGAACCAAACAGTAATAGGGATTTTAGTTCAAAAACTCTATGAAACAACAAGGTGCCAAATTGTCACAAGATACGCCCTTCACACTGCTAAGTATTAACTGGGGGTTTGAAAAGAACTGAGGTGATTTTGAATGAATATTTTTTGCACCCATGAAGTTTCATGATCCTAGCTATCATACTTTTAGAGATATACTCCAGACAAGATTCTAGTATGAAAAACAACAATGGGCAATAACTCAAAAAATAGGCCAGGTAGAATTATGGTTCTTGTACACTGCACTCCCCCTTGATGACATCGATACACCCATGAAGTTTCATGATCCTAGCTATTATACTTTTAGAGATATTCTCCGGACAAGATTCAAGTCTGAAAAACAACAAAGGGCAATAACTCAAAAAATAGGTCAGGTAGTATTATGGTTATCATATACTGCACTCCTCCTTGGTGAGATCTATACACCCATGCAGTTTAATGATCATAGCTATTATACTTTTAGAGATATAATCCAGACAAGATTCAAGTCTGAAAAACAACAAAGGGCAATAACTCAAAAAATAGGCCAGGTAGAGTTATGGTTCTTGTGCACTGCACTCCCCCTTGGTGAGATCTATACACCCATGAAGTTTCATTATCCTAGCTATTATACTTTCAGAGATATACTCCAGACAAGATTCTAGTATGAAAAACAACAAAGGGCAATAACTCAAAAAATAGGAAAGGTAGAGTTATGGTTCTTGTGCACTGCACTCCCACTTGGTGAGATCTATACACCCATGAAGTTTCATGATCCTACCTATTATACTTTTAGAGATATACTCCAGACAAGATTCTAGTATGAAAAACAACAAAGGGCAATAACTCAAAAAATAGGCCAGGTAGAGTTATGGTTCTTGTGCACTGCACTCCCACTTGGTGAGATCTATACACCCATGAAATTCCATGATCCTAGCTATTATACTATAAGAGGTATCCTCCAGACAAGATTCAAGTCTGAAAAACAACAAAGGACAATAACTCAAAAAATAGGCCAGGTAGAATTATGGTTCTTGTGCACTGCCTCCCCCTTGGTGAGATCTATACACCCATGCAGTTTCATGATCCTAGCTATTATACTTTTAGAGATATACTCCGGACAAGATTCATGTCTGAAAAACAACAAAGGGCAATAACTCAAAAAATAGGCCAGGTAGAATTATGGTTCTTGTGCACTGCCTCCCCCTTGGTGAGATCTATACACCCATGCAGTTTCATGATCCTAGCTATTATACTTTTAGAGATATACTCCGGACAAGATTCATGTCTGAAAAACAACAAAGGGCAATAACTCAAAAAATAGGCCAGGTAGAGTTATGGTTCTTGTGCACTGCACTCCCCCTTGGTAAGATCTATACACCTATGAAGTTTCATGATCCTAGCTATTATACTTTAAGAGATATACTCCGGACAAGATTCAAGTCTGAAAAACAACAAAGGGCAATAACTCAAAAAAAAGGCCAGGTAGAGTTGTGGTTCCTGTGCACTGCACTCCCCCTTGGTGAGATCTATACACCCATGAAGTTTCATGATCCTAGCTATTATACTTTTAGAGATATACTCCGGACAAGATTCTAGTATGAAAAACAACAAAGGGCAATAACTCAAAAAATAGGCCAGGTAGAGTTGTGGTTCCTGTGCACTGCAATCCGCAATGATGAGAAGAATAAAATTGCCAAGTTTGAAGTCGATCGGACTTCAAGTGACAGAGTTATGCTCCGGACAAAGAAGTGGACGCCGCCGGACGCCCGGACGCCGGACGGCACGGGTGATCCCATAATACGTGCCGTCTTCGACGGGTGTATAAAAATCTAAAAAAACATCAATGGCTTAAGTCGCTCCACAGGCTTGAAATTCTTGTAAAAACAAAAAAAGTTTTAGTCTAGATTTTTAGATATTTTGGGTTCTAAATGTTGCAAATGATTTTCAAAGTTTCCACTATATAACATATTGAGAAATGACCTACGCTCATAAAATACATATTTTTCATCCATTACAATAATTTTTGGTAGACTGATGAAGGGTCACCCAAGGATCAATCCAGTGAAATTAGGTCAATATCCAACAATTAGATTCTGAGAAAATGCTTTTCAAAGTTTCCACTATATAACATATAGAGAAATGACCTCCACCCTTGTAATGCATTTTTTCCATCAGATCACAATAATTTTTTGAATGTGCAACCTAATGAAAGTCTACACCATCTGTTTCTGACTTTCAAATCAGAATTGTCAAAAGATTTTGTTTTTCAAATTAAAATTGACCTACAGTTTGTACTTTGTGCTTTTTGCCCTTTGATTTTGATAAAAATTTAGCCAAACTTTATTCAGCATGACAAGGTTTAACTCTTTTGGTTAAGTTTAGCAGACAGGCAGACATTTTATCTGTTAAATGAGAAATAATTACATAAGGATGTACCTTCTTCCCTTTCAAAGTTGATGTAGGCATCCACCACTGATTCAGGCCAGTCTGTGACAGAGTTCAGTGCCCTTTGTAATACTCTCCGGCAGTGTTTAGGATCACCAAACACCCTGTAAAATAAATCAGTGAGTTACAAGAATTATAGATAAAGAGGGAATTTTGCATTCCATATTTAGATATTTTCTAGTCCCTGTTCAGACCCTCTTTTGTATGTACTCACCATGAAAAATCTTGTCAAGTACCCACAACATAGAATTTGATTTGCAAGTAAAGATTTTAGACTGGAGTTACACCCTCTTTACCTTACCTCTGAATTACGATAAAAATGTTGTAAGCACCTCCTTCAAAAATAATATAATTATGCTGAAGTAATACCTCAATGTAATTGACATCTTTATTTTTAACTTCAAAATTGACTTTTATTTCAATGATTGTTGAGAAGAAATAAACCTAAAATGAAAGAGAAAAGCAACAAGAAATCAATTTGATAGATACTTGCTTCAGGAAATGGGTACTTAATGGATAAATGCCTATTTTCTATTTCTTGTATAGCTCTGTAGCAACAAGTCACTATTAGAATAAATATGGTACCTCTCAAACCTGTAGAATTCCATCCATAGAGCAGCCTCATTAGCTCTACCAACAGTCATAATCTCCTGCCATAACTCTCTTGCTCTTGGTAAATTCTTACAGAATTTAGCCTGTAACCATAAATGATTTAAATATAATTATCTATTGTCATTGCTATATAAAGTAACCTCTTAAAATCAAATCTAAATTAAAGGAAAAAGGCAGAATAAAGAGCTGATTATGGGTTTTAAACTAGAAAGCTATGAATGGCTTGAGTCACTCCACTGGCTTGAAATTCTTGTAATAGCAAATCAAAGTTTTGCCTAGATTTTTAAATAGTTTGGGTTATATTGATGTTGAAAATGATTTTCAAAGTTTCCACTAAATAACATATGAAGAAATGACCTCCACCAATAAAAGACATATTTTTCATCCAATCACAATAATTTTTGGCTGCATGATAATGGGTCACCCAAGGATCATTTCAGTGAAGTTTGATTGATATCCATCTATTACATTCTTAGTAAATGATTTTCAAAATTTCCACTGTATAACATATAGTGAAATGACCTCCGCACATACAACACATATTTTTCATCCAATCAAACTAATTTTTTGTAGACTGATAAAGGGTCACCCAAGGAATATTCATGTAAAATTTATTCGGTATCCATGGATTAGAATCTGAGAAAACTCGCTTTAACTATATTTGGAAATTAGCCACGCCCATTAAATGCATGTTTTTCTTTGCTTCAAAATTTCTTGAACAACTTTGAAAGAGGGTCACCCAAGGATCATTCCTGTGAAGTTTGGTTGAAATACATCCAGTAGTTTTTGAGGAGAAGATTTTTAAAGAAAAAACTTACGACCTGACGCACAGACAATGGACACAGGGCCATGACAATAGCCCCAGTGGCCTTTGGCACATATTTGCAGCTGATCTTTCTCTATACCTCCTGGCAAAGCAGGAATAATTCAGATTCTGCATGACAAGGGTTAAAATAGTGTGATCAATCAGCGAACATGAGTACTTTATTATCATCTAGCAAACAAACATTGAGTTTGTTTGCACAAGTACCGTTAAACTTGTTTTAAGTGACCACAAACAGGATCACCAAAATCGGTCGTTAAAGAAAATGGCTACTTCATACATGTTTTATATACAAATAAGAAACATAATTTTGATTGAATATAAAAAATATAAGGAAATTCTCAATAATCCTATGATGTTAAAGCTCAATAGAATCGTCTCATTGAGACGATTCTGGTGAGTTTTAACAACATACGATTCATTTTCAATAATTCTTAAACAAAAATAACTACCTTTTAAAATATTTTTATTAAAAGAAGGGAATTTTAAAATGGTTGCTTATTACAAATGGTCACTTAGCTTGAGCAAGATTGACTGTATTTGAACTGTTTAATATTTATAATCTTCCACACAAGTCTATTATTTCATTCTCACCTCAATTACTGCCCAGAATTGTCTTAAAGTTCCATTCTGATCTCCCTCAGCACCAAATGCTGCAAGAAAATGAGAGATTTAGAAAACCAAAACATCACTTATATTTAAGAATTGATAATTACATATCTTGTCATTATAACATTTTATCTGTTTCTATCAAGTATTTACTTCAGATAAGTTGAAAATTTTGTTTCATAAACCCTTAATAGAAATCTTAACACCTCAATTAATCTACGTGCATGAAAACTGTCTTAAACTGACATGAGCCTGTATGTGATATTTCAAACATTTTCACATGTGCTAAATTTTAATACTCATTCCAGTCTGTGCATCTTTACAGTATGACTTGAGTCTACACAATGTGATCTAAAGATAATTTCCCAGGGGTGTAGAAATACAAATTTTCTCCACTTGTCCATTGACGAGTAAAAGTTGATTTCTCACTTGTCGAGGATCAAAATGAACTTGTCCACACAAAAAAAAGAATGGTAAATATTGAGAAAAGAGTGTTTTTAATGAGGAAAATGCTGTAACCCAGCATTTTCTTCATTACCCTTTCATACGAACATCAGAATGACTCCTAAATCTTATTTACTGTTCCGCTCTGGTATTTACTTGTTCAAGGACAAGTAGCCTAGAAAAATGTACTTGCCCGCAAGTTGAAAAGCTCATGTTGGACTAGTTGGACATGGGGATTCCACACCCCTGTAACTACCTATATATTGCCTCTGTTCACATTTGCAGAATAATTTAAATGTACTATTTTATTGTCTGGACTGCTACATGCCTGTTCATTTCATACAACTGTAATTTTTTGGAACATCACTCATAGGCTCATATATTCTTAGTTTCTAGTTTCAAGATTAAAGAAAAAGAGGACAAATATTTTGTTTAGATTAAGGTACTGAACTTAAAATCTCATAACTACAGCTTTGTTGAAAGAAAACCAACAATCTACACATTAATGAGTATGGAACTACTAAATTTTCTCACCTGTCATTAAATTTCATCCTTATGACTTAGATAATGTAGTTGTCAGAGTTTCTAGTTACTCTTTCTTTGAATTTAGGATCATTTCTTTATGTTTGAAAAGACAATACCTCACAATCTAATATCTTTTAGAACTAGGACCAAACAAATAAGGATTGATTGATTGCTGATTAAATGGAGTTTTACGCCGCTTTCAACAATTTTTCAGTTATATTGCAGTGGCTTGAGCACCTAACAATGGATTCCTAGTATTTCTCTATCGTCTCTCTATACTACCATCACAACCTTTCCTAGCCTCCAGCTGCTATCTCAAATAGGTCAACGGTTATCAACCCATTAGTGAGAGACAAAAAGTCAGACAGAATGAGTGCTGAACAAATAAGGAAAACATAGGGATAAAAGGAGAATGTTTTTTGAAAGCATTAAATCTGCTTTTCTCTTATGTTTTTTTTTCTTTTGCTACTAATTAATTGTATTCCTACTGAAAGCTCTTTGAAATCCCTTCTACTATGATTTAATTTGTGAGTAAGTTCTTGATTCAAGACCCCCTTGTCCTAGAACATGTATCCTAGGAAAGTCTACTTGTCCCCTCGCTAAAAAGCCTGATTAGACAAGTTGGGCATAGGACTTCAACACCCGGGCAGTTAATGATAAAATATTGTTTTCTTGTTAAGGATGAGAGGTTCAAACTTACTGTCTAATTGTTCTACTGCCTTTTCTATTGATTGTTGAAATGTATCCAGATCTTCTGTATGGTCTATAAAAATAAACAATAAAAGTTTTATACCAAAACCAGATGCCAGGTAAGTATGGTAAGAAAATGATTTCTTTAATGCTTTTTGGTAGTTTATCGAGAAATAATGGTAGATTATCACTTGATAATCTCACCACAAAAGCAGTGAAATTATCAAAAACTTATACCCTGCTTTTGTGCATTTCATCCTATCCGACATCATCTATGAGGGGCAAAACAAGTGATGTCACAATGAACGTTGCATATCAATCACACGCAAAATGACACGCTACACGAAAATATGTCCTACAAATTTCACATTTTGTCTCATTTTTTCAATAAAGAAATAGAATAATTGTTTGCTTTTCAAGTAAGATTGATAATTATTTCGTTTTGTGAACAACAAAAGCTATATTTTCACTTGTGGCTCCACCACTCGTAAAAATATAGATTTTGTTGTTACTCAATGAAATATAAATCGATCTTACACTGAAACAAATGATTATCCTCTATGTGTTTTTGAAACAAAATACCCACAAAACAACATTTTTTTTTTAACTAGTTTGACCTTGACAGATGACCTTGACATCAGCTGATGCATATCAATGACATCTATCATCATGTCAAAAATGAGCATAATATCTCAAATACACTTCAATTAATTTGAAATGTTAAGTCTTTTGCAGACAGACTGATGGAAGGACAGAATTATATACAGGCAGATGGACAACAGCATGAAAATAAACCCCCTACCTGTTCAATACCAGGGCATGAAAATCATACCGATTTGTTCAAACTTTATGCCGTAAGAACTCATTTAAATAGTTTTGACAAAACATTTGAACACAACAAGTGACTCAAGAAAAAACTCTTCATCTCAAGGCAATATTAAATGTGATAAGTCCAACATATGAGCTGGTAACTATAAAGCAAAATGGATTTTTTCTTAAAGTCTAATGGATAAGATTTTTTTAGGTGTAAATATCAGCATAGGCATATCATTTAAAATACCTCATCTATAGAAAATAATGAAAGATGTATCCGTAAGCTTAGTTTATATATTGTCGACTACAACTACAGCTTGTATAAAGCTGTTGTTACGAGGTTTTAGCAGAAAACTGACAATATGTCACAACATTATATGAAGTTCAACACTGTCTATATAATCTAGTTAACCCTTCTCATGAAGCTCAAAGCATATTCCTGTTGTGCACAAAGCTTTGACAGACAGTTTAGCCAAGGACCAGTGTGCACAGATATGCAGACTGATCAAAACCTAAACTGCCTGCTTTATACTTAGCCCTAGTCATGCTGAATTAAAGTCCTCTTTCAGAAATGCTCTTAAATCAAAGAACTGACAGCCCTAGAATTCAAAGGTGTAGGACAATCTTGCTTTTTGAAATTTAATTTTATACACAATTCTGCCTTTAAAGGAGACAAGCAGGTGGTGTAGGCTAAGATCAGGCTGCACATAGGTGCAGACAGATCTATGTCTATACCTCCTGGGTAAGCAGGAATATTCCGGGTTCAGCATGACAAGGGTTTAAGTTTTGTGGGAAAATCTTAAGCCCACCAGGTTAAAATGTCCCTACATATTGTAATTTTTAAGAAACAAACTTTTACTCAATATGATGCGGATTACTAGTAAAAGAAGCAGATATTCCATAAAGCCTACCTTCATTCCATTTGATTCTGCGTTTTAGATAGTCTATAAATGTGGTCCACAACAACAAATACTCAGACCCCAGTGAGATACCAGATAATAATGCTGATTCAAATACCTCTGAAAAAACAATTAGTTGCATCATAGAAAATTTTAACTGACAATTAGTAAAAGGCCACATAATCAGGAACATTCTGTGAAAAGTTCAAGAAAATCCATGAATTTACATGAAGGATGAGTTTTATTCACTAGAAGAGGATGCATGGAGGGATGGACATACGGACAGGTGGAGAATTCGAAGATGATACTAATACAGGGCCACCTTTGGCCACAAATAAAAATGTGGCTGGATGACAAACAATAATCTTACCCTAGTCAACCCACAATAGTTCCTCAATATACTCAGAACATAAAGTTAAGCGCCACTAAGTTTTAAGCTAATAAAATCTCTATCAAAAACTTTAATAAGGTATCTATGTTGTCAAACGGTTAGAACAACCTTGTAGCTATTGATTAAAAACGTTTCGGATGCATGTGCATATTCAGCAAGTCTCGTGCAATGACTGTAAAGCCAGGGCTCGTGCAAAGTGGAAAATCAGCTTTTCTGTCAGAGATACTTACGTCGTGTAGCTAGTGCAATTGTTTACATTTCCATTTGAAACTCAGTCATGGCAAGGCGTAGATTGTTTACAAATGAAAGATGGCAAATAATTGGAATGCGAGATTCTGGAATGTCTTGTAGAGCCATTGGCAGACAGCTGGGGTATCACCACAGTGTCGTAACACGTTTGGTACAAAAAAACGCACAGACAAACGACGTTAAGGACCATGTCAGATCTGGAACCCCTAGAGTAACGTCTATTCGAGAGGAATGAGTACTTCTGCGTCACGTCAGACATCTGCCCTTCACCAGTGCGCCTGTACTAAGGGACAACTGGAATACACACAGACAGGTCTCTATTTCAACAGTGCGAAATTGACTTCGGATGGCTGGGTATAAGGCACGAAGACCCCTCAAACGTCAAAAGTTACAACAGAGACACATCAATGAACGTCTAATATGGTGTAGAGCTAGGGCACGTTGGAACTTGGCATCATGGCGTCAGATCCATTGGTCAGATGAGTGCAGGATGTTGTTGCATGTCACCGATAGCCGAATTCGTGTTTGGAGACAACCTAACACCCGATTTGCACCAAAGTACGTCCAACCAACCTATCAGGGTGGCGATGACTCCATTATGATATGGGGTTGTGTCTCCTACGGCTGTAAACTGGACCTAGTGACAGTTCCAGAAACATTAACTGGCGATAAATATCGCGATAACATCCTTTTTCCTGTGGTAATTCCACATTTTGACAATCACCCTCTTCGAACAAGAACAGTGTACATAGCAGGGGTGTAAAATTTTTCCCTTGTCTACTCGTCCTGTAGGACGAGTTGATGGAAAAAGTTAGTCGTCCTTATAACAATTTCACTTGTCCTAAGTTTCAGACTTCGATGACCACAGACGAAAACTAGCAGTGACAAAATAAACGATATAGACTGGGTTACCTGCTTATTTTTACTATCACTTGACTGGGTTACCTGGTAATACATTAATAGTAGAGTAAATCAGACTGAGTTCCCAGTCTAAAAGACGCTGTGTACAGAGAACCCGTCGCGCACTTACAAAAATGCGCATGCGTGAAAGAAATAAACATCAATCAGGCACTCAGGAACTCCAGTTTTACTTTCGTTTTAGAAAAAAGTGACAATTTCCTGTACTTTTGAGTTTTGGATGACAAACTTATTTTTTTCTTGTTTAAAAAAGCACTCGTCCGGTAGGACGAGCTTATCATTTTTTTCACTTGCCCGAGGCCAAGTGTTACTCGCCAATACGAGCGGACGAGTGGAATTTTACACCCCTGCATGGTTGATAACGCCAGACCCCACAGGGCAAGAGTCGAGGCGGACTTTATGCAATGTGAAGCCATCACCACCATTCCATGGCCGTCTTGTAGTCCCGATCTTAACGCCATCGAGCACCTGTGGGACATTTTAGGGTGCCGTATACGTCGCAGAGAGCCCCCTGTACAAAATGTGGTTGAGTTAGAAGCAGCACTGTAACAGGACTGGCAGCAAATCCCTCAACACATCATCCAGAGGCTGATTTGTGGCAGGCCGAGGAGGGTGCGCGCAGTGATCAATGCTCACGGATTACAACACCGTAAGTCGGCTTTGACAATAGTTTTTCATGTTTTAAAAAAAGGTGAAAATACGTCATTTACATTTCAAGGTACAAAGTCAATAAAATTTATCACCACCCATGTATTGTTGTGAAATTGTTAAGTCAACATACCATTTTCAACATTTGAACTCAATATTTACATCTCTGTTATTTTGAATTAATGCAGGCTCCCTGCCTTTAAAAATCTTCTGTCTAAAAACTGGTGGCGCTTAACTTCTTGTTCTGAGTATATTTTGGGAGTCATGTACTTTAACAGTATTAACCAAGGTTTCCTTATGATTTCGGAGTATGTATGCTTTTGACAAATCAAGCTTTTTTTCATCTTATAATTAATCAAAACATGTAACAGTAGATTATCATATTATAATTTCACATCAAAAACAATGAAAATACCTAAGAATTATTCCCTACTTTTGTTCATTTCACCCGTTTTGACATTATCTTAGCTTATCCAAATAAACATCATGATGTGGCATACCAATCACACGCTCAATAACATGCTTCAAGAAAATCTGTGCCAAAACAAAATTCCACGAAGCAGTTCATGAAAATATAGCATGTACTGTTCAGTCAATAAAAGATTATCCTCTATTTCCTTTTTTCACAAAATGATAAAATGTTGGTTTAGAGAAAACAACTTTGTCATATGCTTAGAGTACCCTTTCTAAACAGAGAATTTAGCTTCCGATAAAATCTAACTTTAATCACCTCTTACTTTTTGATATGGATTCTAAACACAGGATATGGTTTTTATTAAAAGCTGTTCAAAGTTTGATAACATTTTCCTTTTTTATATGGATAGTCTCCACTTTCTAAAAACAGAATATTGGGCCAACTTATTTCTTGCCCTGTGCAGGTGTTGTTGCCTACTGTATCAGATTATCTCTCAGGCAGAGACTACTAGTTTAGGCTCCAGATTAGACTGGTCCCAATTGTGACTATCATAATAGCCTAGAATAGGCTATTCTGATAGTTAACAGTGGGACCAGTCTACATCTGCGTAGACTGCAGGCCAGAAATTAGTTGGCAAGGGTTTTTTGGTACAAAAAAAGTTTGATTACCTTTTACTATTTGATATGGAAATACTCCCCTTTCTAAACACAGGATATCTAAATTCAAATTTGATTACCTTTTACTTTTTGGTATGGATAGTCTCCCCTTTCTAAACACAGGATAAAGTTTTGCCATATCTGTACACACCAGGGACAATTCCGGACAGCTCTTTCATAGACTGGAATACTAACGGAACACACTTTTAGACTGTGATCCTGGTGAGCATGAAAAAAACCACAGTTACAGTGGAATATCTATATGTCGAAGTTCTGGGGACTCACCAAAATACTTCGACGTATAGAAAGTTCGACGAACGGATAAAAGGCGATCTTCGGGACGAAGACGCATCCATCCTCACACTTAGGTACGACCGAAACTGGTGGCAAAATAACGGACGTATTTGATTATCGTGATGAATTAATCGAATATAAAAGATGATACTTATTTCTATTTACATTTTTATTTGTTTATAAACATCATATATAACAAACATTTAAATCACAAAGCAAAAACATTTTCAAACAAGCCATTTATTAACTAGTTTACATGTGCTTACATGTACTATTAGATCTATGAGACAATGACTTTTGTGTGAGAGGTTTACATTTCGCGTTTCTCAAGCAAAAACATGTCTGATAATGATTTCTGCATATACAATTTCCTGGAAAAATCATTCTCGGATTGGTTACCCAGTCCTTCCTTGGGAACGTAATGTTAGTCGATGTTGATGGCTATCCTCCCGTGTCTACCGGGTACTTCACCAATCAAGTCCCGCGTGGCATTGGCTTTACATGCTTCCGTTGTCAATGAGAATTACAAATTTAATGTCGTATTTGCCGACCCCTTTCATTTCAAAACAATAAATCACATAACCTTTCACATTCTCTATCTGTTACAAACAATCAAACCCAATCAGGTAAAGAATCGATATCCAATTCTGAGATCGCGCGTGTCAATTACTGTGGTTGACAGGTCAAATGTGCGAAAAACTACCTCGATTGCAATTTTCATCAATCAGGGGAGGGGTTCGTCGTAAAGAGGTGTGAATGCACACAAACAATAGTGATGGGACCTTGAAATTGGTTCGATGTACGGAAAAATTTCGGGCAATGGATAACGACGTATGGAGGTTGAAATACATAGAAATAAAGAGTAAATAGATCGGGACTTGAAAAATACTTCGACGTAGAGATAACTTCGTCTTATGGACATTCCGTGTAAAGATATTTGACTGTATTTGGTTTGATATAACTATGAAAATGGTGAAATATATAAACAATTTTATAAAGATCTCTAACAAAAAGTTTAAGCTGCAAGAGCATAGTTGAGAACAATAAACTTGCCTCTAAAGCCTTGATTTTACCCAACTTTAAGCTTGATTAATGACCTTGTTTTTATATGCATATCACATTATAAAACAACATTTTTACTTTTAAGGCAACAGAGAAATCATTATACCCCCGAATTAAAGTTTGAAACAGAAAGACAAATGTACATATCAGGTTAGTTATTGTGGAAACTTATTGATTAGGGTTTAATACCACTTTTAACAATTTTTCAGTCTCATTGCAGGTGACTGGAGCACCTCACACCAGTTCTTCTATAAGATGTATTGCTATTCTCGAACATCTATCCCATTTAAGTTTAGGATTACCCACCCATTGGTAAATACCTACCAAATATTTGGTATATTGTAACCACAAGTCTGTATTGAGACAATTTTCCTGTATAGCTCTCTCATACAAACACTGTATCCTGGATGGGTCCCCTTCTTTTTGTTCAAACTTTAAATACTCTTTGTACTCTTCCAATCTTGGAGACTCAGCTGTTAGCTACAACAGAGGGAATGAAATGCCCACAAGCAGAATTCATTCATTCACAATCAAACACAGACTTTTTATAGACTGTTGTGGCAAATTAAAAGGGACACAACAAATTTGTGAGTATTATCAGGGATCGAGACTAAGTTCTTTGAGTAAGGAGTCCTATGGACTCCCAGCTTCTGAAATTAGGGAGTCCAAGCTAAAATTGATGAGTCCGATTTTTTATAATCAGAGATTAATGTGGAAAAGAGGAAATTGCTTATTAAAAGCAATTTCTTCTTTTACACAATGATCTCCCTCCAGAGAAATTTTTTTTTTTTTTCCAAAATACAACTAGATGCAAGAAAATGTTATTTTCCACGAGGTTTGAAGTGGAAAGATCTACTGTTTGACAATGGTTGTTCTTGAACAGAAAACAGCCGTGAGTATTTTAAATGGTAGAATATTCTCATTTTAATCCTGGGAGTCCACCAGACTCCTTACTTGAGAAAGAAGGAGTCCCTACCGGTAAACAAGGAGTCTCAGACTCCTGGACTCCCCTTAGTGTCGAACCCTGAATATTATGTTTACATATGACATTACAAAGCTTCAACATAATCCCATATTGAAAGTTACTTAAAGAGTCCTTTTATCAAGGCCGATCTAATGTGTACATTTTTTGAAATTTTGTTCCAAAGGAAATACTATTTATGATATGACCTACATCACAGGAGTGAAATAACCCCGTTGAATATTTTTGATATTATACGAGTGTTGTTACACTAGTGGAATACCTATGCAAATGAGCTAAGAACAAAGAACAAAGTTATATTTTTGTTAGGAAAATGACGTCATAAAAGATCTGCTCACATCATTTTGCAAACGGCATATGTTACGTGGAATACCATGAATCAATAAATATCGTAATTTTCTCATTTTATTACTTAAGTTTGGGTCATATTATAAATAGAATATAAAATTTGTGCTCATCTAAGGCCAAATTCGAATTTATTAAACTCGTAATCTATAAACAAACTAGAAAGCCATGAATGGCTTGAGTCGCTCCACAGGCTTGAAATTCTTGTAAAGCAATAAAAGTTTTGACTCTACTTTTAGATATTTTGGATTCTATAGTCCGTTTGACTTCTATGTGGACCAACATTTCGCAAAAAATCTCAGAATTGAATTAATGAAATGTAGTTTTTTCTTGTCATATCATATTTTCCATCTAATACCATAACGAATCTTGTTTTTCAAAATTGTTGAATGTAAAATAATGATTTTGTCTGTCCGTCTACATGTTAACTTCCAGCCTTTCATACCTCCTCGTGTCTGTAATAAACGGAACAGCGACTTGCCCAACCAAAAATAGTTCTGATTTGCATAGGGGCCGAGTCAAAAGTCTATGATTTTAAGTGAGTCGTTTTGGTATAAAATCGAGTATTTTTATAAAAATTAATTTTGTCGAAGATTTTTAATTCCTCGGGAAATCAAATCTTAGTGTATTTTCTCTTTGTTTAAAAACCATTTGGCCAGATAAATTATATTTGTTGTTATCTATTTGAGACAAACCCCATATTCACATATTTAGACCAATCAAAAAGCATTATTTAACGAAGTCGTTGTGAATTTCACGAAGAAAACTAGATAAGCAGGCGAGTAATAACGGTACAAATCACGAGATATTTAAGTTTAAGGTGACATGCCCGTCGATATGCTAATTAGCACGTCCAAATAAGGAAGAATGCACATTTCTTCTGTCAAATGTTAAGTATAAAACCACGTGTTTTTACTATTGTTTACATCTTGTTACAGCTTAAACAGCCTTCTTGACCCCTCATGTTTAAGAGCGGAAAATGTGAAAATATTAACATTAAATAGATAGACAAAATCATTATTTTGAAATCATTTTATTTTCAAAAAATATTTTTTGGAATGGTATAAAGCTGGAATTAACTTTTTACCACATTCAAATTGCTAATTCAAACTCAATTTTATGCAATTGATGACAAGGTCGGTCCATATAGAAGTCAAACGGACTATACTGATGTTGAAAATGATTTTCAAAGTTTCAACTATATAACATATAGAGAAATGACATCCACCCATAAAATGCATAATATTTTCATCTGATCACAATAATTTTTGGTAGACTGATAAAGGGTCACTCAAGGATTATTCCAGAAATATTTGCTTGTTATCCATTGTTTAGATTCTGAGAAAATGATTTCCAAAGTTTCCACTATAAAACATACAGAGAAATGACCTCCGCCCATAAAATACATAATTTTCATCCAAACACTATAATTTTTGGTAGACTGATAGAGGGTTACTCAAAGATTATTCCAGTATAATTTGGTTGATATCCATTTGTTAGATTCTGAGAAAATGATTTCCAAAGTTTCCACTATATAACATATAGAGAAATGACCTCTGCCCATAAAATACATATTTTTCATCCGATCACTATAATTTTTGGTGGACTGATAAAGGGTCACTCAAGGATCATTCCAGTGAAATTTGGTTGATATCCATCACTTACATTCTAAGAAAATGATTTCGAAAGTTTCCACTATATAACATATAGAGAAATGACCTCCGCCCATAAAATGCATATTTTTCATCCGATCTCAATAATCTTTTGTAGACTGATAAAGGGTCACACAAGGGTCATTCATGTAAAATTTCATTGATATCCATCAATTAGAATCTGAGAAAACTCACTTTTTACCATATTTGGAAATTAGCCATGCCCATTAAATCCATGTTTTTCATTGGATCAAAATTTCTTGAACAACTTTGAAAGAGGGTCACCCAAGGATCATTCTTGTGAAGTTCGGTTGAAATTCATCCAGTAGTTTCTGAGGAGAAGATTTTTAAAGAAGAAGTTTACGACCGGACGCAGGGATGTACTGACGCACTGACGCACGACGGACACAACATCATGACAATAGCCCCAGTGGCTTTCTGCCAGTGGAGCTAATAAAAACTTGTGGCAGCCTCGTTTTTATCTGTTTATAGATGACTGATTTGATAAATTCGGTATTCAATAACCACTCATTCAATATCCTCTATTCAACAATCAAAGTTGATGCTTTTACACAGCCTTTTAAAAATGCATATTCTGACATAAGTCCTTAAGAATAAATTTCTGATATGATTTTCAATTAAGAAAATAATTGGTATACAGACTTCTCTTTCTTATATTCTAAATACTGACTTTATATATATAAAAATCTTACCAGACTGTTTTCATAAGGCTGAACTTTCTCCAGTTTAATCATGGCCTTATTATAGACTTGTTTTGTATAATTGTCTGGTTCTTCTTGTAGCCAGGATTTATATTCCGACATTGTGTCTTGTAAATCTGAAAATATTTGTGATTAACTCTAAATTCATTGTAGAAATAGAATTCAAAAAGGGCTCTATTTCTCAGATGGTTACAACTTTTATCTTATAACTTAAAACAGCAACTTCCCTAGCTAAAATATTTCAACAACAAGAGCACCGCAAGCGGGTGCCAACGCTTGGCTGTTAATTATTTCTTAGGCAGATGCAAATATATGAACTTGGTACCTACAGAAAGGTCTTGTACCAAGCAATTATCATTTGAGATATGAAGGCTCTTTGACCAACCATTCAAAAATTTTGACAAAGGTTAAATTTTTTCAAACAAATTTGACCTTGAAAAATAGCCTTGACCTTGACTGATGACGTTGAACTTAGTACCTACAGAAAGGTCTTTTCCAAAGCAATGATCATGTAAAATATGAAGGCTCTATAACTTACCACTGAAAAGTAATGACCAAGGTTAATTTTTTTTAAGATATTTGACCTTGAAAAATGACCTTGACTGATGACGTTGAATTTGGTACCTACAGAAAGGTCTTGTCCCAAGCAATAATCATGTGAAATATGAAGGCTCTATAACTTACCACTGAAAAGTTATGACCAAGGTTAAATTCTTTTAAGATATTTAACCTTGAAAAATGACCTTGATCTTGACTGATGATCTTGAACTTGGTACCAATAGATAGGTCTTGTCCCAAGCAATAATCATGTGAAATATGAAGGTTCCATGACTTACCATTCAAAAGATATGACCAAGTTTAAATTTTTCAAAGAAATTTGACCTTGAAAAATGACCTTGATCTTGACTGATGACCTTGAATTTGGTACCTACAGAAAGGTCTTGTCCCAAGCAATAATCATGTGAAATATGAAGGTTCCATGACTTACCATTCAAAAGTTATGACCAAGTTTCAATTTTTCAAAAAAAGAAATTTGACCTTGAAAAATGACCTTGATCTTGACTGATGACCTTGAATTTGGTACCTACAGAAAGGTCTTGTCCCAAGCAATAATCATGTGAAATATTAAGGTTCAAAGACTAACCATTCAAAAGTTATGACCAAGGTTAAATTTTTCAAAGAAATTTGACCTTGATCTTGACTGATGACCTTGAATTTGGTACCTACAGAAAGGTCTTGTCCCAAGCAATAATCATGTGAAATATGAAGGTTCCATGACTCACCATTCAAAAGTAATGACCAAGTTTAAATTTTTTAAAGAAATTGGACCTTGAAAAATGACCTTGATCTTGACTGATGACCTTGAATTTGGTACCTACCGAAAGGTCTTGTCCCAAGCAATAATCATGTGAAATATGAAGGTTCCATGACTTACCATTCAAAAGTTATGACCAAGTTTAAATTTTTCAAAGAAATTTGACCTTGAAAAATGACCTTGATCTTGACTGATGAACTTGAATTTGGTACCTACAGAAAGGTCTTGTCCCAAGCAATAATCATGTGAAATATGAAGGTTCCATGACTTACCATTCAAAAGTTATGACCAAGTTTAATTTTTTTTTAAGAAAGTTTGACCTTGAAAAATGACCTTGATCTTGACTGATGACCTTGAATTTGGTACCTACAGAAAGGTCTTGTCCCAAGCAATAATCATGTGAAATATGAAGGTTCCATGACTTACCATTCAAAAGTTATGACCAAGTTTAAATTTTTCAAAGAAATTTGACCTTGAAAAATGACCTTGATCTTGACTGATGACCTTGAATTTGGTACCTACAGAAAGGTCTTGTCCCAAGCAATAATCATGTGAAATATGAAGGTTCCATGACTTACTATTCAAAAGTTATGACCAAGTTTAAATTTTTCAATGAAATTTTGACCTTGAAAAATGACCTTGGTCTTGAATGATGACCATGCACTTTGTACCTACAGAAAGGTCTTGTCCCAAGCAATGTTCATGTGAAATATGAAGGTTCCATGACTTACCATTCAAAAGATATGACCAAGTTTAAATTTTTCAAAGAAATTTGACCTTGAAAAATGACCTTGATCTTGACTGATGACCTTGAATTTGGTACCTACAGAAAGGTCTTGTCCCAAGCAATAATCATGTGAAATATGAAGGTTCCATGACTTACCATTCAAAAGATATGACCAAGTTTAAATTTTTCAAAGAAATTTGACCTTGAAAAATGACCTTAATCTTGACTGATGACCTTGAATTTGGTACCTACAGAAAGGTCTTGTCCCAAGCAATAATCATGTGAAATATAAAGGCTCTATGACTTACCATTCAAAAGTTATGACCAAGTTTAAATTTTTCAAAGAAATTTGACCTTGAAAAATGACCTTGACCTTGAATGATGACCATGCACTTCGTACCTACAGAAAGGTCTTGTACAAAGCAATGTTCATGTGAAATATGAAGGTTCCATGACTTACCATTCAAAAGATATGACCAAGTTTAAATTTTTCAAAGAAATTTGACCTTGAAAAATGACCTTAATCTTGACTGATGACCTTGAACTTGGTACCTACAGAAAGGTCTTGTCCCAAGCAATAATCATGTGAAATATGAAGGCTCTATGACTTACCATTCAAAAGTTATGACCAAGGTTAAAGTTTCTTACGCCAACGCCAACGCCAACGCACACGCCAACAACGACAACGGGAACGACGCCAAGGTGATGATAATACCTCGAGTTTTCTTTGAAAACAGCCGAGCTAAAAATGAGAAATAGCCTGTGTTTTCTACACAATTTGAGAATTGGATTTGTCTAATTAAGACAATTCAATTGAGTACCCATGATATTAGTTTTCCAAAATGATTTTAGAACAGCAATACCCACCTCTACCTAGATATCTTTAATACTTTCTTGCATTCAAGATGACAAAACTTTGCAAGCTGATTGCCAATTATATTATGCTTTGTGCATGTACTTGCATGAAAAGCAGGGGGTAATTTCCAAACAGTCTACACCATTTTGTCATCCTGAATGCATGGCTGGTGATATCAAAGAAGTACATCCATCTGTGAACTTTATTATGATAAAGACAGACTTTAACATGGAAATAAACAAACATACCAAACAGAGGAACTGTCAACTGTCTTTTAAATAGGTTGTTCACCCTGTCATGTTGTTCACTAAATTTCTCTTCTTCCTCTTTACTTGGAACCCCTCCAGGTTCTGGCTGAAATGATGTGAAGACAAAATATAGGCTGAACATATGTTAGTTTTAAAATCAAAACCACATTCATAATCATAATTTTCAAAAGAGAACAAGGTGGCAAATTAAGGGGTGTGGAATTCCAATGCCCCACTTGTCCGACTCGGGCTTTTGTACTTGCGGACAAGTACATTTTTCTAAGCCACTTGTCCGAGGACAAGTAAATACCAGGGCCAATCTTGGAATGTTACTTAAAATAATTAAGAGAGAAATTATCATAATGTCCATTTCAAAGGCTAGAAAACATTATTTTTAATGAAGAAAATGCTGTAGTCCAGCATTTTCTTCGTCAAAAAGCAATGTTTTTTATCAAAATTATTTATTCACTCTTTCTTGGACAAGTTAATTTTGATCCTGGACGAGAAAAAAAACAACTTTTACTTGTCCAGGGACAAATGGAGAAACTTGTATTTCCACACCCATGGCAAATTGTCACAAAATAAGCCTGTTTCAATGCTGGATGCCCAAGTATGAAAATCAACAAAGGGAAACACCTTAAAAACAAGAGCCATGACGGACATGGCCATCCCCCACCGTGAAAGCTTGATAGTAAACTGAAGCATAATAGATTAAGGATTCTTTTGTACTTGAAGAGATTGACCACCTACAAAATTTTACTTTTTAAAATAACAAAGGGCAATAACTGCAAAATTATGCAACCAAAAGTTGTAGTTCTTGTGCACTGCACGTCTACTCCATGAGATCTATCAACCCATAAAGTTTCAAGTTGATAGCTATTATACTTTAGGAGATATGCTCCGGACAAAATCTAAGTCTTTAAAATAACAAAGGGCAATAGCTCTAAAATTATGCAAGCAAGAGTTGTAGTTCTTGTGCACTGCGCTTTTCCTCCATTAGATCTATCCACGCATAAAGTTTCAAGTTTATAGCTTTATATATATAAGTTTAGTGACGGAACCTTGGAATGATGGAATGACAGAATGATGGAATGAAGGAATGACAGAATGGTGGAATGACGGAAGGACACCATTACTATATCCCTTCCCCGAAAACGGTGAGGGATAATTAAGCTAGGTAGAGTTATGGTTCTGCGCACAACACTCCATAATCACGGGAGGAACATGACTACCATGTTTCAAGTCAATTAGACATAAGGGAACAGAGTAATGCCCTTGACAAAGAAATGGACCCCACCCAGCCACTGTACGCTGGAAGCCAATAGTGATCCCATAATACGTCCCATCTTAGGCCATTTAAAAATTCACTTTGTTCATGAAAAATTTTGGACAGTGTATCACTATTTTTCAATAAAAATTCCAAAGCCACTTTTAAAATTTATCATTTTTTTCTTTCAAGTGTCACACATTTTTAAGTGCTTGAATAATACTTAATTGGGGTGGGGATAGGGTGGGAGAAGCCTTAAAATGAGGAGCAAAAACTGATGTTTATTTGTTTGAAACAGGTTTTACGCTGCTTTCAACAATCTTTCAGTTATATTGCAGCGGCCGGAGCACAAAACAATGGATTCCTGGCATTTCTCACAGCAGTACTACCATTACATCCTTTCCTACCTGCAGCTGCTATCCAACATAGGTCTACAGTTATCATCCCATTGGTTTCAGACTAATTCTGGGAGAGGATGAGTGTTGCCATTGGGGATCGAATCTGGGACCTCTAGATAGACAGTTTGATGCCCTACCAACTGCTCTTTGGTGGCGACTGATGTTTTTTCATGCATAGATGTAGAAGTAGCATTCACAAGAAGTTGTTGTGGACATACAGATGGATTGATTGATTGAATGGAGTTTTACGCCGCTTTCAACATTTTTCAGTTATATCACAGCAGCTGGAGCACCTAACAATGGATTCCTGGTATTTCTCTCACCAGTACAACTATCACATCCTTTCCTAGCCTCCAGCTGCTATCTCACATAGGTCTACGATTATCAACCCATAGGTGAGAGACAAATAGTCGGAAAGAATGAGTGCCAACGTCATGGATCGAACCCAGGACCTCTAGATTGACAGTCAGATGCGCTACTAACTGCGCTAGGATGGCGGCAACATACAGATGGAAAAACATTAAGGTATAAATGGAGAAAATGATAAATATATACATGCACAAAAGCAGGAAATAAGTTTTTGATAATTTCTCTGCTTTAGCAGTGAGATTATCAAGTGATAATCTACCATATTTTCTGGATAACCCACCGAAAAGCATTAAAGAAATATAGATATTAACCATACCAATAAGCCTGCTAATATGGCACTTTCAAATTCTCTGTAAGCCTCCCACAGTGTAGCCCCTTTAGAAACATGTAGTCCACAGTGAGTGAGGGCACGATCAAACACCTCTCTCACCTTCTTCACACCATCTGTCTGACCCATCCCACCTATTGAAAACTGTACATACTCCAACCATACAGGTATTGCTGAAATAAACAGAAACTAAACTGAGACATATAGTCTGCAGGGAGTAAGGGCAGAATCTAACACCTCTCTCACCTTCTTCACACCATCTGTCTGACCCATCCCACCTATTGAAAACTGTACATACTCCAACCATACAGGTATTGCTGAAATAAATAGTAACTAAACTGAGAAATACAGTCTGCAGTAAGGGCGCGATCAAACACCTCTCTCACCTTCTCAACACCATCTGTCTGTCCCATCCAACCTATTGAGCAGTTAGAGTATGATAAAACACCTCTCTCACTTTCTTCACACCATCTTAAGGTCATATTGTTGCAGCTGGAGTACCCTACAATTGATTCCTAGTACAGTCAAAATTGCTCGAGCCACCACGTCTATTCAGCGACTAATTTTATTAAGCGACCACCATAAAAAGTCCTGTAAGCAAGATCTGTGAAAAGGATAATCTACCGTTATTTCTCGATAAACCACCAAAAAGCAGAAAAAGCCACATTTTTTATAAATATGGAAAGGCAGTTGAAACACCAATGACCCCAAAGCAGCAACTTATTTTCTCAAAAAATTTGTCATCACAACTATTATGAACATTGTTTTTTTGATTGGCTTAAGGTAACAAATTAATAGTCAATTTTCAGTTTGTTGGTCAAGTCTTGCAGATAGACCAACAGACAGACAGAAAATGCTAGCACAACATACCACAATCTTGTTGCATGGCCATAATAAAGCATAAATCATATTTCATTCTTATTTTTAGCATTAGGTATATTGGTACTACATGTTGTTTGAATTAAGAGCATTTTAATTCATGATCCTAGACTTACACAAATAATCTTCAATAGCTCTCTCAAACAAATCCGTGACAAGTTGTCTCCCTTCTTCATCTGTTGCTATGGTGATCTCGTCTTTTAACCAAGTTAACCACAGATCTGAAGATATAGAAGATAATTAATTGATTGTTTATGTCAATCACAGAATCAATTGACAAATCAAAACTCTCAATCATACTGAGATGACTGTGATTGCTATCATTTTCTTCTATTTTGTTTCAAACTTTTTGTGGATTGGTGACTTAAATGTTGTAACTACAGCTTGAATAAGCTGTAGTTACAACATTTCGGTCATCTAGCATTGATTGTTTTTTTCTTTCGGGGCCATGACCGTATATTTTTACAGATGACGAATCAACATCTGAGAGGGCTGTTATGACAAATATTAAGGGATTTGTCCAGCAATCTACAAATTGTTTGCTTTGGTGAAAAATCAATTAATCTTTCATTGAAAGAACAAAAAATTCATAGTAAATTAAATACATTAACAAAAAAAAAAATTCTATCCCAAAACACTTATATGATATATCCAAGTGGATTAGCTAGGTAGAGTTACAGTTCTTGTCCCATGCACTCTGTCATCACAAGAGGAACATAACTGCCTATGATCTCAAGTCAATCGGACATTTGGTGACAGAGAAATGCTCCAAACATAGAGGTCCACCCAGACACAACCAGTGATCTTTCGACAGGGTATGAAAAGCCAAAAAAGTTCTAGTATTGCCACTGTATTGGAAATCAACACTCCCAGGAAGAGTCTAATTTGTTACCTTCTGATAGAGGGAAAAGTTCACTCATTCTCTGTCTAGTATTACGGAGTTTCTCCAGATCACCCAGCTGTTGGAGGTTCTTTATCAGTTCACAATGGTAGTCGTACATGTAGGGGTTTTCATTAACCTGCAAAAATAGAGAGAATACTAAATTTATCCAGACTGAAATTTAATGCTCCCGAAAGATTAAAGGTGACGTCAGGCATTGAAACTAACATCAGTCCACCAGACCTGTGGATTTTAGGGAGACTGGTACATGTTACCATGATGCAGGTCCTTCAGGCCTGTTGTTATTGACAGTACTAAGTATTTCAAATCTGACTAGGTTTAAACAAGATGTGTTTGTGAAACACGAATGCCCCTGTAATGGCATTTTTTTTCAAAGTTTGACCTTGACAGATGACCTTGACCTTGTCACATGACCTTGACTTTGGTACCAGCGGATGCGGATCATTGAGATTAATCATCATGCCAAATATTAGCTTTGTATCTTGAATAGGCTTGAAAATATTGGCAAGGTTAAGTTTTCGGACAGACGGACAGACAGACAGACAGACAGACTGACTGACATGAGTAAAACAATATGCCCCCTATCTCTCGATACGGGGGCATAAAAATAATTGCCTTTCCAATACTTCCCAAATGGTAAACATTGTAGAAAGAGAAGAAATTGCTTGACAAAAGCAATTTCTTCTTTTCCAACAATGTTTTCCTTGCAATTTATCTCTTAATCTCTTTTCATGAAGGACCTGTTTTTATCAGAGAGGACCTGTAATATTAAGGGCTAACAGGTCCTTCAGGCTGGTGACAAAATGTAGTTAGTGTCAAACCCTGCATCAGGTATCCTTATGCAAGAAAAGGGACTGACGATTTAACTTAGGGGGATAGACTACCAAAAGAAAAACGTTTAGCCCTTGTTATACAGAATAAAGACTTAGTAACACCACATTTAAACCAAAGTGCTGAAAGCACTGGATGCACTTTTTGTTGAACAGTTCTTATTTTCAAGCTTTTATTTCTAAAATTTTCTGTTTTAAGAAGGAAAGTCAAACGGTATAAACAAAGATCAGCCTACATACACTTCAAATTCATAATAAAACCTTTGCCAAATCTTTGCATTATAGAGGTAAAGAGTTTGAGCTATTGGGAATGAATAAGTTGATCGTTGAATGCTACACAGAATACCTAGTCAGAAAACTACTTAAAAGGTCTAACATGTTATTTATTTTTTTTTTTCAACATTGATACTAAACCTGGCCATAAAGAATAGAGCAATAACAAGAGCACCGCCATTGGGTGCCGACGCTCAGCTGCAGGTGGGTGATATTACAAAAAATTAAAGTAAAAAGGAGGCATAACTCTCACAAAAATGCTTTCAGATTTATTCCCCTTTATAGTCTAGATAACTCTTGTGGTGGCAAAGACATTTGCCAAGTTTCATGAAGTTATCTTCAATGGCAATTATACGGATATGATCAAACAATGTACATCAATGCCGGCAGTACTCTTGCAGCACCCGTCACAACAATGCCGGATTTTGAATTAGAAGTAATAGTTCACTAATTCAGTGACCAAAATAATGTCCCACACATGTTCAATGAGGTTCATATTTGGCTGAATCGGAAGAATTTTCATATCTTCATTATGTATACTTGATGGCGTGCTGCGATTGCTTTAGAGCAAAGAATACACGAAGCCTTGATTCTTGTGTAGTCTAAATAAAGTATCAGCGATCTTAAGCATGTCATTATAATTTATTTATTCAATTAACAAACACGGCTCATTACTTATCAGTTGACAATTCTAAAATAAAGGCAAACACCAAACTCACTTAGTAAATCACGTCTGTGCATGGTCAAAAGATTTAGGGTTGTGTCTGTTTTCTAACCACAAGGCAAGATCTGTTATACCTGTTATATCTGCAGCCGTATCCATTGAGTGCGGCCTAGGGGTTAATCAACCTAGTCATTGAAACCCCATGAACATCTTGAATGTAAAGGTCCAAAGCACTTTTAAAAACATTAACAGTGTCCTTTACAATGATACAATCTGGAAGTCTGTTCCTGTACACCAACATTCAATTATTTCATAAAACAAATAGCCCCTCATGCCAACCTTGAAGGGTCGAAAAAGGCCAAATGATAGTAAGCATGGCCTTGGCATGGGCAAAACTTCTTTGCAAAGGATAGGACAAAATTGAGACTAGACCTTTATTATACCTTTGGAATACCTTTGGAATACTGGGAAATATATAAGCCCTTTTGGCTTGTCATTCCCCTCGGTTTCTGGTTTCTCGTAGTCGTCCGCTTGGTCATGTTTCATGTAAATTACTAATAGATATCACTAATAGATATCACTTGTGTCGAAACGTTTCTCGATCCACAATTTGTCAAGCTTTGTTTTGAATGAGTTCACTGAGTCCGAGCACACAACATCATTTGGTAGCTGATTCCAAGTGTTAATAACACGGTGAGAGAATGAATTTGATCTTACTGACTTATTAGCACGTGGTTTTTGAAGCTTGTACATGTTTCCTCGTAGCTCATGAGGGTTTGTAGACAAAGTGAACATTCTGGTAAAATCGTAGTCATCTACCTTATGTATCATCTTGTAAACCTGGATCATATCCCCTCTTTGACGTCTGTAGTCTAAAGTTGGCAGATTCAATTCATGTAGACGAGTGTTGTAGGGTAGATCTTTCAGCTCGGGTACAATTTTAGTTGCACGTCTTTGTACATTTTCAATAATGCGTTTACACTTTTTGGTTGTAGGGTAGTAAATGCTGTTGCCATAGTCGAGATTTGGTCTTATTAGAGATTTGTATAAAACCAAGAAGATACCTTTGTCCATGTACACAAAATTACGCTAGACAAAACTGCTTCATGCTCACTTTTTGTGCAAGAGCGTTAATCTTTTCCTGTAGTAAAGCCTCTTCTTCTGCTTCACTGGATGCGTCACTGTCATCATCGCTGTAGTCTTCGCCTGTCTCCATTTCAACATCCTCTTTTTCAGTTTGCGATTCTTCAACATGCGAGTCTGAAACGTTTGCAGACATTTTTGTAAGGGAAATAACTCTAAAGTGCTGGTTGGTTTCCTCCTCTCTCTCACAGAAAAGGAACCAAATTGGCGCCTTATTTTGAAAACAAACAAAAATATTTATAAATGGCAAAACTATCCCCTTTTCAGACACATGAGTACAAACTCCCAGAAACAGTACTTGTAAGTTATCGGGGTATGCATCGTCATAGTTCGCCCGTAACCATTTTCGCACCAACAAAGTTTCGTACACTAAATCTTTCGCCTTTGAGCTTTATTATTTCGTCTACTGTCCCAATCCGTCTACTGCCCCAATTCGTCTACAGTCCGAAGTATTTTTGTTTTTGGATGCTAAAAACCAAACACAAGATAATTTTAAAGTAGACAAAATGGGAGTAGATCAAATGCGAATAACACGTATTAGAGTCCCCAAAAACCCCAATATTGGGGTGTTTTACCCCCATGTGGAATCTTGGAGTGTAGGACAAAAGCCCACTGGGACAAAACCCCAGCGGACAAAAGCCCTCTGGGACATAATCTGGTTGTAGGGGTTTCAGGTAACTTAGGTAATTTACAACTTCGGTAAATTGATTTTATATAAAAAAAAATGGAGACTTCGGTAAAAAGGTAATTATAGTATAAATACCGATTGCCAGTGGTGGTAAATTGATGTTAATTTGAAAATGTAAAAAGGTGCTTTTTTTTTTTTTTTCTTTTATCAATTTTCATTTACGTATTAAGAATGTTAAAGATCTCATTTCAAAATCTATGATGAAAGGTATAGAGAAATGGTTACTTGATGATATTTAGGCCTACACAAGTAAAATATTCTTTTTTTTTTTTTTTGAAAGAAAAACTTTTAATTTTTTAATTGAATGTGCAATTAACTTAGACTGTGATAATTCATCAATTAGAAAAAATGTAGACTTTATGAAAAAAGTAATTAATCACAGCAGAACAGCATCCAGTTATTATAGGTAAGTGCACATATAGGCCTCCATTATGACGTTCAGTCATCTGTAATTTAGACATAATTGAACGTAAATGAATTACATTAGTGTTACTAAAAATTATTGGATATTTGTTAACAAGTTCCTGCATTGCATGACCAGAAATCTTGTAAATACAGCCTTTAATGACAATGTCTTTTTTTGTCCAGTGATGATACAGAAATCCTGGTACGTAAAACTCCACCGGACTTTGGGCATGTTAAGTATCAGGTTATAGCATATTAATACCCCATCAATGGAGATTTTTTTCTCACTTTGACCCCATGGCAACCAGTGTTCTTCATAGATTATTAATTGCAATCCAATAAAATAAAGGATTCTGATTGGTTTAAATCGCATCACGTGGGGAAATCCATTGCACTTTATTTCTGTATAAAATGTAATAGGTATTTCAGGAAACCCCCGACCTTCGATCTGCAGGTCCTGTGTTGTAGGATCTTGAAATAACCTAGTTCCCAATCATCAATCCAAAATTGCTTTTTAATGTATTATTAATTAAGATGCTTTCAAGAGAATTTACGATGAAAAGTATGCAGTTCTGATTCTGACCCGACGTAAACTTAGAAAACAGCAAGTCGACAAAGACCATCAAGCAACCCTCTCAGCTAAGACCAACCACGCCATTTTCGTTTAAAAATACAGACTAACTTGGCAGAAACAAGTTTTTTTATCATAAGTACCTATACGAATTTCAAAGTTGTCGTTTATTTGTGTATCATTTATTTTACATAATGACATTTCACTTCGAGATAAAAAAGAATACACGATCTAAAAATAGATTGTGTATTCTAAACACGCAGAGAGTAGACTTGAAGCTTTAATGATAGGCCGAGTATTTTAATAGTTTCTTCGATCTAGAGGATTGCAATTGTAAGGGACGAGTGTCTTTTTCCCTGCGATTATTGGGGTATAAAGTGCAATTGCCTTAGCACATGGCTTAAACATAACGCCCTACGGGGAAAAAGGAAAAAGAGGCATAAAGACAATTTAAAACCTTGAAAAATCCAAAGGTATGATAGTAGTAGAAATGGGACGCTTGCGCAAAACAGGAGTAGACAAAATGGGACTAGTGCGCCAAATAGTAGACGAAATGGGTGTAGACCAAATGGGATGTTACTCTCTGGCCAATGTTACTACTTATTCTCTTTGTATCTAAAGTGATTGACACCTTATTGTATCATGTTTCCATTCCATCTACAATTTGAAATTAAGAGTTACAGATATGCAAGGTATGGTATGGACAAAATGGGAATAGACAAAATGGGAGTAGACCAAATGGGATGTTACCCTCTGGCCAATGTTACGACTTATTCTCTTTGTATCTAAAGTGATTGACACATTATTGTATCATGTTTCCATTCTGTCTCCAATTTGAATTTAAGAGTTACAGATATGCAAGGTATGGTATGATATATGTGTTGGAGAAGAGTAGATGTCATATAGGTGGTACATACTTTTATCTTCCCCAATTCACTTATACAGATAGTTGAATATCTAATTCAAAGGTTTCCATTAAGGATTACAATGTACTTGATAATACATTATGCCATATACTCAGTGAATCATAGAAAGAATTAAAACAAAACATTTTACTATAAATTTGCAAAGGCAAAGAATAATATGGTAAACAAACAAAACCCCACAACCAAGATTTTATAGGCTTATAGTGGATGAAACCCCACACTATCTTTACAATGTTGAGACACTATTCTAAATGAAGTTATAAGATTTATTTATTGGATGATTGAAAAAAAAAGAAATTAATTAATTAAACAAATACATTATAAAGATCTTACAATTATTCAATTTCAGGCAGTTCCAAAAAAATCAAAGTATCCAAAGCTAAACAAGAAATTTTATAGAAAATTAAAAAAAAAATTGAATAAATAAAAATAAAACAAATGTTTATAATCACATCTAAAATAATATGAAAGAAAAATCATAGTAGTAGTTCCTCACTATAATCGTGAGTCGCGAAGTGTCATATCCGAGTAAGGTGAACAGAAACCAGTGAGCAGTTAACCAACAAGCGCTCCAAACAAAAACTGTGAAAAAGTGATACAGTGTGTATAATGAACACAATAGTGAGTAGCAACTAGTGATTGAAGTGCTTTATGACATTCAAAGGAATGTGAACTTAGTGTTAATAATAATAAGTAGTGTAGAAATTTATCAGTAAAATCAAAATGTGCGGAGGGACCGAAGGTCATTCCCAGGGAATTTACCCACTATCAACAAAAGGACTAAACCAAAAAACGGGCCGAAAAGAAGCTAACGCTTATGCAGAAATGATGCATCAGGCCTCTACTACTATGTGAACTATGTGAATTTAATTATACTTTGATGGGCTTCTCATTCATGTTCATTTTGGAATTTGCAGGAATAAAAGTGATTAAGAAGACAAGAGTATATACAACATGAATAAATTCGAAAACAAAAGAAAAATGTATTTTCACATTTATTAAGAAAAAACCTTATTCATATGAATACTTTATATATCGAGTGTGCTTTTGTCCTAGTTATGGACGACTTTTGTCCCAGTGGGCTTTTGACCTAGTGGGCTTTTGTCTGTACCCCGGAATCTTGTACCCCCTAATCATTGCAGGCAGCCAGCTTTGTTTCATATAGAGGGGGTACATGATTGCTGCAAAATAACTATTTTCACCCCCATTTTGAAGAAGCAGTGGGAACGCTGCGTATTTTTTATCTGTTTACACATACTGGTACAATAACTCCACTTGAGAAAATAAAACGTTTGGTGTACAAACATAACTCTGATTTATGTCTATCTGTGTATTTAACAGAGACTTGGATTTCTGCTACCAAACCCCTTCAAATGGTATGGTTGTGTGTATTTTTGTACGTATTCCTTTTCAAAAAGTAATGCAGAAACTGTAATTAGTTAAATATTTTGGAGTAAGCGTGTATGATGCATAAAGAATGTCCAAACATAGTTGACCCGTTACAGTGGTTACCATGGGTTTTAACCTTAATTTCTTTGCACTATAAGAATTAAAGATAAGCTCTAAATCAAATTTGTGCATTTCATAAGATGCATTTGATGAAAAATGAATATTTATTTTCTACCTTAGTATTGAAAAATTTACCATAAATTAAAACAAAAATTTCATAAATTTATAGCATTAATAGGCATTTTGTATTTACAAAAATAAAATTTGCAACTTTCCTAGAGAAACTATGGCTAAAATCGAAGGAAATTTTCTAAAAGGACCACTAATGATTTTGGAAGACCTCTGATTTTATCTACAGAATAAAGAAGGGAAATAACACGCAAAATTCATCCATTATTATGAACTCTTTTTAAACCTTAAAAAGGAATTTTGACCCCTAGATATTCACAGCCAAGTTGTCAATCAAACTCCTGAATTTGTAAAGCCAGCAGAAGTCCTGCATTTTGTTTCTGCCTAATTTCAGATAGTTGGTAATGAGGGTATAGGAAAGCACACAGTAGCCCAAAGTCTTGTGGATATGGCTGTTACTACCAGATTGAAAATGTGAGTCTTATTTATTGTAATTACCCTTAAGTTTCAGATACAACAAAAGACAGAGGATAATTATTTGTTTTGGTGTAAGATCAATTGATGTTTCATTTTGTGATTAAAAAAAAGAGGAGTATATTCATGAGTGGCTGGGTTATTAGTCCTCTTTGCAACAGATCTACTTAGACTTGTCATATAAAACATACAAAATCGAACAAAACCTTGTTTTGGTAAGTTAACCTTTGTCATGCTGAACAAACCCCTTGGCAAAACTCATATGATATGACAACTGATTGAATATCCTTCATTAATTATTTCATAAACACTCATTCAATATCCTTGATTATAAAACTACCATATTTATTTCACAACCAGTCATTGAATATCCAGTGTTTATATTTTCAGTCATACTTGTACCTGGTTACCTCTACCAGAAGACAACCATATCTATAAAACTAATGTTGCCTTTATCTGCTTTATGATGAGTAATGTAAATAAGGATAGGTAAGTTAAACCCATTATCAGTGAGCTTGATCTATAAAACTAATGTTGCCTTTATCTGCTTTATGATGAGTAATGTAAATAAGGATAGGTAAGTTAAACCCATTATCAGTGAGCTTGATCTATAAAACTAATGTGGCTTTTATCTGCTTTATGATGAGTAATGTAAATAAGGATAGGTACCGTAAAAACTCGCTTAAAAGACGCCCTCGCGTATAAGACGCTACCCCTACTTCCGAGGCTCAAATGAAGGATTATGTATTGACCCTCTTATAAGACGCTATTAATTTTTTTCTTGGCTGGAGATCAACAACTGGCAGTATTTAGTGACCATTCGTGAAGGGAAAAAAGTTCTAGTAACGAAATAGCGTAATCCATCGTAAAACCCACCAGGAAATCTCATCTGTTTTCATTTCCAAACAGTCGTAAATAATGGCGGCGCTTTAAACAAGGGACACAACTTTATCTAAATTAGTACAAGTATAAAGCACAAAATATGAATATTCAGGAAATTTGTATTTCTAAAACGTGAAGATATTTTATTTGCCAGGAATATTTTTCCGTTTCTTAAAATTAGATATGAATAATCATTGCCAAAAATGATCTCAGTCAGCTTGTAGATCTATTTTAATTCAAGCACTATTATCATGACTGGTTTACGATCTTTCACCAAATTTTATTGTAACCAGTCTGTTATTCAACTGCAGATTTACATGCATCAGTAAACACACTGTGTAGTGGCCACCTGGTTTAAGGTCACATGAGGTTATCAAGTTAGATAGATCTGGCCAGCAGACGATATTACGTCATCTGAGTAATTCACACGATGGATGATAGGAAGGCTTTATAACAAAGGATATTTATTATTTCATTGGAATTAAATCACGAATTGCAAGTATTGAAATAATGAAAGGAATAGGTTAAATGTTATTTTGGATCGAGGGAAAACTTTTTTTTTTACCTTGTTTGTCTAGCACAATAAGTCACCAGAAGATCGTAATATTGCCTTAATAGACCAGAATTTTTTTAAGGCCATTTTCTTGACCCGCTTATAAGAAGCTCCCCTCAAAATTTCACTGAAAAATCGGTGAAAAATCTACGTCTTATAGGCGAGTATCTACGGTAAGTTAAACCCATTATCAGTGAGCTTGATCTATTAAACTAATGTTGCCTTTATCTGCTTTATGATGAGTAATGTAAATAAGGATAGGTAAGTTAAACCCATTATCAGGGAGCTTGATCTATAAAGTTAATATGGCCTTTATCTGCTTTATGATGAGTAATGTAAATAAGGATAGGTAAGTTAAAGCCATTATCAGTGATCTTGATCTATAAAACTAATGTGGCTTTTATCTGTTTTATGGCGAGTAATGTAAATAAGGATAGGTAAGTTAAACCCATTGTCAGTGAGCTTGATCTATTAAACTAATGTGGCCTTTATCTGCTTTATGATGAGTAATGTAAATAAGGATAGGTAAGTTAAACCAATTATCAGTGATCTTGATCTATAAAACTAATGTGGCTTTTATCTGTTTTATGATGAGTAATGTAAATAAGGATAGGTAAGTTAAACCCATTGTCAGTGAGCTTGATCTATTAAACTAATGTTGCCTTTATCTGCTTTATGATGAGTAGTGTTAACAAGAGTAGGTGAGTTAACCCATTATCAGTGAGCTTGATCTATATAACTAATTCAGACTTTATCTGCTTTATGATGAGTAGTGTAAATAAAGGTTGGTGAGTCAACCCATAAACATTGAGCTAGATCTACAAAACTAATGTGTTCTTTATCTTCTTTATGATGAGTGGTGTAAATAAGGATAGAGGGAGTTAAGCCACTGTCAGTCCACACAAGTTAAGATTTGCCCAGTTAAATTTGTAGGCATTTAAAAAAGTTTTGTGCCAAGATATTGACCATGCAAATTGAAAAGTAAAGCACCAAATAACCTGTTGTGTGATATTACCAACAATTTCACATGTGTTGCAGCTTGAGAGACATATATTTAGTACTGGTAACATTGACATCAACACTGTTGTAACAAATACATTCTGCACTAATAGCACTTGCATTTTGACAAAGTGCTTGTGGGGGTATAAATCCTCTCTGTGACAGTTCTAGTTTAAAATAACAACTATGTAATGAAGAAAGACAGTGGTCCTTGTTATCTGGAGGGATCCCTGCAACAATAAGTAAGCGGAACCCCATTGAAAATCATTTAGTGTTGACCACTGCTCTATTGGATTGGAAACATGAAGTAGTATTAATATAGGCAGGATTATCTTATAGTTTGATCTCTTTAAGATTCATTCTGGAAATTCTGTTGAATTATTATTGCATAAAATGTGCATTTTTTGGTTGTTACAGGCATACACTAACGGTCAAAACCAGGGCATTAACAGGAGAAAATGTGGATTAATAAGAAAATGTAAATTCTCATGCTGTTAATGCCCAGCTTTTTTACCTAAATATCCTCAGTCTGGGTCTATACACTTCATCAGTTTCTATTTCTTACATTAATATAAAGCATAAATAAAGACGTTGATCCTATTCCCGCATTAAATTTTGTGACGTCATAAATTTACCAAGCACCATCCATATAAACAAATGATGTGCAATGCATGTAACAATTTTTCAAGCATATAAGTGGATTTTTAGTTAGTCGTAAAGCATTCTTATGAATTATTTTTCAATCTCTGTTTGATTACATGCTGTAGTCTTTCTTTTTTATGTAATGCTGGTGTCAATTCACATTTTTGATGGCCCTAACATTTGCAGAGACCCTCAAAATAAACCTTTTTTGGGGTCTCTGCAAATTATAACACCCTCTAAAACATGAATTGATCCTATATTAACTTATTTTTGACGTTTGTGTCTTATAAGCACAGTATAAATCATGAAGAGATCTAAAAAGCCCTTTTTCTATGAAAGTACTCTTTGGAATGGTTTGTAGCTGAAAAAACCTCAATGTGGAGAAATTTATCAATTAATCATAATGTAAAAGTATATCAAATTCTAATTCATATTATAATCTCTCTTTCTTTTCAGCTTTAAGACTTTACTACACAATATTGGTCAAGTTGATGTGTCATATTTTCTTGGTAGATCTGCAATTATAGTCAATACATCAGGTTTGTATGAAATACCACAAAATTTGTATAGAAAGATAATAGGTCTGCAATATAGTCAATACATAAGGTTTGTATGAAATATCACGATAAAATAATAGAAGTACATACCTTTAATATAATGAGCCCTGAATATTCCTGTTTTGCTGAAGGTATAGACAAAGATCGCCCTGCACATATAGACAGTACATCACCTGTTTGATTTATGCCACCCCCCTCCCACCACATCGAGAAATCAGGCATATTGTTACCTTTTGGTGTCTGTCCCTGTCTGTCTGTCTTTGTAGACTTAACCAAACATGAGGACCATGATGGTCCTAAGATTTCCTACCTTCATTTCTTTGACCCATTCAATGACCATTGAAGGCCATTTTTGTCAGCAAAAGACATTGTTGTTTTGTTTTAAAATAGTCTAGTAATCCGTACATGGGACAATACAATTTCAAATTATTTCTACCTTGTTACTAGACAGAAATTCTGACAAAGTTTATGAAGACTGAACCAAAATCACAGCTCATAAAGTGTAAACAAGAAAATTGGCATTCTGACCCTCTTACCCATTTAACATTCTTACCAAGTTTCTTGATGTTCAGGTTACTTTTAGCTATATGAATAATAGGGGGGGGGGGGCTATTCTGGTCATGTTGTTGACATAATGCTTTAAGGGTTTAATGGTTAAGGCCTTATGTACTCTTGTTGTATATCACTGTTTCTACTAATACTTTTGCTCTGAAACTTTGCACATGCTATTGTGACCATAATATCAAACCCTAGACAAAGATTTATTACTCTGATATTTAATTCAGTGGAAGTTTAACCCTTTTTGGACTTAAAAATCTTGGTTAAGTTTTGATGTGCAACTGTTGACTATCTGTAATAACTCTGTTTCTTAGTAACTTAAACTTTTGCTTTGAAACTTTGCACATGTTTCCTTGACCATACTAACAATCTCTTAAGCCTTTAGATAAAGATTTGTTACTCTGACATTTAATTGGAGTGGAATTTTAACCCTTTTCAGACTTTGAAATCTTGGTCAGGATTTTTACCTGCAACTGATATATCTGAAATATCTCTATTTCACTAAATCTATTATTTTGAAACTTTGCACATGCTTCTTTGACCACCATAACAGCATCCAGACAAATATTCATTACTCAGATTTTCACTTAATGAAATTTCTTCCAATGTTGACCTTAATTTACTTTAACTATTCAGCATTTGGAATTGTGGAGCTTTGCTGTCCTCTGGCAGCTCTTGTTGTAGCCTCTTGAGTGTAAGCAAATAAATATTCACTATAGCCTATGTTGCCATGAAATGAATCTTACCCATTTCCAGTAGAGTGCATCCTTGTGACTTGACAAACATTCTGACCAAGTTTCATGAAGATTGGGTCATATTTATGCTCTCTATAAGTAAACAAGAAAAATTGTCAGTAAGACCCCTTTCCCTATGATATCAAATGGATCCTTCATATTTTCAACATTGTTCATCCTTGTGACCTGACAAACATTCTGAAAAAATTTCATGAATATTGGGCCATATATATTTTGTGCCCTCTAGAGTGCAAACCAGATCATTTTCAAGGTCAACTGTCAAGGTCCAACTTCTGGACCATAAAACTTAATAATGCAAATAGCATCAAGCTTATTCAAGAAACAGTGATCATATGCTGCACATCTACAATACCAAGGTCAAGGTCATCTGTAAAGGTCAAACTTGAAGACAGATGTAGAGTCCTCTTTTTTATTTGTAAAAAAAGGAATGATAATAAAGTTTGTGTGGCTATTAATTAATCTTTAGGGTATTTTCCTTAAAATAGAATCCTTAGAAAAAGATGTATTTTATGAACTTATTTCCTGCTTAATGTAGAAAAGATTAAAGTGTTGATAAGTGTAGTTATCTCCCTTTGGCCATTATATTTCAGGGATTAAGTCTGACTTCAACAAAACTGGGTCCAAATTACTCAATTATTGGGAGCTTGAAGTTTGGGAGTCCCTGCTTAAGATGTAGACTATTTGGTTTAGGGATTTTAAGGTTTAAACGTATTTTACTTGAAGTTAGAACTGTTTTCTGGTTTAAGGTATGGAAAGAATTGGCTATGAATTTGGGCTCAACTTCAGGAAAGAATTGAAGACTGATTTAGACATTCATGATTCTTCAATTCTTTTATGAAGTTGATTCCTAGAGGGTCCTAAGGACTCACATCAGATAGTTTTGAGCGCCCTGACTACTTATTTGTGTGTCCCAGACTCTTAAAATCGAAGTCCCTGAAAACCCTAGTGTTTAAAGTTTATACTGTTAAGATATTTATTTTCTATTCATTTGCATGTGAGCTTGCATTTCTCGTGTAAACATCTATCCATTCATTTTGCCAAAATAATCTTTTTTTATAGGTTCCACGGCAGACCAACTAGTTGCCACCGCACATATTTTAAACATAGGGAACCAGTATGGGATACAGGTATTCTTTGTGGACGTAAAGGTTAGTACTTCATTACATTATAAGGGACCAGAGGCAAATTTCATCAAAACATTTAAGACTTACTTTTGTCTTACTTATGACTCAATGTCATAATTTCAGAAGAAGTTGCAGATATCAACCATTAAATTTCTTGATTAAATCTATTTGAGTCTGCGTGACATTTCCAACAATTTGAAATGTATGTGAGGTGCTTACATTGAGCAGCGTATATATCCACTTTTTGAAAATTTAATGTTACCTGATGGTCTACAGATGGTCTTTGAGACCTTGTCTATCTACTTAATGCATAGTGAAGACTCTGATCAGACTGTGCAGATGCACAGGCTGTTCAGAGTCTTTGCTATGTACTTAATGTATATGACATAGTAACAACAACAATCACTTTAGAAATATATTGATAGATTGGTAATTTGTGATTTTTGTCCAAAATATTTAGGAAGTCATTAGTAAGACAAAAATGCATCTTAAATGTTTTGGTGAAGCCAGCCCAAGGGTGTTTGTCATATCTCAGTTGATAGCTCACATAGGGCATCAGACTTGCTACCTGCAAACATTGAGTCACGAGTTTGATCCTCAGCAGGCAGCACATTTTCCTTTCCAACATTTGTCAACCCACCAATGGGTAGATAATCGTAAACCTAAGTTAGAAAGCAGCTGTAGGCTAGAAAAGTGTGTGATAGTATTACTGGTGTGAGAGATACTGGGAATTTATTTCTATATGGTCAAATTTTAAAGGGAGGTAATTCTTAAATGAATAATTTAAAAATCTCTTGCTTGCTTTCCTTTAATTATTTCACTATAAATAAACTTGTGCAGAGGGTGTAATCTTTACACAAATTATGTATGTAAACAATTAGTCTTTTGAAATTAACCTTTGTCATGCTGAAAGAAAACCATGGCAAACTTTTATGTATATGCAGTTTTAGATTTTATAATTCAGGTGAGCTATCCAGAGTCATCATTGTCCTCTTGTTCAAATATTTATTCTATATATAGTTATTTGAATGTGTCTATTGTGATGAACAACAATCACCAAGGTATAAATGAGTGATTTGATACTGTAAACGGCTTTATATTGGCGGTGTCCACATTTGGCGGTTTTTCTATTGCGATTTATTGGCGGTGATTTATTTTGGCGCATCGTACATATAACGCCAAAATAAAACACCATTTTTTTTATCATTATTTTTCCTCGTTCAAAAAGACGAAACTATAACAAAGGCAATTTTCAAGGGTAATGTCAACTTTCTAAAAACTAAACAATAGTTTGTTTTTCACACCTCTCGTAAGAGTTATAACTCTAGTACAAGTTTTTCACACATTTTGGCCTTGATTTTCATAACTTTATATCAACCAACTTGGGTCTGGAATCTTGAAATCGGTACATAGGCATTTACAAAATAAATGTAAACGTCGTCAGCATATTATTTAATTCCAATTCGAATATGTGGTCTGCATATTGTTGATATAAAGCTAATTTACATTGGCTAAAATGTTCACCAATCATGATTACATTTCCATCATAATAAAGGAATTTCTCATTCAGTAATGACAAATATTGGCGGTAGATTAATTTTGGCGCATTTTAGCTTGACCGCCAATATAGCCAAAATAAAACCACCGCAAATATTACCCCGTTTACAGTATATTAATTCGTATTTACATTGAAAGCAGCATTTTGTTACTAACTTGTTACAATTAATTTCTTGATTAGCGTCAATGTTTTTCCCAGCCTTGTTGTTTGAGGGTCATAAAGGTGATAAATTGTGTGAAAAAGGGTTCATGAAACATCTTGTTAAGATTTGATGCAGGATATTCTTAGATTTGTATTGTAGAATTCTCAACATAAGATGAAGTTGTGGCACAAAAAGGGACCTTACGGTGAAACGCACTATGTGTTAAAACTTGTCAGACTTTGCCATCTTAGGGTTGCCAGTAGTCTTTAGAAGTCACGGAAATTGGATATTTTTTCAAGGTCAGGGAATTGTCAGGGAATTTTGAAATTTGATCAGTGAAAAATGAAAATCCCAAAAAGTCCGTGAAAAGTCAGGGAAAAATTATTTCAAAGGTTGAAAGATGTTTGCATTGAAGGTTTTCAATGGCTATGGCATTCTTTAGGCATTTGATATTTGACTTTCACACTCACAATTAAGCATTAAATTCAAATGACTGTAAACAAAGTATAAAAGTGATTTAAAGAAGCATTACCTTCCTAACTTGGTGTTTATAATTACCAGTTTTTATCTGAAAACTTCATTCAGCCTAAAGATTGAAAGGTTTTGCAATCCTTGCCTCCAGAGCTGACTAATCAATTAGATTTTCTGTTGTATTGTAGGAATATAACACCAGAAAAGAGCATCCAATCCTAAAAAAAAACCTGAATTAATATGAATAGATACAATATAATGTACTTAAGCTAAATAAAAAAACTCCCAGGTAGAAGGTCTGATTTTCCTATGTTTTATTCTCCTTTTTTTTGATAGCTGATTGTCTACTTATTATGATAAGCTTGGTAGCTACTTTCTAATGTTTGAAAAAAAAATATTTGATGTCAATATTCATTTATATGCTGCTGAGATATTGAATCGGGGGAAAAGTGATACAAAATATAAGGAAATCTTTCAAAATGGAATAATGTGATGCTTTATTGTCTAATGTAAACAGCTTGCATACTATAATCAAAGTTTATCAGTTTTATTTTATCACATTTATGTCCCTTATTTGTTTAAGAACTGTTTAGATATTTAGAATCAGCAGGTATGGATAAATAAAGGATTTCTTCCTTACTTACCACTTGTTCGACTGGAAAAAAAAATTCACATAAAAATTGGGAAAACGTAAGGTTTCTCCACTTTTGCTAGGTCAAGGGTCAGGACTTTTTTAGGCATCCTGTGAACCAAAAAAATAAAGGAGTGGCCTTAGGAGGTTGTTATAGAATTTGAGAATTTAAGAATTTGTTTAAGTATTTGACGATTTTTGTCAGTGAAAAACATGAATTGGTCAGGGAAAAGTCAGGGAATTATGTTTCACCAAAGTGCTGGCAACCCTGCATCTGCCCAGACTGACCAGGGTCGAAGCTTTCACTAGAGAAACTGATTTTCTGATTCTAAAGCGATAATTTTACCTCCCTTTTTAATCATTTTCAAAATTGTTCTTGCTGACCTTTATTTGCTGTACCCAAACCTCTTGGTAGCCCATCAGACTTTCATTCAAGAGGTCCCGGGTTTGATCCCCGATGGCGGCATTCGCCCTTGCCGAATATATGTCTCCCACCAATGGGTCAATAATTGTAGACCTATGTGGGATAGCAGCTGGAGGCTAGGAAAGGTTCTGATAGTAGAACTGGTGTGAGAAATACCAGGAATCCGTTGTAAGGTGCTCCAGCTGTCGCTATATAACTGAAAGATTGTTGAATGCAACATAAAACCCCATTCAAAAAACAAATTTTATATGCCTTTTGAAAGGGGTGATATTTTGTGATCACCTGTGGTGGGCGGATGGTGTCCATTCCTTTGTCCAGAGTGTTACTCTGTCACTTTATGTCGGATAGACTTAAAACTTGGCAGTTGTGTTCCCGTCATTGAAATAGATTGCAGCGCACAAAAGAACCATAACTCTACCAAGCTTAATTTTTAAGTGACAGCTCTAATTGTATTTCATTTATTTTATTTCAAGGATGACAAAAAGCGTACAGAACTAGGGCGAGTCTTAGAGATGATGATATATACAGCACAAGGATATGAATGTAACGTCACGCCATTACTTTTGGACACCGTTCAAACTGAAACAAACACAGACAGAAGTAGGGATACCAACTTAGTGTCACAACTTGCTTTTGGACACACCTAAAAGCTTGAGAAAGGACACCATTAATCATTTCAATGTTACTTTATGACATAACAACACCCGGCATAATACCGAAAGGGATCGAAAGCTTGTAACTACAGGGTTTTGGATGATGATCGACAATATAATGTTGAGAAATGTATAAGTCAAGATCAACCTGTCTCTCTCTCTCTCTCTGTGTCTCTGTTTCGCTGACAATATTACTTTATGACATAACAATGTTACTTAAGGAAGATGCCCACAGCTTGTTTAAGGTAGTGGAACCATAATAGTTCCACAACATTTCTGAAATCATGCACTTTCACAATGTTGACCAAGGTTTCCTAATGAAAATCATTAGGAAACCTCGGTTAACACTGTAAAAGTTCATTACTTCCAAAATGTTGCGGAACTATTATGGGTCCACTACCTAAAGGACACCATTCCAAGATTTGTTCTGCTAAATTTAAATTTTGATTCAACAAGTCTTTCTCAAGTGTGTCTGATATTTGAAAGCAGGCAGCGTAGGCTAAGAACAGACTGCGCATCTTTCCAAAAAATTTGTCAACATGTATATATGTAAAAATTTTCTAATTTATCAAGGTCAAGGAATGACAAGGATCAATTGTTTATATGAAGCTTATCAAAAGCACATCACCCATATTTTTACACAATTATTTGCCATATAGTTCAAATTTGTGGCTTTGGCCTTTCATCAAATGACTGTCTCGCTGGAAATATTACATTTCAAATGAATAAATTGGTTGATCAAAAGAGTGACAACTGATTGAGACAGAGCAAACTGTCAGTTGAATCAGATGAGTGACTGCTTATTCAGTTGATTTATATGGGAAAATATTTTTTATGAGAAATTCTGACTGTTTCAGAGCTAAAAACAAGTTTATGTAATTCCCCTTCATATCAAGAGCATTAGGTATTCTACAATAATATGACATTCTCCTCCTCGATGAAAACTTGTGTCATGCAAAAAGATTATGTAAAAAATTGCCCAAGGTCAAAGCAAAGGTCAAGTCACAAAATTGTACTTGTTTATTCAATATCAATTGTTTTTAATTTGATTTAATTTGATTTCTACAAGTATTTCCTTGATAAATACTACATAGTAAATTCACAAAGGGCAAAAGTAAAGAGTGTAGATATATTGTCCTGGGAGACCAAAATGTTGTATCATTATTTTAAATAAAGCTGTAGATACATTATTTCAGCCGCCACCTAATCACATTTGAGCCTGTGCCTGACATTTCCAACAATTTGCAATGTTCATTATGTGCAAACACTGAGTAGCATAGACAGCAACATACTGTAAATATAAAGTCACCTGATGGTCTACATATACTTTGAGACCTTATCTATCTACTAATCGCATAGTGAGGACTCTGGTCAGACTGTGCGGATGCACAGGCTGGTCAGAGTCTTTACTTTGGGCATATTAGAAATTGTTGAAAATCTCACGCACAGGCTCATTTGGTAGTGTGTTGGACTGACAATCTAGAGGTCCTGGGTTCAATCCCCAACAACAGCAGGACTCATCCTATCCTACTCCCACCAATGGGGTAATAATTGTAGACCTATGTGGGATAGCAACTGGAGGCTAGGAAATTATGCAATGTTAGTAATGGAGTAAGAAATACCAGCAATCAATTGTTAAGTGCTCAAGCCACAGCAAAATAACTGAAAGATTATTTGAAAGCAGCGTTAAACCCCATTAAAACAAAAAAAAACTAGAAAGCCATGAATGGCTTGAGTCGCTCCACAGGCTTGAAATTCTTGTGATAGAAAATCTAAGTTTTGACTAGATTTTTAGATATTTTGGGTTCTACGGATGTTGAAATGATTTTCAAACTTTCCACAATTTAACATATAGAGAAATGACCTATGCCAATAAAAAAACATATTTTTCATCCAATGACAATAATATTTGGCTGCATGATAATGGGTCACCCAAGGATCATACTATTGAAGTTTGATTGATATCCATCCATTTTCAAAGTTTCCACTATATAACATAAAGCGAAATGACCTCTGCCCATAAAATACAAATTTTTCATCCGATCACAATAATTTTTTGTAGACTGATAAAGGGTCAATCAAGGATCATTCCAGTGAAATTTGATTGATATTGATCGATTCCATCCTGAGAAAATGATTTTCAAAGTTTCCACTAAATAACATATGGAGAAATGACCTCCGCCCATAATAAACATATTTTTCATCCAATCACAATAATTTTTGGTAGACTGATAAAGGGTCACCCAAGGATCATTCATGTAAAATTTGGTTGATATCTATCAGTTAGATTCTGAGAAAATGATTTTCAAAGTTTCCACTATATAACATGTAGAGAAATGACCTCCGCCAATAATATATATATTTCTCATCCAATCACAATAATTTTTTGTAGACTGATTAAGGGTCATCAAAGGATCATTCATGTAAAATTTGGTTGATATCTATCGGTTAGATTCTGAGAAAATGATTTTCAAAGTTTCCACTATATAATATATAGAGAAATGACCTCCGCCCATGAAATATATATTTTTCATCCGATCACAATAATTTTTGGTAGACTGATAAAGAGTCACCCAAGGATCATTCATGTAAAATTTAATTGGTATCCATTAATTAGAACCTGAAAAAAGTCACTTTTTACCATATTTGGAAATTAGCCACGCCCATTAAATCCATGGTTTTCATTGGATCAAAATTTCTTGAACAACTTTGAAAGAGGGTCACCCAAGGATCATTCCTGTGAAGTTTGGTTGAAATTCATCCAGTAGTTTCTGAGGAAAAGATTTTTAAAGAAAAAGTTTACAACCGGACGCACGGACGGACGGACGCACGACAGACACAACGCCATGACAATAGCCCCAGTGGCTTTCAGCCAGTGGAGCTAAAAAAACAATTCGGGGTGCATATTTATTTTTTAATGTCTGTGTGTGTTGGTATTTTCTTTCCCATTTTTAAGTCAGTGATAATTTTCTGGCTGGGCAATGGTAACAATTGTCGGATAGGCTAATCCGTCTTAAATTCATTTTTATACGCCGCCGGAGGCGGACGTATATTGGCGTCATCTTCTCCGTCTGTCCGTCCGTCCGTCCGTCCATCCGTCCGTCCACTTTTCTTGTCAACGCAACTCCTCCTAAACTACTGGCTGGATCTTCTTGAAACTTGGTCAATGTTATCACCTCAATTGGTAGATGTGCATGAAGGAAGGATTTTACGGTTCGTTGATTTTTGCCTGAGTTATGCCCCTTGATAACTTAGTATCTGGGTCCACTTTTCTTGTCAACGCAACTCCTCCTAAGTTTCTGGCTGGATCTTCTTGAAACTTGGTCAATGTAATCACCTCAATTGGTAGATGTGCATGAAGGAAGGATTTTACGGTTCGTTGATTTTTGTCTGAGTTATGCCCCTTGATAAATTAGTCTCTGGGTCCACTTTTCTTGTCAACGCAACTCCTCCTAAGTTTCTGGCTGGATCTTCTTGAAACTTGGTCAATGTTATCTCCTCAATTGGTAGATGTGTATGAAGGAATGATTTTATGGTTCGTTGATTTTTGCCTGAGTTATGCCCCTTAAAAACTTAGTCTCTGGGTCCACTTTTCTTGTCAACACAACTCCTCCTAAGTTTCTGGCTGGATCTTCTTGAAACTTGGTCAATGTTATCACCTCAATTGGTAGATGTGCATGAAGGAATGATTTTATTGTTCCTTGATTTTTGCCTGAGTTATGCCCCTTAAAAACTTAGTCTCTGGGGCTTATTGCCTCAGTTATGCCCCCTTAAAGTTTAGTCTCTGGGGCTTATTGAAATTACAGCCTTGTGAATGCAACTCTTCCTAAGTTTCTGGCTGGATCTAAATGAAACTTGGTGGATGTTATAACCGAAATTGGTAGATGAGCATGAAGTAAGGATTTTATGGTTCATTAATTTTACCCTAAATTATGCCCCCTTAAAACTTAGTATCTAGGGCTTATTGAAATTGCAGCCTTTTGAACACAACTCCTCCTTACTTTTTGTCTTTATCTAAATGAAACTTGGTCAATGTCATCACCATAATTTGTAGATGTACATGGATCAAGGATTTTATGGCTCATTTATTTCCCTGAATTATGCCCCCTTAAAACTTAGTGCCTGGGGCTTATTGAAATTGCAGCCTTGTCTTGATTTTAATGAAACTTGGTCATTTTCAATTTGGTTCTGTCAAAATAAGTAGTGTCTACAATTATTTTCATGAAACAGCAGCAAAGTGGCGGCGTATTTTGTGACGATGGCACTCTTGTTGTCATGTGGATGACCTTGGTACATAACCGAAAGCAAAGTTGGTGTCCTTTACAGTTTATCTCTAAGAAATTCAGAGATTGTTTGAATAACAAACAATACAGGAGGAAGGATAAAAAGAACTATGTTGTGATTTAGTGGATGTTTATTCCAACTACATATTATTATCTAATAAAATTGTATATCATAACTATACAAAGTTATTGTGACAAGTGTCATTTGTATCCCACCATTTGGAACATGAAAAATTGTAAGCCTAAATCAGATGGGCAGCTGGGGCCTGTTTTACTAAAGGTCTTACGAAAAAAATTAATCGTAAGTCAAAATCACAAGTCGTACCTTGTGTTTTCATTCCTTGTTAGATTCTGCCTTGCAATATCTCATTGGAATGGTCTTTGGAAGACGATTCCAGTGAGATGATGCATGGTAGAATTCCATATTTAGTTACTTACATAGAAGTAACCTAATTTTTTTATTTACAATAAAAATGATCGTAAGATGATTAGTAGAACAGGCCCCTGGTTGCTTAGAAGGAATGTTGTAGTTTTACTATAGTAAAAACAAAAAGTCATGGGTAGGTGCACCAGCTGTGGGGATATAACTTCAATACTTATGAAATCGTGTTAAACCCTACACAAACTTTATATTTACAATGTTTTACAATTATTTTGTTTAGTTTGATAGAGAAATTCGATTTGATGAGAAATTGTTAGCTTAGGTCATAAAAATCTATTTCAATACATATGATAACATAACTTTTTAAGAGGTCGGCAAAAAACTACTGCAAGTGCTTATATATCTTAAGATACTTACAATTGCATTTGGGATACCATTCAGCCAATCTAACAATCAACCTTGGATGTAAATAGCAAGACTATTTGTTCCGAATGATACAATAATTATGCACTGACCCCTCAAAACAAAATCATATTGCTGTTTATCTTATAACTATACACATATCTGTATGATAACATCCCGTATGATATTTTTTATGATATCACATAGTTATTTTTAGAACAATAATATCATACAGTTATTTTTAGAAACTTGCATTTCGGTAAGAAACATCGACGAAAACAAGACAAAAAGAGGTTATAAGATAAATATAATACATTCTTAGTGTATTGTATGAAAAAAATATCAAACTCGGTTGTGAGAATTGACAATTGTCTCGGCAGAGCCTCGACAATGATCAATTCTCCCAACCTCGTTAGATATTTTTTTTCATATAATACACTAAGTATGTATTATATATATATATATATGAACAGCTGTATATATATGAACATTCTAACACAAAAATAAACATAAAATTTGATTTTGAGCTTAAGTTTAAACTTTTCCTTGTACCTTAATTTCCTCATTTCTCTTATATTTGTTCCCAGAGGTACAAAATGTGCTAAGGAGTTTACTATGTACCACCTTTCCATAGCAAAAAATAGTTCTGATTGAATGCTACATCTGATTACCAGTAATTTTCCCCAGTTTTGGTAATCATTCCAATCATTTCAATAATCCGCAAATGAAAAGAACTAAAAAAAAATGATTTAAATGAAAAGAGACTGTATCTAAGTGAATACTTTGGAGTGTCTACCAAATGTAAGGTTTTATTTACTGGTGATAAGAGAAAGATGGTAATTGATTTTGAGAAAATGGATACAAATGGAGGTATTACAATACACATCAGGCTTGGAAAAGGTTTTAACATGTCATCTGAAGCTATGCTTCTAATAAGCACTTATAAATAGAGGTGGTATTTTGAATTTAAGATTTAATTATTTTTCTGACATCTCTTTAGGAAACCCTATTTTGGGGGTACCCATTGGGATTGTCTTAAGATGATTCAAATAAGTTCCCACAACATAGGTCTTCATTGAAAAGTAAAGATTTTAAAGCTAAAGTTACCCACTCCTATCTATAAATGTCTGCTTATAGAGTATAACATATACAAAACAAGATACAACAACTATAACATATACATATTTTGCAGTAGTAATAACGTTTAACACATCTTAAAGATAGGGAACATAAAGGTTGTTCAAGAGTTATTGACCCTTGTCAGAAAGATATTAGGCTGACAACCCCCCCCCCCCCCCCCCCAAAAAAAAACTTCTTATAATCTGAATATGAAGTTGGTGTCACCCATCCAATTTTTTTGTTCCTTAACAGCCAAGCTTATAAAATGGTCACTCAATAGATGTGGTTAGTTTAGCAAGTTGGACTGCAGACGAAATGATCTCATCACTTTTATTCATCCTCCTCTGGTTACAAAATTTAGTATCTACCTGGATTTTTAATTTTGATCAGGGGTGTGGAATACCCTTGCCCAACTTAACCGACACAGGCTTTTCTACCTGCGGACAAGTACATTTTGTTTGCCACTTGTCTGTGGACAAGTAAATGGAGGACAAAACTTAGAATGGTAATTAATAGAGGAAAGAGATTAATAAGGCCAAATCGTTGTATCAATAAGTAGAAAATATTGTTTTCAAAAAAGAAAATGCTGGGTTTCAGCATTTTCTTCTTTAAAAACAATAACTTCTATAATTTATCTATTTGCCTTTTTTGTGGACAAGTTCATTTTGATCCTGGAAAAGTAGAAAATCATGTTTTACTTGTCCCTGGACAAGTAGAGAAAATGTGTATTTCCACGCCCCTGTTGATATTACCTGTATAATATCAATCATCCTTCTACTTTATTTGCAAATTCTATTTATATACAATATATATTAATAAAGACTATGTCAGCAGATCTTTATCTATAGTCTGCATTTATTCAGTTATCAGTTCAACCCATATCCTGCAGAATTTAAAATGAGCCTGTGTGTGACATTTCCAACAACTTGACATGTGTGTGACGTGAAATCATTTAACAGGCAAGACAGCTACATAGTGCAATAAGAAGAATGCCTTACAATCTACAGATACTTTGAGACCTCATTTATCTACAAAACACAAAGTGAAGACTAGTCAGTCGGTGCAGATACACAGACTGACCAGAGTCTTTGCATTGGGTACACTTGAAATTGTTGGAAATGTCACACATAGGTTCAAATTTGTTCCAAACAAAGCCAATTTGTGTCAATCAATTTTCTACTTTACCTAAATTTTTAAGAAGAAAGCTGATATTGTAGTTTACAATGACTGTTCTGTCTGCAAAAGCTTTCAGTACCTTGAATAGCATAAAAAGAATTTTCAAATTTTGAAATGTTAGTGCAAATCTATGTTACGTGCACATTATATATATAGGCACCTTCCATAATTTGTTCTTCTAATTCATTGGACATATATTAAAAAAGCTTTGTTTTTTCAGAAGATAGTGGCAGTAGGATAATCACAAAATGCTGATCAACAGCATTATGTATATAATCCGTGATTCATTTAATTTTGAAAGTTTGGTGAGGTCTAATTACCATGAATACCCTTAGATTTTAGACACACAAAAGACAGACAATTTTTAATCTGAAATCCCTAAAGAGTAGAATCAAAACAAGTTAATGTATCCAAATAATGCTTAAGGTAGTGGACCCATAATAGTTTTGCAACATTTGGAATGCATGATCTTTCACCATGTTGACTGACGCTTCCTCATGAAAATCATTTGGAAACCTCGGTTCACACTGTTAAAGCTTATTGCTTCCAAAATGTTGCGGAACTATTACTGGTCCACTACCTTAGAAACAAACCTTGTAGATCCTGATCAAACTTCGCCCAACTTTACGAAACTTCTTACGAAAAAATTAAATCATAAGTCAAAATCACAATAGTATCTAGTGTTTTCATTCATTGTTAGATTCTGCCTTGCAATATTTTATGGAATTAGCTTTATAAGATGATTCCAATGAGATGATGCTTGACAGAATTCCACATCTAGTTACTACTGTAGAAGCAACTTTAATTTTTGTCTTGCGCAAAAAAATGATCATAAGATGTTTAGTAAAACAGCCCCCTGGTCCATGAGAAGTTTGATCTTGGTCTACCATGCTTGTTTGGTCCTGTCAGTATGAATGCTTAGGAACAATACGGTATAAAATAACAGAGCTCCAGATGGAGAGGGTATATTTTTTTTTTTAATTCAAATTAACCCTTGTCATGCTGAACCTGGAATATTCCTGCCTTGCAAGGAGCTATAGACAAACATCAGCCTGCACATATGTGAAAATGTATATATGTTGTATATACCACCTGTTTTTCCATTTTTGAAACCAGAAAAGCTTCAAAATTTAATTTTTAAAATGAATACAGACTCACATTGAGTAGTGTCCAGTGCTTTGAGCCCTTTGATTCCGCTACAATTTTGCCAAGATTTTTTATTCAGCATGACAAGGGTTAAACTATTTCAACTATTTTTGCAAAAATCCCATATTGTGTAAACTTAATGGAATCACCTTGTACAGATGATTGGATTAATACCCACAAAATAGGTTTTCTTAACAAAAAATACATGTTTTAGACTATTTTTACATGTTTTAGACAAGAAATTCTCCCTCTTATCTGTACCTCTGCAATAAGAACTATCATATATTGCAATACATTATCATTCTATAAATAAATATCAAAGTCTGTTACAAATCTCTATAATATTTTCTCCATTTATCATTCCCAGTGTGCACCTCTATTTATTGCTGTTTGCTTTATAAAGTCTATATGGCTGGCGTAGAGATTCAATTTACTGTCAATATCCATCCACTGGACCCCGATTGCATCATCCCCTATAAATATATAAAAATAATAGTATAATCATCTGTAAAGAAATTTAACAGTTCACTGCTGTAAACCAATAAGTTGATCGACCAATCAAAACACTCAATTTAATGAGATGACAGTCAAAATCCAAAACTTTATTTATTTCTTTCAATAATTTTCAGGGAAGAGCAACTTAAGGTAGAAGACCCGTAATAGGTCCACAACGTTTTGGAAGTAATGAAATTAAACAGAGTTAACCCAGGTTTCTTAATGATTTTCATTAGAAAACCTCGGGCAAGATTGTGAAAGATCACACGTTCTAAAATGTTGCAGAACTATTACGGGTCCAAAACTTTAAACTAAATAAATACAGCTTGTAGTTAGGACATTTAGGCTGCCCTCCAACGATTTGCTTGTTGTTTCATGTCCATTGCTGTATATTTTGAAAATAAATAATGTTTATATACAGTAAATAGTGCTCAAGTGACCACCTCTATTAAGCAACCACTTGTATTAAACAATCAACTTAAAAATTCCCTTCACTTTAATCAAAATCTTTGAAAAATTGGACATTCTTCAACTGAAAATTGTTTCAAATTGAATCTTATGATGTTGGAACCCATTAGAATCATCTGAGGGATGATTCTCATGGGTTCCAACATCATAGGATTCAGTAGGAATTATAATACAATCTATAAATGCTATCAAAATGACAAGTCTTAATTATCATGAAATAATGTATGAAGCGACCATTCCCATAAGCAACCCCTTTTTGGTGGTCCCTTAAGTGGTTGCCTAACAAAAGTTTTACCGTATTTGAGGGGTTTGTCATGATGAAGGTTGAAGCGCAATGTCAACAGTAAGTGGAGTTACTCATGAAATAAAGCTTTTGTTGTTCCCTTGATGATAATTATATATAAATACACTAGCTTTCAGCGGCACAGCCGCCTTCATCAGGTGAATCCTATGAATTCATCCCTTGATGAAATATAAATCAACCTTGCACTGAATTAAGTGAGCATTCTCTATTTTCCAGTAGATTATCAAAGTTACTCAGTTGATTATCACTTGGCAACATCATCACAAAACCAGCATATTTTTAAAATTTTAGTTTGTTTCCTCTTTTTGATGTTTTCTTTATTGGGCCTTATACTGACAATGTTGCTGTTCACTTAACAAAATTTATCACATTCGTCCTATTAATGCAGTAGAGAAATAAAATTTCTTGTTGTTTTTCCTCTTAAATCGACAACATGACCACGAAAAATACATTTTCCTTTATAAAAAGTTGCCACTCATAAAAATAAAGCTTTTGTTCTTTATTCATGGAAGATTAATCAATCTTACACCAAAACAAAAGATTATACTCTGTATATGTAGAACAAACCTGCATGTAATTTAAAAGCGCCTACACCGTTACCAATATCGTCATGGAAGTTTATAGCTTTGGTCTCCATCCAGGCATTGTCTGTGTTGCGTGGATCATCTACATAACCCGTAAATATCTACAAAACATCATATGGATTAGTATAACAGGCTCACAGAGACATTACAAAGAAACAGATAAAAGGGCGTAAAGCCAATCTTAAAACTTTATTTCTCAAAGAAACCTTATGTTGTGGGTACTCTTTTGAATTGTCTCGATGGGACAATTCCAATGAATACCAACAACACTTGGTTTTATATGTCATTATTAAAATACTTTGATCTAAAATCCAAAATACCCCCCTCACGTTAGCTTTGGACGTTGTCTCATCATCATTATAACCTGACCATTGCTACAAATACCATTATCATTATGATTGTGTATTGGTTTACATATCTATGAGTCAAGAATTTTGAACATTTCAGACATCATACCCTGACAGTTTGCTGAATCATAATAACAGAATTATTATTCACTTTAATTTGTTTATCTTTGCAGGCAAAAAATACCTACAACTATTTGAGTAATTCTTGATCAATAAATAAAGCAGTGTCAGGCAAAAACATATTGATGGCTTGGCATGAAACAGTAATAAATGCCTACATGTTTTTAGACAGTTACAACTGTTTTGCACTGAGCCATCGATATAGAATGCAGCCAAATCTAAAAATATGTTACTCAGGTTTTATGTAATCATTCATTTTGCTTAAAGTTGATGTCAACAAAAGAATGAATCCAATATTTCTATGGGGCAAAGATTACAGAAGTTTCATATGACGTGATCCAAATTTTTTCATGTCCCAAATCTTGTTGATTTATCAAACTTACTTTTGTTCCTCTACCAAAACATTCATTAATTGTTTCTTCAATTCTCTTCTTTTCTTCATCTGAAGCTTCTAAAGTGTTCAAGGCCTCTTCTCCAAATTCTCTCTTCAAAGCTACAGTTTTGTTCTCTCCAGGATTTACCATTCCCTGATAAATAAACAAATGGGGTCGAAATAAGAGGGGATATAGCCAATGATCCTTATGTTTCTTTTTTTGTTGGTCCACATAAGACAATTTAATCCTTGTCATGCCCTTATTCCTGCTTGAAAGAAGGAATAGACAAATATCAGCCTGCACAAATGTGCTATCTGATCTTAGTCCTATCTGCCTGATTTTCTTTTAAACAGTATGTGTTTGTGAAACACTAATGTCTTCAGAACAGCAATTTATACGACTGTGACCTTGACAAACAACCTTGACACTTGACCTTGGTATCTGTAGATGCACATGATCCAGATCTATCATGATACCAAATATATACATTGTATCTTGAATAGCCTTGAAGTAATTGGCAAGTTTTTTTATTAAGTTTTGCAGACAGAAAGATGGACAACGATAAAACAATATGCCCCCGATCTTTCGATGCAGGGAAATATGAGGTTGTGTTTCAATGTTGTGAGTACTCATTTGAATTGTCTTGATGAACTGGGTTTTATCACTACTTTTTATAGTTTTGAATCATAAAACAGCAACTGGAAAGCCAAACCATGAATATCTGGTATTACTCACACCATGGTTGATTGAATGGAGTTTAAAGCCACTTTCAACAATTTTCAGTTATATTACAGAGACTGGAGCACCTAACAATGGATTCCTGGTATTTCCCTCAGCAGTACAACCATCACATCCTTTCCAAGCCTCCAGCTACTATCTCACATAGGTCTAAGATTATCAAAGCATTAGTGAGAGACATATAGTTGGAAAGAATGAGTGCCGTCTTCAGGGATTGAACCTGGGACCTCTGAATTGACAGTCTGACGCGCTACCAACAGCGCTATGACGGCGGCATTTTTCACACCAGCATGAATACATGCTGTCTGAGCCCTAAGCTACTCAGTCCATGTATGCTTATAATTATCCAAACATTGATGTAACAGAGGTTTCCTAATGAAAATCATTAGGAAACCTCGGTTAACACCTTTCAAGTTCATTACATCTAAACATTGCAAAACTATTACGGTTCTACTGCCTTATAGGATGAATGCAATAGTTAGGGATGGAAACAAAGACATCATCATGGCCAGTATAAATTGACTCTCTCATTATTGTTTCTCTTTATAGCCCATCTTGCTTGAGCAAACACGTCTATTAAACAACCACTTTCATTTACTGGTAACAACTGTTTTCAAAATCCCCTTCTTTGAATCAAAACATCTTTAAAAGGAGATATTACTAGTCTCAAAAGTATTATTCAAGAATCAAATGTTGTTGAAACTCCTTAGAAACGTCTCAATGTGACGATTCTAATGAGTTTTAACAAAATAGGATAAATGAGAAATCCACAAACACAAACGTATTCAATCAAAATTATGTTTCTAATCTGTAAACAAAAGTAAAAAAAAGTGACCATTTCTTTAATAAACACTTTTTGATGGTCCAGTAAGTGGTTGCTGAATACATCTTTTTACTGTATATACATAGATTACATACCCCTGGTAAAGCCCATTCTTTATTATCACTACGCTGTACAGCTACAAACTGTAGAACTGGTTTACCACTTTCTGCATGATGAACTATCTCATTATTTTCATCCCTCTTCCACCTGATAAACAGAAAAACAGATAAAATTCATTCTAAATAGTTCAAAACTTCGAAATAAAACATGACTCGTTTTTCAGAGTTTGTTGCTCACATTACAGAATTTGTGGCTCAGTTTACAGAACTTGTGTTGGTGTTTTATGGACGGGTAACAAATTTTCAAAAGGCATGTTTTCACAAACAAGACATTTCAGGCCTATTGTTAAATTTCTGTGTTATTTTTTGACAAAGATCTATTTTAAGTGTAGGAATCTTTGGTAGGTGACCACAAACATCATACATACAGCTTGGATACAATAGATCACCTGCCAAGTTTACTAATAGTATGAGAATTTGTCCCTTTCTTGGTAGAAAGTATTATTTTGTGTCAAACCTTGAATCCTCAATAACATCAAAACAGAAATAAGTAGCCATAGATTTCTAAAAAATATAGACCGAACTACAATGCATGTATAATGTCTGCCCGCTTTTAAACCAGGTTACAATATTTCTGTATGGGATTTAATGCTGCTTTGATCAGTATGTCGGTCATATTGCAGCAGCTGGAGCAACTGAAAAATGGATTGCTTAAACTTCTCAAACCATTATTACCACAATGTCATATCCCAGCCTCCAGGTGCTTGTTTCTGCATAGATATAAATATCAACGGAGGTACAGATAAGAGGGGGTAAAGCCAGTCTAAAATCTTTATTTCTCGATGAAACCTTATCTTGTGGGTACTCATTTGAATCGTCTTGACGAGACAATTCCAATGAGTACCGTCAATATAGGTTTTGTGCAAGTATAGTTGAAATAATCTAAATTGAAATCCAAAATACCCCCTCTATCTGAAACTCTGTATCAAGCAAGAGAAAATACAAACCAATTCTAAATTGGCACAAGCCATACTCCTACCTCAATCGGAACATCTCTTGGCCATTTCCGTAAACTGCAATAGACCTCGGATGTATGTAAGGCGGATGAGTATGTAAAAAAATTGTGCATTTTGTTGGGTGGAAACAGTGTAAGAAAAACTAGCGCAAACAACCGGCGCTATCTTAAGATTTATATCTTTAGATTCTTAAATAACGACTGAAAAATCTTAATTTTTGAGAATGAATCCTAATTCTCAAAAATTAAGATTTTTCAGGTGTTCTTTAAGAATCTAAAGATATTTATATAAGGATACAATGGTTTCACGTAAGTGATTTGAATGAGTTGCATTGGCGACTTCAAATGTTTTCACTCAAGGTAGGCTAATGCAATTTAACTGACGTCATTGAGTTTCTCCAAGGTTTTCCCATAATTTTTGAAAATAGCCTGTTTATGTACATCTGAGGTTGATCCTGAGATATGCCGAGTAGTGTTCCAAATGACTCCTACCTGGTAACAATAGGATCTCCAGCATGATTTGGCCCCCATCTTCCTAAACTGCCTCGCCCTTGAACTCCAGTTCTCCCCTTTGGATTTCTATAAATAAAATATTCAAGACAATCACTAGAAAAGTATTGTGAGACAAGAAGCATGTTACTGATGGTTTAGATAATTTCTTCTCCTCACTCGGTGATTTCTGTAGAAAGGGGTTATATTTCTCAATAACAAGTAGAATTTGTAATATCCCCCCAATCTATGCTTGTTATACCCCCAAAAACTATGTTTTGGAAGTATATAGGAGTCAGCTTGTTGGGCAGTCCATCTGTCCACCCGTCTGTAGCTTTTTAGTATCGGCTCAAATCTCAGCAACTTATGGGCAGATTTCATTCAAACTTTAACCATTGTGATCAGTATCAGAGATGTGTTAGTGATATTTTGGTAGGATCTATTGACTTTTGACACAGTTGTGGCCCTTTTATGAAAAATGACTTTTCATTTTGGACAAGCACTTGTAGGGGGGTAATAGTCTGCTTTGCGACAGTCTAGTTATTTTCTGTACTAAATATTCTCTTTGAATGCTCTTCAATTTTAGCTGAAGAATTATTGTAGGCTGCAAGAACATCCTTTCCTGTGCTGCTCAATGCTCATACAATTCAGGTTAACAATTATCCTACCACTGATGGGAGACAAATGTCTGAATGGATATAGGTAGCTGGTAGAGAATTTTTCAAACCAGGGACCTCATAATTGCCAGTCAAATACACCCTAAACTTCTCTTTGCCTGTAGCCCTGGACATTCTATGATTATTTTGTTTCTATTAAGGGTATTGATTATCCAGTCTACAATTTTTTTTTTTTTAATTTGGTACCAGGGTTTGACACTAACCACTTTTTGCCATCAGCCTGAAGAACCTGTTAACCCTAAATGTTAAAAAGCAGGTCCTGTTAGAAAACCATGTTTGATTTTGAGAAATTTAAGGAATGAATTACAAGGATAACATTGTTGGGAAAAAAGAAATTGCTTTTGATAAGCAATTTCTTTTTTCCACAATGTTTTCCCTTGGGTAATGCAAATTTTAGTTTTGGAAAATCAACTGACTTCAAAACTTGACAGAAAAAAAATAATTAGTTCTGCTATTCACTACAGGCCTGAAGGACCTGCAAAATGGTAAGATCTACCAGTCCTTCCTAAAATCCATAGGTCTCAGGCCCGAGGACTGGTGTTAGTGATCCCTGGGTTCATTCCAAACAATGTCATAGATGGAGCTATATCATATACAGAGAGAGATTTGACAACCTATGTACCCTTTTTTCAGAACTCTGAATGGGCATAAGACCAAAGTCAAAATTGTGAAACTCTATGCATACCTTGGAAAGCCATCTACAACTTGATATATACCATTATAACTTCTTCTATCAACATTGCATGATTCATCTATCTTATTGAACTCTGTTATTGTCCTGAAAATACAAGTATTAACTCTTGTCATGCTGAATAAATCTTGACTAAAATCAAAGGGCAAAAAGCACTGAAAGAACCAACTGTAGGTAAATTTTTATTTGAAAAACTAAATCTGTTGACAATTCTGGTCAAAAAGTGAGAAACAGGTGGTGTAGACTAACATCAGGCTGCACATATGTGCAGGCTGATGTTTGTCTATAGCTCCTGCCAAAGCAGGAATATTCCGGGTTCAGCATGACATCAGGGTAAAGCATAACATGAAAACAGAATTTGTGAAGACAAAGTTCATTCATTCATCTACCTTGATGGCTTGGATTATTCTAGTAATAGTAAACATTCAAGCTCACAGGAAAGTGAAAGTATCAAGAAATTCCAATATTTTCCATGAACTTTATCACTTTAAAAAGATTATTTCAATTGAAAATCATAAGACCTGTGTCCCATGTCCTCATTTTTTCAAAAGGAAGCTCCTTTATGACCATAAAATCATCCTATGTAAGTTTCAAGGAAATCTCTAATGTTTTTATACTATTTTATTCACTTACATTTTTGAATCATCAAGCTAAAAAGAAAAGGTGTTAGATCTACTGTTGCAAAAAAAAGATGACATTTGCAATAACTTTTGATCTTGACAAATTCCTTTGACCTCTGCATGATCTTAACCCTTGTCATGCTGAACCCGGAATATTCCTGCCTTGACGGGAGCTATACACTAACATCAGCCTGCACATGTGTGCAGTCTGATATTTGTCTATACCACCTGTTTTTCCTTTTTTTAATCCTTAAAAGATGAAGTTTTTCATTTTCAAAATGATTACCTACTCAATTAATGCATCCAGTGCATTGAGCACTTTGATTTAGTTGCAATTTTGCAAAGATTTTTTTATTCAGCATGACAAGGGTTAAACTTGGTATCTGCATATATGCATATCAATGAGATCTGTATAACTATGCCATGATAAGCATTTTATCTCGAACAGCCTTAAAATTTTATTTTTTTTGCTAAGTTTAGTAGACAGACAGATTTACAACTGTAAAACAATATGCCTGCGATCTGATGAATGCAGGGCATAACAATCTTCCCTAAATAGATTTAGGTTTAGAAATGTTGAGACTCAAAAGGTTGCTAGGACTTAAAAATATCTAGCTGTTGTGAGTACTTCAGACTCTCTTTGGAACAACTTCAGAAAAGATTTGAAGGCTTCAGTCCTCAATTATGAACAGAAAGGGTCATAATTTTATTTTTCCAATGCTTTGCTCGTCTTTCAAAACATGAGATCCCTACAATTTAGACCTTGAGACCAGTATCTATTGATGTCAGAGTGAGACTAAACCTGCAACTTGAAAACTTACGTAGGATCAGGGTTATCTGCCCATACAGGTCCACTAGCAACAGATTTACTCGTAAATTTCACAACATCATCATCATAACCTGGAATTTCAACATCCCATGGCACTTGATCATCTTTTACAGCAGTGCGCATAACATCAGTTGTCCGAGGATACGGGTTAGTGCGCGCTTTCTTGTGACACCACACCTTTTTCACACACTGTTCACTCATTATTGTAGTCACAAATTCTCTATATGCACATGAAGCCTTATAATACAGATTTTTCACACAGGCCTGTCTGGTATTATATCCAATTAAATAGTTCCCAACTGAGCAATGTGATCTGACTGATATAATCCTATATACACTTATTATTGCTACCTTTGTAGTAAACTGTCCCATTCACTGAAAAAGACAAAATATGAAAACTGTTTAACATTTTATTCCTTCTATCCTATACTTTTTTTCTTTTTTTCTAGCTTAAAAGTGTTGGATATATTCAGTGCTTGGTTAAACTTTGCAAAGTTTGTGAAGGACAGATGATATCTATCATTGTCCCTTGACTTTGACTTTGGTACCATTAAGGCCTGAGACTATGAATGCACAAATGAGAATTTTCTTAAACTTATAATTTGAATTAATATTCGAGCATAAAATTTAATATTAATAAGTTGTCATTTATAACATCTTATTTATATTGTCTTTTATGTTCATTAATTCATTACAATACCATTACAAAAGAACAGCTTCAATCTCAACTTGAAATTGGGAGTAAATTTTGAATTGAGATGAGAAAAGTTTTATAACTTTGGCCAAGAAACATGATGCAAGGTTGGGGGCTTTCATCAAACAACAAATGAGTACAGCATCTTATAAAGGCTTTAACAAATACAAGTTTTATTATTTTTGGTACAGTCTCAAGAAAAGTTTGTCCTTTCAAGATGACCTTGATCTTGTAACATGACCTGACCTGTGTTCAGGAGAGCAAAGAGCTTGCTAACGTTAGCAAGCACTTTCCTGCTTTCCTATCCTGAATGGTGTGATCCCTTCAGGCACTTGCAATAATCAGAGAGACTAGCATAACGAACCTATATCAATTTTCTCAAAAATCTCATGATTTTTGTTTTGTTTGGACATTCAAACATTTAAAGGTCTGGCTATGAATAAAAACATAATTTTACTTCTTTGTACAAATCTAAAAATGTTTTCTGATGGTATTGGAGGGATTTAGCATTCAATCAAGTCACAATTGTTGCCATTACCAACCTGTCATTTTTGAAAAATACTTGTGATGCATTCAAGATAGACTGTTCACATAAAACTGTGGGCAGCGAGAGTTTTTGTATCTTTTACGCAAGGCTGGTCGTGGAATTTGAAATCTACAGATTTGTATCTATGGGCCAACTTATTTCTCGCCAGAAAGGGTCCCGATTTTGATGTTTTTCAGCCAGGCCACAATTTGAAACCCGGCCCTGTGTTCCGGCTGACAAGATGCTACAAACTATTTTCAAATTATACCTGTTTTTGCAAGCATGTGCTGGCGCAAAGCAGGGTATAATTAGAAAACGGTTTGTAGCATCTTGTCAAGTGGAACACAGGGCCAGGTTTCAAATTGTGGCCCGGCTGAAAAACAACCAAATCGGGCCCCGCCCGGGGGAGAAATAAGTTGGCCCTATGAGAGCTTTCATTAAGCAAAATTTGGATACTCTAATCAGAGGGACAGATATTTAGGGGGTAAAGCCAGTATTAATAATTATATCTTCATATCTCTATGAAACACTATGTTGTGGGTACTCATTTGAATTGTCTTGTTGAGACAATTTCAATGAGTACCAAAAACAGAAGATTTATGCTATTACATATGTATTACTGGAATACACTACCTCAATCTGAAATCCAAATTAATAACCCCTCTATATGTAGCGCTGCTCTATCTTGAAAAGCCTTGAATCTATTGGAGTTTCAGTGTAAGATTTTTTGTCAGTTTTTATCTATTTTTTCACAGTCAAAAAGATCAACAAATACAAATACAAAGAAAGGTAATGCTGAAATTCTACTTAGCTTTAGGTGAAGGCCTAAAAATCTACTCCTGCATACAATATTTATTAATAAATAATGATTAACACAAAATGATCAGTCTTTACCCAAACTGTTTACCTTACAATGTTTGCCTTTTTAAGTTGGTAAAATCAATAAAAGTGAAATTCAATATTAATGAATATGTTCACACTTAATAGACTGTATGTCAAATTAGAATGTCAATTAGTACATTTACTTCATTTAAAAAAAATGTGATAGTTTAAACAATGCCTATTCATACATAATAAATTGATCGATTGAATGGAGTTTAACGCCGCTTTCAACATTATTTCAGTTCTATCGCGGCGGCTGGAGCACCTAACAATGGATTCCTGGTATTTCTCTCACCAGTACAACCATCACATTCTTTCCTAGCCTCCAGCCGCTATCTCACATAGGTCTACGATTATCAACCCATTGATGAGAGACAAATAGTCGGAAAGGATGAGTGCCGCCGTCGGGGATCGAACCTGCGAACTCTAGATTGACAGTCCGATGCGCTACCAACTGCGCTATGACGGCGGCTCATATATAATAAAGGCTTTGGGATGAAATTTGTAACATTTAACCCTTCTCATGCTGCTCATACAGTTAACAATATCATAAAATTGACATTTCATTTTGACCAAAACCAATTCACACGCTTTGCTCTCCATCCATTTATTGCAAACACTCACTCAAACCATTCAAAAACACTCCAAACTCACTTAAAAAGATAGAATCAACAACATCATTCAAAATGAATAGGGCTAGAAAAAAATGCTATTTCACTGACATAATTGAAATTGTAAGCCTCTGATTGGTTCTTAAAGAGATAGGAAGAAATTTATAGAAATTATATGCATATTTTATTAAAGGGAGTTAAAAATTATTGTTTATTTTGTTCATCCTGAACAAAATAAGCTGTATTTGATTACTTCCCTGGATTTCACTAGAATCTCACTCATAACACTTATTCAATTTCATGCCAAAGTCATTCCAAAATCATTCACCTCCTTGTCAATTTCATGATGTTGTTAAGGCTATCAGGCACAATTGGAAACCTTAACTCGATTTTAGCAGAAATATTACCTCCCTTTAATAAAAAATTATCCCTATGGTTTATTTTTGTATCGGTATTTTATTGTTAAGTTGTTAAATTGCTTACTTCATATTTTTGAAAGACAAGGTCAAATGCCTCTTAAACCTATGAAATTTTACATATAATTAGCTCTTTTTTTTGCCTTTTGACCCCCTCAAAATCCCCCCGGAATTAAATGGTAAAGGGGCCAATGACTCCCTAATTACAAACATTAGCACAAGCCCAGGATAGTGTAGTTTTTCATGCTGCTGAATATTTGTGCTCTGCTCAAATAGGAAATTGTTGAAAATGTTCAGTACAGGCTGATATTTTTCTCAGCAATGAAACTCATGCTGTATGATCAATCTGAATATGTTCAGGCTGACTTTGGTATTAAATGTCATCGAAATCAATCTGAAATACATGTAATTGCTCAGTATTCCAACTGATACAGTGATACTTCACAATAAGGGTAAAAATGGGTGTTTTACAGCATGCATGCACACCTTATGTATGAGTCAAAGAAGGCTGTTTGCAAAAGCTAGTTGAAACAAGCTTCAATTTTGGGGTAAAATACCCCCATTTGGAGGGGTTTTGTTTTTTGGAAACAATGAATGCCTAAATTTTACCTTTCCTAAAATCCATGTGTTAGAATCCAAGGTTTATAAACAATTCATTTGTAGTCTTGGGTAGCAGGGACCCTATTGATTTATCTTTTATCTAACCCATCTTTCACTTATTGATTAATACATATTGATTTATCAGTTATCTAGTTAACAGAATTTACTATTTACAGTGACAAGAAAAGGTCACATCACTGTTGAAGTATTTTGCTGATAAAGCCCTTTCAAACTTTTTCAATGTTTTGACAAAATAAAGAGAAATTACATTAAAGCCAAATCAAGATCTTTTTTAACAATTTTCCTCCAACAATTCCTAAAAGAAGAGGACAGGCAGAAACCTTTTTTTTTTATTTCTACATGCTTGAGGGACTAAAAATCTGAAACTGCTTATCTAAAAGACATATATGAGTCTTTGCATGACATTTTCAACAATTTGAAATGTTGGTGAGGTTCAAACATTGAGAGGCATAGTCACTCACAACTCTAATAAGAAATACTTGAGGCCCAGGAGGGCTAAGTATCACTCCACTGGAATTGCCCCATTTTTAGGAAACCAGAAGAAATATCAATTTGCTTTATGTGCAATTTAACCCTTTGCTGTTTCATCCCTGCTTTTTACGTGCCTGTGATTTTATGATTGAGAAAACATTGTGAAAAAAGAAGAAATTGCTTCTGACAAGCAATTTCTTCTTTTTCCTCACTATTTTCTACCCTACTGAATGGTTATTTTTCAAATTAAATCCACTTTAAATTTTCGTCTGCAAAACCTTTGAATTTGGACAGGTCCAAATTTTGTAAAGCAGGAAAGTGTTAAGTAAATGATGATTTTAGAAAGCAGGTCAACTTCCATGAAAATGTTAATCTTACTATTGATTTAATACAGACCTCGACCCCATTATTCTAAATTCAAGAAAGGTCAAGGTCATGGTCAGCGTCATGGGTTCTACAGGATACCAAAATCAAAGATATTCATCCCCAAACACTTATTAGTAGCAAAATGTAGTTCATGGCCTCATACTTCAATATTTTAAAAGTAAGTCAAAGATCAAGGTTTGGATCAAGAGTTCAATACGATGCCATAACCAAGACAATCATCAACCAACCTTTATTATTAGTTCAAAACTATTGTTGCCCTAATAATTCAATATTAAGATAAGTAGGTCAAAGGTCATGGTCAGGATTAAGGGTTCATCATGATGCCAGAATCAAAGACAATTGTCATCTACCAATGATTATCATTGACTTTATACATTCCTTGAACTAATAATTCAATATTTAAGAAAGTAGGCCAAAAGTCAAGGTTAGGATCAAGGGTCCATCATCATGCCAAAACAAAGACTATCTTCTACTTTCCTTTATTATTCTTTTCATATAGTCCTTGACCTTATAATTATAAATTTAAGAAAGTAGGTCAAAGGTCAAGAAGTCGGTCAAGGGTTCAGCATGATGCCATAATCAAAGACAATCATTTACTAACCATTCTTAATGACTTTACACAGTCCTACACCTTATAATTCAAATTATTTTAGAAAGTAGGTCAAGGTCAAGATCAGGATCAAGGGTTCCTAATGATGCCAAAATCAAAGACAATCATCTATCAACCTTTATTCTTGACTTGTCACAGTCCTAGCTCTGATAATTCAATATTTAAGAAAATAGGTCAAAGGTCAGGGTCAAAAGATCATCATGATGATACAATCAAAGAAAATCATCTACCAACCATTATTATTGACTTAACAGTCCTAGACCTAATATTTAAGAAAGTAGGTCTAGAGGTCAATGTCTAGTTCCACAGTAAGACATGATGCCAGAATCAAAGACACTCATCTAACAACAGTTATTATTGATTGAATACAGGCCTAGACCTCATAATTCAATATTCAACAGTGTTCCCACTGCTTTTTGAATCTGGGGGTAAAAATGGGTATTTTACAGCCTGCATGTACCCCCTGTCTATAACACAAAGAAGGCTGATTGCAAAATTTGGGGGTACAAGCTTCAATTTGGGGGTTTTGGGGAACACTGTTCAAGAAAGATTGATTGATTGATTGAATGGGGTTTTACGCCGCTTTCAACATTATTTCAGTTATATCGCGGCGGCCGGAGCACCTAACAATGGATTCCTGGTATTTCTTTCACCTGTACTACCATTACACCCTTTCCTAGCCTCCGACTGCTATTTCACATAGGTTTACGATTATCTACCCATTGGTGAAAGACAAACGTCGGAAAGGATATTAGCCGCCACCGGGGATCGAACCCACGACTTCCAGATTGGAAGTCTTATGCCTAACCAACTGCGCTATGGTGGCGGCCCTGTTCAAGAAAGAAGATCAAAGGTCACAGTCAGGGTCAAGAGTTCAAGATGATTCCAAAATCAAAGACAATTGTCAGCCAGATATTATTATTGACTTAATACAGTCCTAGACCTAATTCATGGGGTTTAACTTACACCTATGAAAACAAAAGCCATTTTCTGATTTGCCATACCACATGTGATGATGATTTACTTCGATCTTAACTGCCTTCTAATGAATAAAATACATACTCATGAGTTATGAAAGGTCAAGTTACAAACAAATGGAATGTTCCTATATTTAGCCCAAATTCTCATCAAAACATAAACACCCACCATTTGACTGTGACCAACCTTCATATAAAGTAAAATTTAACCCATTTCCAGACAAATAAAGTTCTCAACTATCAATTTACACCTCTTGCTTAACTCCCATTAATTTTTTACATCTTAAAGTTTGTTGTTGCATTCTTGTGTAATGTAAATATTTTGCTTCAGTAGCTGGTAATTTTGTATCATATTCCCCAAATCCCATTCCTTGTATTTTTCATTTTGAACAAGGTTGGAAACCAGGGGATATAATCATCTATGCATGATTTACTGTAAATATATGAATGTTGTTGTTAGTTTGAATTCAAACAAAACAAAATAAAAAAATAAACAATTAACCCCACACAATAGATCTTATTTCAATTTAAAGCATCAACAGGAGGCTAAAACATTGTAACTATAGCATACTTAACCTGTATCTCTGATGTCTAAGTCCCCCACTGGTAATTTCTTTGTCCCCTAGTTTTATAAATTACAAAACATTTACTTGTCATACTTGACATAGTAACTAAAACTGTATAGTAGCGCTTCTATCCCTCAGATGAGTCTAAAATTTACTCAATCCAATCATTCATCTAATTGACCGAAAGTACTTAAAATATATAAAAAACAAAAACAGTATTAATGTATATTGTCCATATTGTACCTCTTATACTTGGATAAAAAAAAAGGTATGAACAGTTACTATCACCCCTACTGGTTGAAAGCTGATTCTCACACCATGTACCAGTTCTCACCATCCAAGCATTTTCATGGTAATGATGCAATATTCTACAACATTATTTTCTGGATAAAGGAAGTTGTTGTCAACATAACTTGAAATTTAGAAGGGTTTCCTTTCCAACTGTGAGTAGACTGACTCATGGCCAGGTGCCTGGCTAGCTCAGTTGGTTGAGCGCCATGCTAGTGTTTAGGGGGTTTATGGGTTCGTGGCCCATGTTGGAGCACATTTTTTCTGCCCTCATTTACTTAAATGGTGTCAGAAGTAAACGGTGAGCACTGGGTTCGGCCATTTGGGAGCGGTATGGGACCGGCCCCAATTGGTTAAAAGGGAGAGGAGTGTAGTGATTGACAGTGGGTTTACTCAAGTGGGGTTAGCCACCTTAAACTTTTGTATAAATTGCAGGAACATGGAGTTAACAATGCTACCCTTTTGTGGATTAAATCTTTTCTTATAGGCAGAACACAGAAAGTAGTCTTAGAAGGTGGATGCTCATCCGAAGTACCAGTCACGTCAGGAGTACCTCAGGGATTGGTGCTTGGCCCTCTTCTGTTTCTCTTATATATTAATGACCTTCCCAACACTATCACCTCCCAAGTTCGTTTGTTTGCAGATGACACTGCCGTTTACTTAGCTATAGATAACAAGCAAGACTGTATCACCCTGCAAGAAGATCTAGACAAGTTAATGCAGTGGGAGAAACTAGAAAGCCATGAATGGCTTGAGTTGCTCCACAGGCTTGAAAATCTTGTAAAAGCAAATAAATGGTTTGATTTGATTTTTAGATATTTGGGGTTCTACTGATGTTGAAAATGTTTTTCAATGAAGTTTGAACTATCTAACAGATAGAGAAATGACCTCGGCTCTTAAAAGACATATTTTTCATCAAATCAAAATGATTTTTGGCTGCATGATAATGGGTCACCCAAAGATCATACCAAATATTTGGTTGATATCCATCAGTTACATTTTGAGAAAATGATTTTCATAGCTTCCACTAATTAACTTGTTGAGAAATGACCTCCACCCATTAAATGCATATTTTTCATCCAATCAAAATAATTTTTGGTACACTGATAAAAGGTCACTCAAGGATCATTCCAGTGAAATTTGGTTGATATCCAAAAATTAGATTCTGAGAAAATGATTTTCAAAGTTTCAACTATATAACATATAGAGAAATGACCTCTGCCCATAAAATGCATATTTTCCATCCGATCACAATAATTTTTTGTAGGCTGATAAAGGGTCACTCAAGGATCATTCCAGTGAAATTTGGTTGATATCCATCAATTACATTCTGAGGAAATGATTTTTAAAGTTTCCTCTATATAACATATAGAGAAATGACCTCCGCCCATAAAATGCATACTTTCCATCCGATCACAATGATATTTTGTAGGCTGATAAAGGGTCACTAAAGGACCAATCACAATGAAATTTGGTTGATATCCATCTGTTACATTCTGAGAAAATGATTTTCAAAGTTTCCACTATATAACATATAGAGAAATGACCTCCGCCAATAAAATGCATATTTTCCATCCGATCACAATGATTTTTTGTAGAATGATAAAGGGTCACCCAAGGATCATTCATGTAAAATTTAATTGGTATCCATAAATTAGAATCTGAGAAAACTCACTTTTTACCATATTTGGAAATTAGCCATGCCCCTTAAATCCATGTTTTTCATTGGATCAAAATTTCTTGAACAACTTTGAAAGAGGGTTACCCAAGGATCATTCCTGTGAAGTTTGGTTGAAATCCATCCAGTAGTTTCTGAGGAGAAGATTTTTAAAGAAAAGTTTACGACCGCACGCACGCACGCACGGACGGACGGACGCACGATGGACACAACGCCATGACAATAGCCCCAGTGGCTTTCAGCCAGTGGAGCTAAAAATGGGAAATGGAGTTTAACCCTAGCAAATGCATTGTCCTAAATATCACTAAAAAGAAGAAAAGATTTCTTTTGATTACAGGCTACACGGACAAGTGCTAAAGACTGTGGACAATGCCAAATACCTAGGAGTTACTATATCTGAAGATCTGTCCTGGAACAAGCATATTGACAATATAACATCTAATGCAAATAAAACTTTAGGTTTTTTCTGCAGAAACATCCAGACCAAAAATAAGAAGATCAGAGAAACAGCATACAAAACACTGGTTAGACCCCAGGTAGAATATGCATCAACTGTTTGGAGCCCTTACACAACATCCTATATCAACAAAGTAGAAAAAGTACAACGTAGAGCAGCAAGATGGGTTCAAAATAATTTTTCTCATGTTGACAGTGTCACCTGCATGCAGAAGGATCTTGGCTGGCAAACTCTTTCAAATTCCTTCATAATTTTTAATTAAATAAAGTCTATTTTTAAGATCTTATCAGAAATGGGGATGGGGCCCCTCTTGATGAAAGTACACCTCTGTATTATTTCATCGAGGGTTTGTTTCCTGCTGGTAGTAGTTTTTGATACTACCCAGGAAAAGGGAAGGGAAGGGATAGTAAAACTTTTTCATTTATTTGTCTACTTCTTTAATATTAATAACCTGGTTTCTATACGTTTTAAACTTTATTACCTTTTGTACATTGAAATTTGTCTTACATGTATGTTCCTAACTATGTCATATGATTTTCTAACCCATGTATGCTTAATATTTTATGTTAACCTTAGAATGCTTTATATGTAGTCGGTTCAAAAGCTAATGTTAGCTTATGTTGTTTGTTATGCTGTCTTGCCGACTTTAAATAAATCTTATCTTATCTTATCTTATCTTTTCAGATAGTGAGCCGTCCCTGAATAACCAAAATTGTTTTACCAGATCTTCAATATAGACGAGACATCACCAGAGTCACCATGTTTTATAAAATTGTGAATTATTTTGTTGTAGTACCCATACCAACTTATCTTGAAAGACCAGTTAGGATCACCCGACATATGCACACAAAATCTTTTAGACAGATCCACACAAATGCTTCCTACTTTAAATATCCTTTTTTTCCTTATACAGTGATACTTTGGAACAGCCTACCAGAAACAATCATACAGCAACCTGATATTGCCGCATTCAAGAAGAGTCTTGATTCTGAATATAGCAATGACCTGAAACTAATATATTCTTAGAAAGTTATTTACTCAGTTTTGTATCATCCTTCATAATTTTTAATTCAATAAAGTCTATTTTTAAGATCTTATCAGAAATGGGGATGGGGCCCCTCTTGATGAAAGTACACCTCTGTATTATTTCATCGAGGGTTTGTTTCCTGCTGGTAGTAGTTTTTGATACTACCCAGGAAAAGGGAAGGGAAGGGATAGTAAAACTTTTTCATTTATTTGTCTACTTCTTTAATATTAATAACCTGGTTTCTATACGTTTTAAACTTCATTACCTTTTGTACATTGAAATTTGTCTTACATGTATGTTCCTAACTATGTCATATGATTTTCTAACCCATGTATGCTTAATATTTTATGTTAACCTTAGAATGCTTTATATGTAGTCGGTTCAAAAGCTAATGTTAGCTTATGTTGTTTGTTATGCTGTCTTGCCGACTTTAAATAAATCTTATCTTATCTTATCTTATCTTTTCAGATAGTGAGCCGTCCCTGAATAACCAAAATTGTTTTACCAGATCTTTTAATCTAACACTCACAATACTTTTAAAATTTGGCACCCTAACCAATGACTAACAGTTTTTATTCCAGCACAGATGCGCACCTGCCAGTAATACCCAAAAGGGGAGACAGGCATATATAGATAGATATATACTCATGACCAGGTGCCCAGCTGGTTCACAGTCAACTCGGCCTGTGAATAACTCGGCCCGTCAACTCGGCCCGTTAACTCGACCCGTCAACTCGGCCTGTGTAAATATTTTGGGGACCTTATGTGCTTTTTTGATAATTATATTTTTTTTCTTTTTACTAGTATATGGTATTTGTGAATTTGAAGAGTTAGTAAGCTTTCACATTAGTAAAAAAGACAATCAATTGAATAAAGATATTGTTTTAGTTTGTGTATATATCGCCCCTGAAAATTCGCCGATCTATACAGGTCAAAGCATAAATGCAATAGAAACTCTAAGTGATAAACTGACTACAATTGAATCTGATTTAGGAGAGGTATGTTTTATCATAGCTGGAGATTTAAACGCTAGGGTTAAAGATCATTTAGACTATTTTACGGATGATATTGTTTTCCCTACTGATGAAGCTAATTACCCGAATGACAATTTTTGTATAAAAAGAGCTAACTTAGACGAAGAATGTAATAAATTTGGACGTTCTCTAATTAATTTGTGTTGTACTAAAAACATACACATGCTAAATGGCAGATTCAGTGACACGAATGGAAATATAACTTGTACTGCTAACAACGGAAGAAGCACCGTAGACTACATTTTAGCTTCAACCGAAATATTTGATAATATCAAAGACTTCTATGTAGGAAATTTAGATATATCGGACCATTTTCCAGTGATATGTAAAATAGACTTGTTTGATGATAAAGCGAATCAGAGATTTGTAGAGGATTATAATCTCACCCCTCGAGTCCGTTTTAAATGGAAAGATAACAATAAACAGACATTCATTGACAATTTCAACACCCTTTTTAACAATTTTCAAACTGATTTGAATGATAGAAATGTTGTAGAAACCCATAAAGACTTCGTCAAATGTATGCAAGAAGCGGGTAAACATATGAACATAAGCAAAAACCACGTAAATAAACATAGTCAGATTGAAAATCAACCAGAGTGGTGGGACAAGGATTGTAGTAAAGCGAAATACATCAAGTATTCATTGTTAAGAAGGTTTCGCGTATCAAATGCGTCGACCGATCTTGATCGATATCTCGACGCTCGTATCGATCCATCTCATGCTGCTCAAGGAAATTTTTGTTACGCAAGACACTGTCATTCTTTGTAGACCAGGATCAGAAACAAATCTGATCTTGGCCTACAAAGTTGACTCCTAAACGTATGCAATGAGAAAATATTTCCAAACTAGATGAAATATCTTTTCAAGCGACAACTAAATGCCGTAATGTGTCGTCAGCTAAAGTGATACTAAATCTTTTTACGAAAGTTAAGACCATTTGATACTCTATAATAACCATGCTACTGTACAACTGATTCCTATTTGCTCGAGCCCATTGGAACCGTTTCTCTTAGACGATACCATTGGGTTCCAACAACATAGGAGTTCGCTTCGGAAGCTTATGGTCGCTTATTTAAAAAGATCGATAGAACGATAAAACTCACAAGACAATATCTTCTATACTTATATAAATATAACGAACTTCATAGATACTGTTTCAAAAAAAAAAAATCAATATGCATCTAATTGATAATATATATATCACCATATTTAATATAAAACACTTGCCTAATATGTTTTATTTACAATTTGTCACCAATAGAAATGTATGTAAAATTGTGGTATTTTGGGCTGAAGGCCTTCTATTGCTAATAAAGGAATATTGTATTGTATTGTATTGTGTAAATATGAGCTAAAATAGATATAATTAAATACTTAATTCGCGTTTTATTCAAATTTATTTTTCAATTTTTTTTTCTAAGCACATAAGAAGATGACAAGTTATAAACGTATTAAATATGAAGATCGTAGATTTTTGTCATCAATTGTGAATTTGCACCGCCTTTAAGTACACTGCACATATTGATCATTAACTGTCTGTTAAGTGTGCTTATATATCCATTTACTAGGCTAAACGCTATATAAGTTATATACAGGCCGAGTTGACGGGCCGAGTTTTACACAGGCCGAGTTTTACGCGGGCCGAGTTTTAAACAGGCCGAGTTGACAGGACACCTGCCCAGCTAGCTCAGTTGCTAGAGCACCATCAGGCACATCTTTCCTGTCCTTATTTACCTAACATCTTTACCGTAAACGGGATCACTGGCAAGAATTGGTCTCTGATTTATAAAGAACCCGAAGCCAGTAATACCCGAAAGGGGAGTCAGGCAGTATATATAGATAGATAGAACCCTAAAGCTAAAGTGTCAACACCTGAACACTGGACCACCACATCATACGAAGGTCTGGATTTTAACACTCCTTCTGTTTTACCTAAACTAACGACAATTTTTAACAGGTGGTAAAGATATTTGTGACATAAAATGTATCAATTCACTGACTTCTGATGGACGTGACAAATATCGGACAAAATCTACCTACCTGATCGGACGTGCTGTTTACAAACAAAGGGACTTAAGTCGTTTATTTTTCCCTGCTTCGACGCTTTTGAAACCATTGAAGTAGGGAACCAAAATTTCTTCTTATCTCCCATGAAAAAGAAAAGCGTCCGCCAGATGGCATACCTTAGACTGGTGCTCAAAATTATGATTTTGGATGGCATTTTTGTCCGAAACTTTCTCGGACAGTCTACCCGCCAGATTTTGACCAAAACAATAAACAAGGAAATAGGCCAAAATATTTTTTTCATTTATTTGAAAATGGCAACGGTTTACGACTTTCTGCGACCACTAGCTCTTATTATAGGCGTTGGATACACGGCTCGACAGAACAGAAAAACATGGATGTGGGGAGAATCGGTTTTGTGGGGGTGCTATGCTTGTGGCATTTTCCTGTTCCCACGTAGTTTGGTAGGCCCACCACCCTCATCTGTCAACTGGTCATAACTTCTCACGAAAACTTCATTTTAGTTGGCTAAGTGGGTCTGAGTTCCAATCGTCATACTGCAGACTTCACAAAATACTCTAATCTTTTACAGGGCTTTACAGTCAAACTGACCCCTCTTCAAATTAGTCAAACAGTCCCATATCGTTATATGATTGGTCAAACCAGCCCCAAAGCTTTACAATCAAACCGGCCCAAATATTGATTTTCCATCGGTTAAACCAGCCCCTATATAATTAAGACAATGAAGGGTGATAATTATATAGAAACGGAATGCTCTGTGATATTTTTTTTGAAAGTTGTGTTGAGTGTCGTCTTAGAAAAAAGAAAAGCTACGAAAAATTTATTTATTTAAAATGCCTATAGCTCGAACTCTTTACCATAAATAATCAACAAAATAATCATGCACGCGCACCTGCCAGTAATACCTGAAAGGGGAGTCAGGCAGTATATATAGATAGACAATCAAGAAAATAATAAACAAAAGACCATTTTAAATCAGCGCTCAACATTAATTAATATACACAAAAAAGAAGGGACATTGGTTGTGCAATAAACATATCTTTAAAAATAGATATGAATATGTAGGGACAGGTTTTACTGATTTCGGGGCCGGTTAGACCGTTAATTTGATTGCAGGAGCCGGTTTGACTTTCTTAAGGGGCCAATTTTGGGGTTGGTTTGACCAGGGACCGGTTGGATGAAAGACCAGGTCCTGGGTTCAATACCGGACCACGGCACTCATTCTTTCAGAATATTTGTCTCTCACCAATGGGGTGATAATCGTAGACCTATGTAAGATTGCAGCTGGAGGCTAGGAAATGATGTGATGGTTGTACTGGTGAGAGACATACCAGGAGTCCATTGTTAGGACTAAGGTGCTCCAGCCGTGGCAATTTAACTGAAAACTGAAAATTTTTAAAGCGGCGTAAAACTCCATTCAATCAATGAATCGACAATGGGCTGGTTTGACTAGTTCCCTTTACAGGACTGTGGGACTGTTTATCTTTAAAGTTTTTACCAGAATAAATCAAATTCTACAAAACCAAAAACAAACATACTATATGTGAGTCATACTAAAATACGCCATATGGATTATAGAAACATACATGCAAAGTTGCATTGAAATTAGCCTAAGAAATGAGAGGAGAAGATTTTTAAGATTTCAAAGTGAAAATAGGCCCTGCCCTGCCACAATTCTATACACCTAAACCAATAATGAATGATGTTGGGTTTTTAACGATATTTGGCAGAAATGTTCATTAGGTGACCTTTCTAAAACTTGTTTCTATGCAGAACAGGGCCCTCTGCGATTTTAACATTTGAATCAGTTATTATAATAGTTATACTGTTCTTGCAAGAATATAATGATTTACTCCCAGATTCACCATTGAATCTCGGACCTGTTGAATCTTTAACATTTTTATTACAGTTCCCAGGAAATGACAGTGATATAATGGCTTATTTAGTGAGGAACTTTGCAGCATGGATTGTTGGGATGGAAAGCATGTGGTATTTGAGTCGCAGAACCCGAGATGAGAATGTAGTGGGGGCTCTGCTTTGGTCCAGGCTCATGGTATGACATCAGCAGGGGCCCATTTTACTAAACATCTTACGATCCTTTTTTGCGTTCGTCAAATATTAAAGTTGCTTCTACAGAAGTAACTAAAAATGGAATTCTTCCATGTATTATCTTTTTGGAATCGTCTTTAGAAGACAATTCCAATGAGATATTGCAAGACAAAATCAAACAATGAATGAAAACACCAGGTATGATGAATGATTTTGACGTACAATCAATTTTTGTGTGAGAAGTTTAGTAAAACGGGCCCAAGGGCTCCAGAGAAGGGGAAGTGATGCGAATCTAACTTTATTTATCATCATCAAATCTCCTATGTTGTTGGTACTCATCGGAATTGTCTTCAGAATCATCTCGTCAAGACGATTCCATTGAGTACTACAACATCAGATTTTGTGAATGAAAAATGAATATTTTATATTGTGAATCAAAATTTCTCCCTTTATCTGGTATCCTGAATATGAGATTAGCAATATACCAGACGACAAAATGGCAGACCTGTCAAATTTTAAAGAAGTTGACTGAAAGATTGTTAAAAAGGGGTTATACTCCATATAAACAAACAATTTTGTTCAAATGGGGATTTACAATGCTTTCAACAGTCTTTCAGTTATATTGCAGCAGCACATGGAGCTCCTAGCAATTGGATTCCTTGTATTTCTTGCACCTGTACTACAATTACGACCTTTACTAGCCTCCAGTTGCTATCCCATATAGGTTAATGATTGTCAACCCATAGGTGAGAGACAAATAGCTGGAAAGGATGAGTTCCACCATCAACAAACTAACAAAGGCTGTTTTATGAGTGTTTATTGGTGAAAATTTCTAACTAAAGTGAATTTTGATATTGATTTTAAAATAAAGTGAATTTTGATGGGAATTTGATCAGAATCATGATTCATGTAATTGCTTTTGAAATAACACAATATTTTCAGAAAAATATAAACAGACTTCCTATCCCTATAGTTTCTTTTCAGTGTTTGTAGGTATGAGAAAAATATAAAATAATGTAGTAAATGCAAGTCTCTGAAAAATGTTTATCTTAAAATTTGAAATAGAAAATTCAAATTTATCCCCCTACAACCAATTACCCCATAGACTATTAGACTGATACTATGAAAAATTAAAAGTATTGGTCATAGTGAGCTTAATTCGGAACCAATATGTAATGAAGTATCTAAATTCTCCTACGCACATTAAAAGATTTGAAATCACACTACTACTCAATATTCCCTATGTGTATTTCAGGGAAGCTTGACCCCGTTGTTGGTGCTGGCATATTTTTATTATGTTGTAATATTTCCCATATGTATTTCAGGGAAGCTTGACCTTGTTGTTGGTGCTGGCATATTGTTATTATGTTGTAATATTTCCCATATGTATTTCAGGGAAGCTTGACCCTGTTGTTGGTACTGGCATATTTTTATTATGTTGTAATATTTCCCATATGTATTTCAGGGAAGCTTGACCCTGTTGTTGGTGCTGGCATATTTTTATTATGTTGTAATATTTCCCATGTGTATTTCAGGGCAGCTTGACCCTGTTGCTGGTGCTGGCATATTTTTATTATGTTGTAATATTTCCCATATGTATTTCAGGGAAGCTTGACCCTGTTGTTGGTGCTGGCATATTTTTATTCCCAAGATACTGATAGGATTCTCTCAAAGGTACGTAGGCAGTTTCAGGCATTTACACTTTGGCATTTCCCAGCATAATAATATTGTAAGTACCTATACAATATATATCAGCCCAAAAATCTAATTCACATAACAGGGGTGTGGAAATATAGAGTTTCTCTACTTGACTCTGGAAAGGTAAAAGCTGATTTCTTACTTGTCCAGGTTCAAAATGAACTTGTCCACAAAAAAATAGGTAGATAGATATTGAGAAAATATTGTTTTTAATGTTTACCCAGCATTTTCTTCATTAAAAAATATTTTCTTCCCGTTCTGATACAAACATAAGAATGACTTTCCTCCTAGATCTTGTGAGAACTGTTTCAACATTGTGTCCACAGACAGGAGGCCCAGAAAAATGTACTTGCCCACAAGTAGAAACGCTCGTGTCAGACAAATCTGGCATGGGAATTCCACACCCCTGCACACCATAAGTTTATCATGATCAACATATTTTCATGAATTCTGGACTATAAAGAATTAGAGTTATGCAGACAATGTTCAAAAATTATTTACGTGGATGATAAGTGAGTTTTGTCCATTGGGCCATTGACAGCTGAAAAGTCAGGTCACATTTCCACCATTTTTTGCGGAATATTGCATGGTAACAAGAGCCATTGAGTGAAGGTTGCCTCGTCAGTTGATTGGAAAATGACAAGAAAAGTTATTTCAGGTATTTGGAATACACACTGTAAATTTTGGGTGATATACGAGGGATCACAGTTCTTGTTCATTAAGTAGCATTTGTGTAGATTATCAGGAATTTTGACAAACAAAGTATATATCATGGTAGTTTCATGAAATCAGCTGTGTCGTTTTTTTATGCCCTCGTATCAAAAAATCGGGGGCATATTGTTTTACCATTGTCCATCCATCCGTCTTTTTGTCTGCAAAAGTTTACCAAAAAACTTAACATTGCCAATATCTTCAAGCTTATTCAAGATACAAGGCTCACATTTGGCATGATGATAGATCCCAATGATCCGCATCTGCTGATACCAAAGTCAAGGTCATGTGATAAGGTCCAGGTCATCTGTCAAGGTCAAATAACTCAAAAACTTAACCAAAAAACTTTCATTGTTTAGTTTATTCAAGCATATTATAGATACCTTGTCTCATAATTGGTATGATGAAAGATCTCAGTGATGTACATCTGTAGGTGCAAGTTTATAACCTCGGGCCCTGAAATACCTTAACAGCTCCTGCTATACTGAGCAGGATGTAGAAGTTGCGAATGAATATAGTGTTGGAAATGCAAGTAAGCAATTTTGAATCTCAATTCTTCCGTTCGTCCTGTGTGACAATGAAATTTTTTCTGTAAAATTTCTTGATAGAAAAGTTTATTTGCCTCTTTTGGGATTGGAAACTGCAACCTCCTTGGCCTGAGATTAAAAATCTTTTCTCATTCTCAACTCAAAATTTTCTCAAATTTCAAATTGAGATTTAAGCCGTAATTCTGTTTGAATACTTATATAAATGTATGAAAATCAAAGATAATATCAATAAGTTGTTATAAATAACAACTTATTAATGTTATCTTTGATGTTAATACTTTTAATGAATTCTAAATTTGAGAATATTCTCTGTTGAGAATGAAAAAAGGTTTATAACCTCGTGCCCTGATTGTGATTCCATATTGATTGCAAACTTGTCATTTATTTTTGATAAGAAATGTGAAAGATCTTTTTCAGACTCTTTACTTTGATGTTGTTGCATATGCCTTGTTGCTATTGACGACGGTATACCAGATGTGGTACGGAGATTATCGTGTTGGTGGACGGGAGCAGAAAGGACATGTCAGCACAATTTTACGCATCAACTTCCTCATTTTGTTCCTCTCAGGGTTGTCTTTCCTTGCCTACCCAACTTGGGTGTTTCCTTTCAAGGTAAATATTGTCGTTTTCTGCTAAATCTCGTAACTGTAGTAACAAGGTTTTATAGAAAAACTTACAATTTGTATTGGTCTTACAGCCTGAGGTATGGGGGTAAAACTTTTGACCAATTTTCAAATGGTGAATTACAATTTTCTGTGCCATTCAAGATAAAGGCTTTGGAAATAATGAGGAAAAAGAAAAAATGCTGATAGTGGGAATTTCTTTATGTTATAAAATGTTTTATCCTGAAGGAGTTAAGATGAGGATTTTGGATTTTCACAAACTTGAAATACTCATCTTTAACTTTCAAATTTGGAATTCTCAATTGTTGTTATGTATCAGTTATAAGTCTGAGTCTTTGAAAATTGTAGGAAGTTCTAGGCATGCCCTTCATGTTTGCTTGATAAACTAGTTACTTATTTTCACATAGAAAAGTAAACAGGTTAACACTTACGATATTCCTACATTTGAAACCTATTTGCCTGTTGAAAGGCATTACATTGTAAGAGTGTAAAATTTAACAGAAGTTCACATGTTGCTGGTTCAGGGTAAAACAGTTATATCTGCCTATATCCATATTGGTAGATACAACTGTTTTGAGCTGATTCAGCAAAAATTCATTGTGTATCCTGACAGGTTGACCCGTTTGGAAGAATGATGGTACAGTGTATCGGAGCCATGCTGTTTGGTATCTCTTTCACAGCCTGGTATGCTACCAGCTTTAGATACGATGATGATCGCAGCTCCTTCTTTCTATCGCAAATACTGGTATGTACACTGTCATCTGGGGTGTGGAAAAATAATTTTTCTCCACTAGTCCATGGACAAGTAAAATTTGATTTCTCACTTGTCCAGGTTCAAAATGAACTTGTCAGCCAAAAAAAATAGAATGGTAAATATTGAGAAATTATCTATTTAAATGAAGAAAATCCTGTAACCAAGCACTTTCTTGGTTAAATACAATGTTTTTCTACCCTTTGAGACAAAAATTAGGATGGCTTTTGTCCTAGATCTTTTATAACGGTTCCGAGATTTGCTCTGGTTTTTAGCTCCACTGGCTGAAAGCCACTGGGGCTATTGTCATGGCATTGTGTCCGTCCGTCCGTTTGTGCGTCAGTGCATCCAGTCGTAAACTTTTTCTTTAAAAATCTTTTCCTCAGAAACTACGGGATGAATTTTAACCAAACTTCACAGGAATGATCCTTGGGTGACCCTCTTTCAAAGTTGTTCAAGAAATTTTGATCCAATGAAAAACATGGATTTAATGAGCGTGGCTAATTTCCAAATATGGTAAAAAGTGCTTTTTTTCAGGTTCTAGTTGATGGATACCAATTAAATTTTATATGAATTATCCTTGGGTGACCCTTCATCAGTCTACAAAAAATTATTGTATATAGTGGAAACTTTGAAAATCATTTTCTCAGAATCTAATTGATAGATATCAGCCAAACTTTACATGAATGATCCTTGGGTGACCCTTTATCAGTCTACAAAAACTTATTGTGACCTGATGAAAAATATGTCTTTTATGGGCGGAGGTCATTTCTCTATATGTTATATAGTGGAAACTTAGAAAATCATTTTCTCTGAATATAATTGATGGATATCAATCAAATTTCACTGGAATGATCCTTGAGTGACCCTTTATCAGTCTACCAAAAATTATTGTGATCAGATGAAAAATTTGTATTTTATAGGCGGAGGTCATTTCTCTATGTGTTATATAGTGGAAACTTTGAAAATCATTTTCTCATGATATAACTGATGGATACCAATCAATCCTTATTAGTATGATCCTTGGGTGACCCATTATGATGCAGCCAAAATTCATTGTCATTTGATATAAAATATGTATTTTATGGGCGGAGGTCATTTTTCTATAAGTTATATGGTGGAAACTTTGAAAATCATTTCAACATCAGTAGAACCCAAAATATCTTAAAATCTAGTCAAAACTTAGATTTGCTATTACAAGAATTTCAAGCCTGTGGAGCGACTCAAGCCATTCATGGCTTTCTAGTTACTTGTCCATGGACACATAGCCTAGAAAAATGTACTTGCCTGCAAGTGGAAAAGCTTGTGTGGAACAAGTCGGGCATGGGAATTCCACACCCCTGGTCATACTTTTATTTATAATAAAGCAAACTTATTTCTGAAGCACCTATCCTTTCATACTATTTGTCTTCCACTGATTGGTTGATAATTGTTCACGTATTTTGGATAGCAGCTTGAGGCTAGAAAAGGATGTAATGGTAGTTCTGGTGTGAGAAATATCAGGAATCCATTGATAGGTGCTCCAGCCACTGCGATATAGCTGAAAGGTTTATGAAAGCAGTGAAACCCCATTCAAACTGTTTAACAAACTGAAGAAGGTGATATGGATGGACATCACAGGGTTTAAAGGGAAGCAGGTTTCCAAAGTCTGAGACTTAAAAGAGTAGGCAGGACCTTCAAAGCTATCTGATATGAGCCCCTGGAACTCTTTGGAATCAGCTTTAGAAAAGAATGGAAGACTGATTAAAACAGTCTTCAATTTCTTCCAACGCTGATCCCAAAGGAATATTACTCTCCAAATACAATATAACAGTCTCCCTCTAAAGATTTGCCTTTCATGTCCCCTGCATCAATAGATGGGAGCATATTTCTTTTGTCCTGTTTGATTATCAATTTGTCTGTTTTTCCATGACTGTTCACCAAAAATTCAAAGTCAAATATGTTGTAAATTTGTGGCAATGGCTGTTGCCTGGGCATTGGTGATTCACCAACACTTGTTGTTGTACTGCGTTCAAGATCATATATTTTGCTGAAAAATAAAACAGGGATGTTGAATTCCCATGCTGATTCGTCCGTCATAGGCTTTTCTACATTTTTAGCTCACCTGAGCACGAAGTGCTCAAGGGAGCTATTGTGATCGATCGTTGTCCGGCGTCCGTCTGTCCATCTGTCCATCTGTCCGTCTGTCCGTCACGGCGTCAACTTTTTCTTTAAACGACATCTCCTCCTAAACTTATGGGTCAAAATCAACCAAACTTGGCAGAAATATTCCTTGGGTGGTCCCTTATGAAAATTGCTCAAATGGAAAGGATCCGCACCATATCACAGGAAAAGGGGCCTTAATGACAAATTTCTTGTTTTCACTCTAGAAGCCACAAATATGGTCCAATCTTCATGAAACTTGGTCAGAATGTTTGTTAGGTCATGAGGATAAAGTCTATTGAAAATGGGAAGGATCCGTGCCATTTCACAGAAAAAGCCGCCTTAATGACAATTTTGTCAACAATATCTTTAAACGACATCTCCTCCTAAACTTATGGGTTAAAATCAACCAAACTTGGCAGAAATATTCCTTGGGTGGTCCCTAATGAAAATTGCTCAAATGGAAAGGATCCGTGCCATATCACGGGAAAAGGGGCCTTAATGACAAATTTCTTGTTTTCACTCTAGAAGCCACAAATATGGTCCAATCTTCATGAAACTTGGTCAGAATGTTTGTCAGGTCATGAGGATGAAGTCTATTGAAAATGGGAAGGATCTGTGCCATTTTACAGAAAAATCCGCCTTAATGACAATTTTGTCAACAAAATCTTTAAACGACATCTCCTCCTAAACATATGGGTCAAAATCAACCAAACTTGGCAGAAATATTCCTTGGGTTGTCCCTTATGAAAATTGCTCAAATGGAAAGGATCTGTGCCATATCACGGGAAATGGGGCCTTAATGACAAATTTCTTGTTTAGACTCTAGAAGCCACAAATATGGTCCAATCATCATGAAACTTTGTCAGAATGTTTGTTATGTCATGAGGATGAACTCATATGAAAATGGGAAGTATACGTGCCATATCACGGGAAAAGGGGCCTTAATGACAATTTTCTCGTAAGAGCTCCAAACGCCACAAATATAGTCCAATCTTCATGAAACTTGATCAAAATGTTTGCCAGGTCACAAGAATGAACTCTGTTGAAAATGGGAAGGTTCATGCCATATTATAGGAAATGGAGTCTTAATGATAATTTACTTGAAATATCAGGTGAGCGATTTAGGGCCCTCAGGGTCCTCTTGTTCTAGGCCGCTTTTCCATTGACAAGAAAATATAGTGCTTGACCTAATTTGGTAAAAAAATAGATCACAAAATAGATTTCAAACATAAACTATCTGAATACAAATATCAAAGGGAAGATAATACTCTCGTAAATGAAGAAAATGCTGGGGTTCAAGCATTTTCTTCATTTAAAAGAGTTTTTTCTCAAAATTTATCTTTTCAATTTTTTACAGACAATTTATTTAATCCAGGACAAGTAGAAAATCGCCTTGTACTTGTCTGTGACCCACTAGAGAAAATCTGTTTTTCCTCACCATTGAATGAAATATTTGAAGCAGTCTGCTATGTCCAGAAGCAGAGCCAGAGGTTCACTTATTGTTTTCATAATCTAAATTTTATTCCAGGCGATGTCCATGGTACTCGTGAGTCTCAATATCTCCTACTTCTTCGACGGACTTGTCAACGCAAGGGAAGCACTGATGATGCATCTTGGTCTCCTTCCAGCAGCCCTCTTACTGCTCGGCATTTATCTCATCTGGTCTAAGGGCAATGGAGAAAATCAATCAAATTACTTTCTCAGATCAAAAACGGAATAAAACACATCTTAGCCTTTTTCAATACTCTGTGTGTCAAACTTTTATAACCTTGTCATCTAAATGTAGTGTGTTAGAGTGTGAGAAAAAATTATCAAGAATGGGCTTTAAAGGCTCAGGGCCACACTGGTATGTGCCGATATACATAGGTAAATTAAAATAAATGTATGAAAATGAAAGATAATATTGATAAGTTGTTATTTATAACAACTTATAAATATCATCTTTTATATTAATACATAAAAATAAGTAAAAAACAGAATTACGGCTATAAGCTTAAATTAAAATTTGAGAAATTTTGAATTGAACCTGATAAAATTTTTATAATCTCGGGCCCAGAATTGTCTTGAGACAAATCCTAGGAGCAGAAGTACAGAAGGGGTAAGCCAGTCTAGAATCTTTACTTCTCAATGAAACCCTGTGTTGTTGGTACACATTTGAATGCTCTGGATGAGGCAATTCCATTGAGTACCAACATCATAGAGTTAATTCTATAACTATTGAGATATTATGATCTAAAACCCAAAATACTCCCTCTATCTGTAGTTCTGCCTATGAGTACTCACAACATAGGGGTACACAAAAAGAATTAATTTGTTTTGACAACAAAATCACCAGAGCTCTGACGAGAACATGGCTGTATGGATGGTTATGTTATTGTCCCATACAAAGTGCTATTTTAAAACTATTTCTAGTGCCTAATTCAATATTGTAACAAGTTTTGTCCTACATGCCTGTAACTTTGTCATCTAATGTTTTATTGATATTTTTAGCTCGGCTGTTTTCGGAGAAAACCCGAGATATTGCTTTAGCCTCTGTGTCGTCGTCATGCGAAAACTTTGACATTTTGTCATATTTCTGGTTCTACTGAAGGCATTCACTTGAAACTTGGCACACATGTTCACCATCAAAAGAGCAACCTATACTATCAAGGGGGATAACTGTAGATGCATTTTGTGCAAATTATGCCCCTTTTTTGACTTAGATTTTTTCCCACCATCCAGCACTCAACAGCCAAGCGTAGGCACCCGTAGGTGGTGCGCTTGTTCAATGAAATATGAATTCATTTCACTGACACGTAGTGATATTGCTAGATTTATGTGACATTTCCAACAATATCTCTTATGCCCCAAGTATAGATTTGGATCAGTCTGATCAACAGTTTAGTCTAATTAGAATCTTCACTTTACACTGTGTAGATAGCTAATTGCTTAAAGCTTAACTAGAAAAAAGTCAATTTTCTTCACAAACCTTGTAACTACAGCTTTAAGCAGGTTACAGATTTTTAGGAGAAAAAACAAACAGATAATATGGTTTACTCAAGATGCAATGCAATCATTTTATTGCTCCCAAATTCTTCCCTTCACAAACATGTGAAATTGCTGAAAATATCAAGCATTGGCTTGTTTTATTCATGTTTATGAAACATACCATATACATACACTTTGAACTTTCACAGCTAGAAGCATCTCACTTGCCAATTATTATTTCCTGGTTAGATCCCTTATTGTGACTCACATTCTTTCCAACATTCATCTATCAAAAAACAGATTGTTGGATGAGTAGCTAGAATATGATCTGGTGAGAAATAGCGAGAATCCATGGTTAGGTGCTCCGGTTGCCACAATGTGTCGGAAAAGTGGTAAAAAATCCCTTTCAAAAATTTTAGTGCTAATACATTTCATTGAGTTTCACTTTAGCTGTCCAAAATCTAAACTTGCCTGTGTCAGTTAATCTGGTTAAATGTATTTCAAATTTTTTCATACAAAATGAATTTGTAATGAGTACCTGTATGTAAGGAAAAGAAATGAGCCTGTGTATGACATTTTCAACAATTTTACACTTGTGTCAGGTGCAAATATTTAGCAGCCAATATCGTTCCAAAGTATTCTTAAATGTCTAGATACTTGAAGACCTTATTTATATACAAAACCCTAAGTGAAGACTCAGGTTAGACTGTGTGGATGCCAGACTGGCCAGAGTCTTTGCTTTGCACCCATTTGGAATTGTTGGAAATGTCATGCACATGCACTGGCTCAAATTGCTTTAATAAATTGCTATTATTTTCCCTCAATTAGACCTTCTATTTACAAATCTAGATATTTTTTGCCTTATGTACACTATGAAACTCATGTTACATAAAATTGTTCAATGCTTTCTTGTGAATTATCATTTGATAATTTCTTTAACAAATCAGTGAAATTATCAAAATGATAAACTCACATTTTAACTGATAAAGCTCTGATTCCCAATACTGAATGTCAGTTAGAACGCATCATCATGTTGTTATATACTCCATATAATTGAAATGAAGTACTTCAGGTACTTTTAAGAAAGTTTTAGAATTTCTACAATATTGCATGAAAAAAAAAAAGGAAAGATTGTTGGATTTGTGTCAGATAAAATCAATTAATCTTCCATTTCCTGAGCAAAGAAAGCAATATTTTAACTTGTGTCTGGAAGTGAAATTGTAGCTTTTATTGTTCACTTAATTAAAGAGAAAGTTGTTTTTACAATCTATAATGAATCAAATGCATTTACAATTTTAGTGTTTTTGAGTATTTTGTAATGTTATTTTTATGCTTATAGATGTTGTGTTTTTAAGACTGCTACCTTGTCGTAAAGGAATGTTTTTGCTTGCAGTGAAACCTTGCAATTATCGCTTTTACAAGAAATCATCTCGGAGTTCATTTAACTCATTAGCTTTTATGACAAGAAATTTCTTTTTGAAGAGAGGATTACAGGAAACATGATAGAGACAGAAAAGTTGCTTGTTCTCATTATCCCCCCCCCCCCCAAAAAAAAGATGTTTGGGGGGAATATAGGAGTCAGCTTGTTCTTTGCCTGTCTGTAGATTTTCTTGTCCACTTAATTTCTTAGCAACTAATTGGCAGATTTCATTCAACCTTTGTAGCAGTGATCAAGCAGAGATGTGCAAGTGATATTATGGTTATGATCTATTGACTTTTGACAGAGTTATAGCCCTTTGATGGAAATTGGCTTTTCATCATTGGTAAGTACTTGTAAGGGGGTATAAGTCCACTTTGTGACAGTTTAGTTATTTTTCTACCCATTTTTTTCCTCATTGAGAGACTATATTTGATCTATTGTGTGTATAGTTTCCTTTAATTTGGACAAGTCTAAAATTTTGCAAAATTCTAGCAATAAATATCTGTTTGATTCGCAATTCTTCAAATCAAACCTTGCATGCATTCATTAAAGCTGACTTGGTAAGACCACACTATTGTTGACCTAATATTGCTTAGATTTTTGACATTGTAGGGCTTAGCTTAAATAAAAGTCAGATAGAGAATAATTCATTTGTGTCTTGAATTAGCATTGTTATCTGGTAGAGGTTGGGAGAATTTATCTTGATGAGGCTTTGCCGAGTCATGATAAATTCTTGCAGCCAACCAGATAACATTAATTTTTTAAGACAATTACCGATACATATAATCCTATTTATCAGGCAATTACTTTTCAGTGATTGTGTTTTATAAAACATTTAAAATCAAAGAAATTCAGGTGAAATATGGTCTAGATGATCATTTTCTCTTATGCAGTTTTAGTTCATCTGGCAGCTTGCAATGAACGCAATATCTTTATTGTAAAGGCAGCAAATATAAAAGTAGGCCAATAAAATATTTGTAACTAAATGGATTTTATGTTGATTGTTTAGCTCCATTATTTTCAGTGAAAATCCTAGGTATTATCATTGCTTTTTAGCTCCACTACCCGAAGGCCAGAAAGCTATTGTCATGTGCATGTGTGCTTCAACTTTTCTTTAAACATCTCCTGCCCCTAAACCATTGGGCCGATTTCAATTAATCTTAGCATAAAATTAATGATCCTTGTGTGACCCTCTTCTTGAGTTGTTCATTTGATCCCCCAGCAGCAATCATCCTTTCCTACTATTATTCTCTCACCGAATTGGTCCGACAGCGGCACTCATTCTTTCTGACTATTTGGAGGGCCAATCTTGATAAAACTTGGCAGGGATCTTTTGGGTCAAGCTCTACCAAAGTTGTTCAAATAAATGAAATCCACCCTTAACTTTCCCTTTATCCTTTACAAAAAGGGGTGAAAATAGGAAAAATCTTCTTTTCTGAAACCAGAAGGCAGACAGCTTTCATATTTGGTGTGAAGCATCATCTAATGGCTCTTTACCAAGTTTGTTCATATCAAGACTCTGGGGTCATATTTGGGCTCCACCCGGGCCAAACCCTTTTCACATAGAATCAAAGAGCGAAAATCTTAAAAAAAAAAACTTCTCTGTAACCAGATGGAAGACAGCTTGCATATTTGGTATGTAGCATCATCTAGTGGGCCTCTACCATGTTTGTTCTTATAAAGACCCTGAGGTCATGTTTGGGCTTTACCAGAGCGCATCCCTTTTAGCTATTCTGTCCACGAAGGGTAAAAAAAAGGAATATCTTCAAAATTCTTCCCCTCTGAAATCAGAAGGCAGACAGCTTTCATATTTGGTATGTAGCATCATGTAGTTGACCTCTACCAAGTTTGTTTATATCAAGACCCTAGGGTCATATTTGGGCTCTACCCCGGCGAAACCCATTTTACATAGAATCAAAGAGCAAAAATCTATAAAAATCTTCATCTTTAAAACCAGTTGGCAGGCAGCTTTCATATTTGGTATGTAGCATCATCAAGTTGGCCCCTACCAAGTGAAAATAGGAAAATCTCCAAAAATCTTCTCTTAAACCAGAAGGCAGACAGCTTTCATATTGGGTATGTAGCATCATCTAGTGGACCTCTGCCAATATTGGACATATCAAGGCCCTAAGGTCACATTTTGGCTCCACCTGGTTGCATCTCTTTTAAGCTCACCTGAGCACCTTTCAAGGTGAGTTATTGTTATTATACAATATCAGTTGTGTGTCGTCAACATTTTCTTTAAATTTCTTCTCCTCCTTAACTGGTGGGCCATTTTTGATGAAACTGTCCCTTTAAACTTTTCAAAAAAAGGATGAAAATCTTCAAAAATCTTCTTCTCTGAAACCAGAAGACAGACTGCTTTCATATTTGGTATGTAGCATCATCTAGTGGACTTCTACCAAGTTTGTTCATATCAAGACCTGGGGTCATATTTGGGCTCCACCCCGGCACAACCCTTTTTACCTAGAATCAGAGAGCAAAAATCTTAAAAGATCTTCTTCTCTGAAACAGAAGGCAGACAGCTTTCATATTTGGTATAAAGCATCACCTAGTGGGCCTCTACCAAGTTTGTTCATATTAAGACCCTTAAGGTCATATTTTGGCTTTGCCCGGGTGCATCCCTTTTAGCTCATCTGAGCACGAAGGGTAAAAAAATGAAAATTTCAAAAATCTTCTTCCCTGAAACCAGAAGGCAGACAGCTTTCATTTTTGGTATGTAGCATCATCTAATGGACCTATAACAAGTTTGGTCATATCAAGACCCTAGGATCATATTTGGACTCCACCCGGGCGCAACTTTTTTTACATAGAATTAAAGGGCGAAAATCTTTAAAGACTTTTATTCCGAAATCAGAGGGCACACAGCTTTCATATTTTGTATGTAGCATAATCTAGTGGGCCCCTACCAAGTTTGTTCATATTAAGGTCCTGGGGTCATATTTTGGCTCCACCTGGCGCACCCCATCTTACATAGAATCTAAGAGCAAAAAAACTTTAAAAAATCTTGTTCTCTGAAACCAAAAGGTAGATTTCTTCCATATTTTGTTTGTAATATTATATAGTGGGCTTCTAACAATGTTTTCATAGCATGCCCTGGGGTCATATTTGGGCTCTGAATGAACCAACCCTATATACATAAGACATAAAGGAGGAAATCTTAAAAACTTATTCTCTGTAACCAGAAGGCAGGGACTTTCCATAATAGTCTTATTTAATTGTATTTCATGAAGTTTGTTCATAACCATAGGGGTCCGAAATAACCCCCCTACCACCATAAAGACCAATAATATAAATGTTTGGGATGGCTGGAAGTGGCTTATTTTCGAAAAAAAGAATATTGTCATTTTAAAATGCTATATATGTATAGTACATGTATTTTACAAAATTTTCCAAATTTAATGATGTTAGAAAGCAGACAGTATAGACTAATATCAGCCTGCTGATCCATGCAGGCTGATCTTAGTCTATTCTGTCTGCCAAATCTTTGTATACAAAAGGAATGTGCTGTGAACATCAGGAGAAGTGTTAATATGTCCTCTTAAACCTGTTATTAGTCGGCCAATCTTGATGATTTTTCACTGGAATGTTCCTTGGGTACCAAATTGGCCAAAAATTTCAAATCCACCCAAAACTCTGCTTGATGTTGCAACAGAAAGGGGGGGGGGGAATAAAATGAATCTTCAAAAGATCTTACCTAAAACCAGAAATCAGTTGTTTTTTGCATTAAGTATTTACCCTTATCCAATAGGCCTCAAGGAAGTGAGACTAGAGGGCAAATTACTATGGTTTCTTTAATGATTTACAGTGGATTATCAAGAAATAACGGTAGATTAATACTTGATAATCTTACTACAAACCAATTAAATTATCAGAAAGATATACCAAGCATTTGATCATTTCACTCTATCTGACGTTATCTAAGTGGAGCTCAAAAAGGGCAATCATAATGAACGTTTTATAGCAATCATGTGCAAATTGATTCACTTTAAGAAAATTTGTCCTAAATTTTTCACAATTAGTCTCACTTTTGAAATAAAGAAATCAAATAATTGTTTATATTAGAGAATAATCAATTGATATCATTTTGAAAACAGCAAAAACTATATTTTTATTAGTGACTCTGCCACTTGTGAAAATATAGCTTTTGTAAATCACTCAACGAAATATTAATCGATCTAACACCAAAACAAACTATTATCCTCTATGTGTAGCATCATCTAGTGGACATCTACAAAGTTTGGTAATGTGTTTTCATTGGTTGGTCTGCCTGCATGCCGCAAATACTGGTAATGAAAAATCTCTAGTTAGCTATTGTGATCACCCTATGTCAAGTATCCAATTTCTCCAAACCATATCTCCTCCTTCATTTATAGACCAATCACCATTAGCCTATTAAACCCTTATTCGGCTGAAACTTTGTTCATACGATTTTGTCACAATTTGAAAGAAATTTTCAGAAAGCTCCAAGGTCACAGCTTAGCTGAAGGTCAAACATTTTTTCAACAAGTGTTGACCTGGGTCAAATATCAAGTAAGGACAAGCACTGTAATCTAAGTTTTCGATCATGATTAAGTACGAAGCAGACAGTCTAGACTTAGATTAGCCTGCATGTTTTTACAGGCTGATCTTTGTCTTTACTGTCTGTAACAGCATTGTGTACACAGGGAATTTGTCCGTAGATTAAAATAAGGTGATAAAAGATTTATTTTTGATTGGCAATACAAAGTAACAAAATAACATAAGCTTAAAATAACATTATGCTTAAATGAGCATGAAAGCAAAGGAAGAAATATCAAATATTTTATCTGATTTCGAAAGTTGTTATATTTTATATGTGCCATAATCTAGTGAACCTCTTCCTAGTTCTTTCATACAATACCCCAGGGAAATTTAAAAAAGGTACATCTAATATAAATAGACATTACACTTAACAATCTTTGGCCTGGTTTAAACCTATTTTTTATATTGATTGGGAAACAAGTTCTTACAACTTAGATCTATCTCTCACGATTCTGATTCTGGAAAATTCACCAGTACAAGCGCTGAATACAAGTTGACCAATGAAGGACCAAGATTGATAGCCACTCCCCTGAATCGAACTCGGGACCTTTGGGTTCAAGAGGCCGATGCTCTACCTTCAGACAACAGAAACCACAATCTTTAAAAACTTATTTCTTTAAATCCTAATAATAGAGAGTTTTGATAGCTTGTGTGTAACATAATCTAGAAGATAAAATTTATCCACATTATATGGGTAATTTTTGGCACTTATCAAGTCACCCCCCCACCCCATGTTCTGTTCTGTTCTGTTAATCTTCACCGCCAGTAGAGGCGAACCCCAGCAAGATTGCTAGGTAGCAGTAATCACAATACACAATCCTCCACCAAAAGAATTTATTATATTTGCACTGTTGAATAACTATTTACGCAGCAGGCACAGATTAAAAACCTTATGATTACTATATACATGTGCATTAGATTACGATGAAACTTAAATATATATATATAAAAATTTAAAACTGGAGTTGAATATACACTTCATGGTAACCATACTGGCAGGGGCTCATTTTATTTTGTTATAAAGCTTTTGACGGACGGAATGTAGAGAATAAATGAGACGTCTGGCATGATGCTCAATAGTATGACCACAGCCCATATGCAGGTAGCGCGGTAGAATAGTGGAGTAGTCCATGATTAATCTGAATAGGTCCAATTGATTATTAATATAACGGTCTGCATCATAGGACACCATAACATTTCTAATGTTGCGTACTATAGGTTCTCTTTGTAATGAGAGTGCTGGACAGGTCATGACTAGGTGGAATGCAGTTTCATCATCCGTTCCACATATGGTACATGTTGGAGAGATTTCATTCTGATTAAACTTTGACCTATTAGTCTGTAGTACATAAGATCCAGTGACTAGCATAAGGCGAAAAGGAATCCTTAAAGTTTCTCTAGCACACTCACTGTATACTGATAAAATAGGATGCAACTTTCCAGGGGTATATTCACAGTTCAAATATTGCAATGATGGGTAAAGTCTTGAACAATGACTGATAGTGTTAGACCAATATGCTTTGATAATATGATGAACATGTTTTTTCCAAGCACTATTTTGCATAGGATTTTCAAGGTAGGTATCTACATCACCGAGCTCGTATTTAGTGAGAATAGGTTGGATTTGCTTTGCCCAGGCTTTTGAGGTCCATGATTTGACATTGAATTGGCGCATGAAGATATCTCTTTCAAGTGTACCATTTTGGCTGATGATTGTGTTAAAAAAAACCAGTATCTTTAAGTCCAGGATGGCCTCTATGGGAAACATGCCAGTAAGAATGTACACACATGGGTCAGGAGCAGTAACAGGTAGTGATAGAATCTGTTTTAGCAGCTTTCTGTGGAATAATTCAAGTTTCTCTATCTGTTTCGGGGTAGGAAGTATTATTTCCAAACCGTAAATTAAAACAGGTAAAACATATGATTGATAGAGAGCTAATGATGTTGGTGGTTCTAATCCATTATGTCCATGTAGGCCTGCACCTAGGAGACTGTAGGTTGCCCTTCTAGCCTTACAGATATTTAACTCCACATTTGTTTCTGCATTACTTTTTATGGTATTTGTTCTGGTGATGCCAAGATGAACAGCAGAGACAACATTTGAAAGAGGCTCTTCACCAAGAGAGAATTTAGGTTGAAGCTCAGAGTTTCTCGGGTTAACACAAATGGACACTGTCTTTTTTGGTTGAAGTAAGTATCGCTCCTCACAAGCAAATGTATGTGCCATATTAATCAATAATTGAGTTTCATATGGGGATTCTGACATCAGACACACATCATCTGCACAAGCACAGTTATTTGTACGAATGTTGCCAATAGTACCACCAGCTGATGTACGCGAGTACTGGTTTAGCAAGGGGTTGACAAATATTTTGTAAAGGTCAGTTGAAAGGATACCACCTTGTCTTACTCCTTGAAGTATATTGAACGATGAACTAAGGGAATTTCCAAGTCTTACTCTGCTTGATGCGTTTTGGTGTAATGACTTTATTAAAGACCAGTGGCCATCATTTATTCCAGCGTAGTAAAGACGTTTTAACATATGACTGTGTGGTACAACATCAAATGCTGATTTTGCCCATGTTGTTGTGTAAACTTCACGGATCTTGGAAGTCTTACATTTTTTCAAAATGGCGACTATTGGTGATTCGAAAGAAGTCTATTACGAAATATGTGCTTGTAAAGGTGTAAGAACTTGTAAGATATGTGAGAAAAGTGGAAAAACACCCTTTCATATGACAGAGGTAATTAACTCTCATTTACCATTACATCAATGGGAACGTTCGATAAAAATGGCGATTAGTAGATTCGCACCATGTTTACTTCGAACAATTATCATGGTATAAATTCACTGAATAAGTTGTTTTGTTTTTTAGCTCACCTGAGCACAAGGGGAGCGTTTAGGGTGATTCTTATTGCGTTGTCCGTTGTCAACAATCTTAAAAACTTCTTCTCCTAAAACACTGGGCCGATTTCAATGAAACTTTTCCAGAATGTGCCTTGGGTGACCCTCTTAAAAAAATTGTTTGTTAAATTCAAATTGGCTCATAAATATGGGTGGGGCATTTTTATGCCCCTGTATTGAGAGATCAGGGGCATATTGTTTTACTCGTGTCCGTCTGACTGTCCGTCCGTCTGTCTGTCGGAAAACTTAACCTTTGCCAATATCTTCAACCCTATTCAAGATACAAGGCTCATATTTGGCATGATGATAGATCTCAATGATCCACATCTGCTGGTACCAAAGTCAAGGTCATGTGACAAGGTCAAGGTCATCTGTCATGGTCAAACTTTGAAAAAAATGCTGTTACAGGGGCATTCATGTTTCACTTTGAAATCTTTGAACGACATCTCCTGAACCACTGGCCTGATTTCAATGAAACTTTACCAGAATGTTCTTTGGGCGACCCTTTTCAAAAATTGTTTGTAAAATTTTGATTGGCCAATAAATATGTGTGTGGCTGGCCAGGGCTTATTTTGAGCCAAAAATTTTTTAACAACATCACTTGAACCATTGGGTCGATTTCAATGAAATTTTACCTGAATGTTCCTTGGGTGACCCTTTTTCAAAAAAATGTTTGCGAAGTTTTGATTGACCCATAAATATGGGCATGGCAGGGCTTGTTTTGAGCCCAACATCTTTGAACGCCCTCTCCTCCTGAACCATTGGGCTGATTTCAATGAAACATCAGCAGAATGTTCCTTGGTTGACTTACCTGAACAAAGAGAGCTCAAGTTGAGCTATTGTGATCGTCCAATGTCCTTCTCAGTTGTGCGTTGTCTGTCATCCATCATCCACAATTTCTTTTAAACATCTTCTCCTCCTAAACTGGTGGGCCAATCTTGATGAAATTTGGCAGGGATGATCCTTGTGTCAAGGTCAACCAAAGTTGTTCAAATAAATGAAATCCACCCTTAACTTTCCATTTACCCTTAACCAAAGGGTGAAAATAGGAAAATCTCAAAAAATCTCTTTCTTTGAAACCAGATGGCAGACATCTTTCATATTTGATATGTAGCATCATCTAGTGGACCTCTACCAAGTTTGTTCATATCAAGACCCTTGGATTATATTTGGGCTCCACCCTGGCGCAACAGTTTTTACATAGACATAAAGAGCGAAAATCTTTAAAAATCTTCTTCTCTAAAAAACAGAGGGCACACAGCTTTCATATTTGGTATGTAGCATCATCCAGTGGACCTCTACCATGATGGTTCATATCAAGACCATGGGGTGATACTTGGGTTTTGCCAGGATGCATCCCTTTTAGCTCTGAGCACGAAGAGTGATAAAAGGAAAATCTTCTTCTCTGAAACCAGATGGCAGACAGCTTTCATATTTGGTAAATAGCATCATCTAGTAGACCTCTAACAAGTTTGTTCATATCAAGACCCTTGGATTATATTTGGGCTCCACCCTGGCGCAACAGTTTTTACATAGACACAAAGAGCGAAAATCTTTAAAAATCTTCTTCTCTGAAAACAGAGGGCACACAGCTTTCATATTTGGTATGTAGCATCATCCAGTGGACCTCTACCATGATGGTTCATATCAAGACCATGGGGTGATACTTGGGTTTTGCCAGGATGCATCCCTTTTAGCTCTGAGCACGAAGAGTGATAAAAGGAAAATCTTCTTCTCTGAAACCAGATGGCAGACAGCTTTCATATTTGGTATATAGCATCATCTAGTAGACCTCTAACAAATTTGTTCATATTTTAAAAGACCTTGGGATCATATTTGGGCTCAACACAGGTGCAACCCTTTTTACATAAATTAAACAGCGAAAATCTTTAAAAATCTTCTTTTCTAAAACCAGAAGGCACACAGCTTTCATATTGCCACACTTTTTGCCTGATCAACCTGAAATTTGGTCAGTATGATTGTCTTGATGAAATCTCCAACGAGTTCAAAATGGGGCAACTGGAGTAAAGAATTTGGTCACAGGGCAAATCTCAGAAAGGGCCATATTTTTTGCCTGATTAACTTGAAATTTGGTCAAAATTATTGTCAACTAGGGTCAAAAACTGGGTTAGGGGGTCAAATCTTAGAAAAACCTTGTATGCACCAGGGTTTTCCCTCTAGGTTCAAAACTTGGGTTCATTTTGCCACATAAAGACCCCTTTAAAACTAGATAAAGCATTTTTTAGCTCCACTGGCTGAAAGCCACTGGGGCTATTGTCATGGCGTTGTGTCCGTCGTGCGTCCGTCCGTCCGTCCGTCCGTGCGTCCGTCCGGTCGTAAACTTTTTCTTTAAAAATCTTCTTCTCAGAAACTACTGAATGGATATCAACCAAACTTCACAGGAATGATCCTTGGGTGACCCTCTTTCAAAGTTGTTCAAGAAATTTTGATCCAATGAAAAACATGGATTTAATGGGCGTGGCTAATTTCCAAATATGGTAAAAAGTGACTTTTATCAAATTCTAATTGATGGATACCAATTAAATTTTACATGAATGATCCTTTGGTGACCCTTTAAAAGTCTACAAAAGATTATTGAAATCGGATGAAAATTTTGTATTTTATGGGCGGAGGTCATTTCTCTATATGTTATATAGTGGAAACTTTGAAAATCATTTTCTCAGAATCTAACTGATAGATATCAACCAAATTTTACATGAATGATCCTTGTGTGACCCTTTATCAGTCTACCAAAGATTATTACGATTGAATGAAAAATTTGTATTTTATGGGCGGAGGTCATTTCCACTATATGTTATATAGTGGAAACTTTGAAAATCATTTTCTCAGAATGTAACTGAAGGATATCAATCAAACTTGATTAGTATGATCCTTGGGTGATCCATTATCATGCAGCCAAAAATTATTGTCATTGGATGAAAAATATGTCTTTTATGGGTGGAAGTCATTTCTCTATATTTTATAATGTTGGAGACTTTGAAAATCTAGTCAAGAAATTCAAGCCTGTGGAGCGACACAAGCCATTCATGGCTTTCTAGTTTGACAACTTTGGGGGGCATTTAAATAAAAGGGGTCCAAATTTAAAGAAATAGGGGGTCATGGAAAACCCTGCACTCTAGAGGCCACATTTTTTTAGCTCCACTGGCTGAAAGCCACTGGGGCTATTGTCATGGCGTTGTGTCCGTCGTGCGTCCGTCCGTGCGTCCGTGCGTCCGGTCGTAAACTTTTTCTTTAAAAATCTTCTCCTCAGAAACTACTAGATGAATTTCAACCAAACTTCACAGGAATGATCCTTGGGTGACCCTCTTTCAAAGTTGTTCAAGAAATTTTGATCCAATGAAAAACATGGATTAAATGGGCGTGGCTAATTTCCAAATATGGTAAAAAGTGAGTTTTCTCAGATTCTAATTGATGGATACCGATGAAATTTTACATGAATGATCCTTGTGTGACCCTTTATCAGTCTACAAAAGCTCCACTACCCGAAGGCCAGAAAGCTATTGTCATGTGCATGTGTGCTTCAACTTTTCTTTAAACATCTCCTGCCCCTAAACCATTGGGCCGATTTCAATTAATCTTAGCATAAAATTAATGATCCTTGTGTGACCCTCTTCTTGAGTTGTTCATTTGATCCCCCAGCAGCAATCATCCTTTCCTACTATTATTCTCTCACCGAATTGGTCCGACAGCGGCACTCATTCTTTCTGACTATTTGGAGGGCCAATCTTGATAAAACTTGGCAGGGATCTTTTGGGTCAAGCTCTACCAAAGTTGTTCAAATAAATGAAATCCACCCTTAACTTTCCCTTTATCCTTTACAAAAAGGGGTGAAAATAGGAAAAATCTTCTTTTCTGAAACCAGAAGGCAGACAGCTTTCATATTTGGTGTGAAGCATCATCTAATGGCTCTTTACCAAGTTTGTTCATATCAAGACTCTGGGGTCATATTTGGGCTCCACCCGGGCCAAACCCTTTTCACATAGAATCAAAGAGCGAAAATCTTAAAAAAAAAAACTTCTCTGTAACCAGATGGAAGACAGCTTGCATATTTGGTATGTAGCATCATCTAGTGGGCCTCTACCATGTTTGTTCTTATAAAGACCCTGAGGTCATGTTTGGGCTTTACCAGAGCGCATCCCTTTTAGCTATTCTGTCCACGAAGGGTAAAAAAAAGGAATATCTTCAAAATTCTTCCCCTCTGAAATCAGAAGGCAGACAGCTTTCATATTTGGTATGTAGCATCATGTAGTTGACCTCTACCAAGTTTGTTTATATCAAGACCCTAGGGTCATATTTGGGCTCTACCCCGGCGAAACCCATTTTACATAGAATCAAAGAGCAAAAATCTATAAAAATCTTCATCTTTAAAACCAGTTGGCAGGCAGCTTTCATATTTGGTATGTAGCATCATCAAGTTGGCCCCTACCAAGTGAAAATAGGAAAATCTCCAAAAATCTTCTCTTAAACCAGAAGGCAGACAGCTTTCATATTGGGTATGTAGCATCATCTAGTGGACCTCTGCCAATATTGGACATATCAAGGCCCTAAGGTCACATTTTGGCTCCACCTGGTTGCATCTCTTTTAAGCTCACCTGAGCACCTTTCAAGGTGAGTTATTGTTATTATACAATATCAGTTGTGTGTCGTCAACATTTTCTTTAAATTTCTTCTCCTCCTTAACTGGTGGGCCATTTTTGATGAAACTGTCCCTTTAAACTTTTCAAAAAAAGGATGAAAATCTTCAAAAATCTTCTTCTCTGAAACCAGAAGACAGACTGCTTTCATATTTGGTATGTAGCATCATCTAGTGGACTTCTACCAAGTTTGTTCATATCAAGACCTGGGGTCATATTTGGGCTCCACCCCGGCACAACCCTTTTTACCTAGAATCAGAGAGCAAAAATCTTAAAAGATCTTCTTCTCTGAAACAGAAGGCAGACAGCTTTCATATTTGGTATAAAGCATCACCTAGTGGGCCTCTACCAAGTTTGTTCATATTAAGACCCTTAAGGTCATATTTTGGCTTTGCCCGGGTGCATCCCTTTTAGCTCATCTGAGCACGAAGGGTAAAAAAATGAAAATTTCAAAAATCTTCTTCCCTGAAACCAGAAGGCAGACAGCTTTCATTTTTGGTATGTAGCATCATCTAATGGACCTATAACAAGTTTGGTCATATCAAGACCCTAGGATCATATTTGGACTCCACCCGGGCGCAACTTTTTTTACATAGAATTAAAGGGCGAAAATCTTTAAAGACTTTTATTCCGAAATCAGAGGGCACACAGCTTTCATATTTTGTATGTAGCATAATCTAGTGGGCCCCTACCAAGTTTGTTCATATTAAGGTCCTGGGGTCATATTTTGGCTCCACCTGGCGCACCCCATCTTACATAGAATCTAAGAGCAAAAAAACTTTAAAAAATCTTGTTCTCTGAAACCAAAAGGTAGATTTCTTCCATATTTTGTTTGTAATATTATATAGTGGGCTTCTAACAATGTTTTCATAGCATGCCCTGGGGTCATATTTGGGCTCTGAATGAACCAACCCTATATACATAAGACATAAAGGAGGAAATCTTAAAAACTTATTCTCTGTAACCAGAAGGCAGGGACTTTCCATAATAGTCTTATTTAATTGTATTTCATGAAGTTTGTTCATAACCATAGGGGTCCGAAATAACCCCCCTACCACCATAAAGACCAATAATATAAATGTTTGGGATGGCTGGAAGTGGCTTATTTTCGAAAAAAAGAATATTGTCATTTTAAAATGCTATATATGTATAGTACATGTATTTTACAAAATTTTCCAAATTTAATGATGTTAGAAAGCAGACAGTATAGACTAATATCAGCCTGCTGATCCATGCAGGCTGATCTTAGTCTATTCTGTCTGCCAAATCTTTGTATACAAAAGGAATGTGCTGTGAACATCAGGAGAAGTGTTAATATGTCCTCTTAAACCTGTTATTAGTCGGCCAATCTTGATGATTTTTCACTGGAATGTTCCTTGGGTACCAAATTGGCCAAAAATTTCAAATCCACCCAAAACTCTGCTTGATGTTGCAACAGAAAGGGGGGGGGGGAATAAAATGAATCTTCAAAAGATCTTACCTAAAACCAGAAATCAGTTGTTTTTTGCATTAAGTATTTACCCTTATCCAATAGGCCTCAAGGAAGTGAGACTAGAGGGCAAATTACTATGGTTTCTTTAATGATTTACAGTGGATTATCAAGAAATAACGGTAGATTAATACTTGATAATCTTACTACAAACCAATTAAATTATCAGAAAGATATACCAAGCATTTGATCATTTCACTCTATCTGACGTTATCTAAGTGGAGCTCAAAAAGGGCAATCATAATGAACGTTTTATAGCAATCATGTGCAAATTGATTCACTTTAAGAAAATTTGTCCTAAATTTTTCACAATTAGTCTCACTTTTGAAATAAAGAAATCAAATAATTGTTTATATTAGAGAATAATCAATTGATATCATTTTGAAAACAGCAAAAACTATATTTTTATTAGTGACTCTGCCACTTGTGAAAATATAGCTTTTGTAAATCACTCAACGAAATATTAATCGATCTAACACCAAAACAAACTATTATCCTCTATGTGTAGCATCATCTAGTGGACATCTACAAAGTTTGGTAATGTGTTTTCATTGGTTGGTCTGCCTGCATGCCGCAAATACTGGTAATGAAAAATCTCTAGTTAGCTATTGTGATCACCCTATGTCAAGTATCCAATTTCTCCAAACCATATCTCCTCCTTCATTTATAGACCAATCACCATTAGCCTATTAAACCCTTATTCGGCTGAAACTTTGTTCATACGATTTTGTCACAATTTGAAAGAAATTTTCAGAAAGCTCCAAGGTCACAGCTTAGCTGAAGGTCAAACATTTTTTCAACAAGTGTTGACCTGGGTCAAATATCAAGTAAGGACAAGCACTGTAATCTAAGTTTTCGATCATGATTAAGTACGAAGCAGACAGTCTAGACTTAGATTAGCCTGCATGTTTTTACAGGCTGATCTTTGTCTTTACTGTCTGTAACAGCATTGTGTACACAGGGAATTTGTCCGTAGATTAAAATAAGGTGATAAAAGATTTATTTTTGATTGGCAATACAAAGTAACAAAATAACATAAGCTTAAAATAACATTATGCTTAAATGAGCATGAAAGCAAAGGAAGAAATATCAAATATTTTATCTGATTTCGAAAGTTGTTATATTTTATATGTGCCATAATCTAGTGAACCTCTTCCTAGTTCTTTCATACAATACCCCAGGGAAATTTAAAAAAGGTACATCTAATATAAATAGACATTACACTTAACAATCTTTGGCCTGGTTTAAACCTATTTTTTATATTGATTGGGAAACAAGTTCTTACAACTTAGATCTATCTCTCACGATTCTGATTCTGGAAAATTCACCAGTACAAGCGCTGAATACAAGTTGACCAATGAAGGACCAAGATTGATAGCCACTCCCCTGAATCGAACTCGGGACCTTTGGGTTCAAGAGGCCGATGCTCTACCTTCAGACAACAGAAACCACAATCTTTAAAAACTTTTTTCTTTAAATCCTAATAATAGAGAGTTTTGATAGCTTGTGTGTAACATAATCTAGAAGATAAAATTTATCCACATTATATGGGTAATTTTTGGCACTTATCAAGTCACCCCCCCACCCCATGTTCTGTTCTGTTCTGTTAATCTTCACCGCCAGTAGAGGCGAACCCCAGCAAGATTGCTAGGTAGCAGTAATCACAATACACAATCCTCCACCAAAAGAATTTATTATATTTGCACTGTTGAATAACTATTTACGCAGCAGGCACAGATTAAAAACCTTATGATTACTATATACATGTGCATTAGATTACGATGAAACTTAAATATATATATATAAAAATTTAAAACTGGAGTTGAATATACACTTCATGGTAACCATACTGGCAGGGGCTCATTTTATTTTGTTATAAAGCTTTTGACGGACGGAATGTAGAGAATAAATGAGACGTCTGGCATGATGCTCAATAGTATGACCACAGCCCATATGCAGGTAGCGCGGTAGAATAGTGGAGTAGTCCATGATTAATCTGAATAGGTCCAATTGATTATTAATATAACGGTCTGCATCATAGGACACCATAACATTTCTAATGTTGCGTACTATAGGTTCTCTTTGTAATGAGAGTGCTGGACAGGTCATGACTAGGTGGAATGCAGTTTCATCATCCGTTCCACATATGGTACATGTTGGAGAGATTTCATTCTGATTAAACTTTGACCTATTAGTCTGTAGTACATAAGATCCAGTGACTAGCATAAGGCGAAAAGGAATCCTTAAAGTTTCTCTAGCACACTCACTGTATACTGATAAAATAGGATGCAACTTTCCAGGGGTATATTCACAGTTCAAATATTGCAATGATGGGTAAAGTCTTGAACAATGACTGATAGTGTTAGACCAATATGCTTTGATAATATGATGAACATGTTTTTTCCAAGCACTATTTTGCATAGGATTTTCAAGGTAGGTATCTACATCACCGAGCTCGTATTTAGTGAGAATAGGTTGGATTTGCTTTGCCCAGGCTTTTGAGGTCCATGATTTGACATTGAATTGGCGCATGAAGATATCTCTTTCAAGTGTACCATTTTGGCTGATGATTGTGTTAAAAAAAACCAGTATCTTTAAGTCCAGGATGGCCTCTATGGGAAACATGCCAGTAAGAATGTACACACATGGGTCAGGAGCAGTAACAGGTAGTGATAGAATCTGTTTTAGCAGCTTTCTGTGGAATAATTCAAGTTTCTCTATCTGTTTCGGGGTAGGAAGTATTATTTCCAAACCGTAAATTAAAACAGGTAAAACATATGATTGATAGAGAGCTAATGATGTTGGTGGTTCTAATCCATTATGTCCATGTAGGCCTGCACCTAGGAGACTGTAGGTTGCCCTTCTAGCCTTACAGATATTTAACTCCACATTTGTTTCTGCATTACTTTTTATGGTATTTGTTCTGGTGATGCCAAGATGAACAGCAGAGACAACATTTGAAAGAGGCTCTTCACCAAGAGAGAATTTAGGTTGAAGCTCAGAGTTTCTCGGGTTAACACAAATGGACACTGTCTTTTTTGGTTGAAGTAAGTATCGCTCCTCACAAGCAAATGTATGTGCCATATTAATCAATAATTGAGTTTCATATGGGGATTCTGACATCAGACACACATCATCTGCACAAGCACAGTTATTTGTACGAATGTTGCCAATAGTACCACCAGCTGATGTACGCGAGTACTGGTTTAGCAAGGGGTTGACAAATATTTTGTAAAGGTCAGTTGAAAGGATACCACCTTGTCTTACTCCTTGAAGTATATTGAACGATGAACTAAGGGAATTTCCAAGTCTTACTCTGCTTGATGCGTTTTGGTGTAATGACTTTATTAAAGACCAGTGGCCATCATTTATTCCAGCGTAGTAAAGACGTTTTAACATATGACTGTGTGGTACAACATCAAATGCTGATTTTGCCCATGTTGTTGTGTAAACTTCACGGATCTTGGAAGTCTTACATTTTTTCAAAATGGCGACTATTGGTGATTCGAAAGAAGTCTATTACGAAATATGTGCTTGTAAAGGTGTAAGAACTTGTAAGATATGTGAGAAAAGTGGAAAAACACCCTTTCATATGACAGAGGTAATTAACTCTCATTTACCATTACATCAATGGGAACGTTCGATAAAAATGGCGATTAGTAGATTCGCACCATGTTTACTTCGAACAATTATCATGGTATAAATTCACTGAATAAGTTGTTTTGTTTTTTAGCTCACCTGAGCACAAGGGGAGCGTTTAGGGTGATTCTTATTGCGTTGTCCGTTGTCAACAATCTTAAAAACTTCTTCTCCTAAAACACTGGGCCGATTTCAATGAAACTTTTCCAGAATGTGCCTTGGGTGACCCTCTTAAAAAAATTGTTTGTTAAATTCAAATTGGCTCATAAATATGGGTGGGGCATTTTTATGCCCCTGTATTGAGAGATCAGGGGCATATTGTTTTACTCGTGTCCGTCTGACTGTCCGTCCGTCTGTCTGTCGGAAAACTTAACCTTTGCCAATATCTTCAACCCTATTCAAGATACAAGGCTCATATTTGGCATGATGATAGATCTCAATGATCCACATCTGCTGGTACCAAAGTCAAGGTCATGTGACAAGGTCAAGGTCATCTGTCATGGTCAAACTTTGAAAAAAATGCTGTTACAGGGGCATTCATGTTTCACTTTGAAATCTTTGAACGACATCTCCTGAACCACTGGCCTGATTTCAATGAAACTTTACCAGAATGTTCTTTGGGCGACCCTTTTCAAAAATTGTTTGTAAAATTTTGATTGGCCAATAAATATGTGTGTGGCTGGCCAGGGCTTATTTTGAGCCAAAAATTTTTTAACAACATCACTTGAACCATTGGGTCGATTTCAATGAAATTTTACCTGAATGTTCCTTGGGTGACCCTTTTTCAAAAAAATGTTTGCGAAGTTTTGATTGACCCATAAATATGGGCATGGCAGGGCTTGTTTTGAGCCCAACATCTTTGAACGCCCTCTCCTCCTGAACCATTGGGCTGATTTCAATGAAACATCAGCAGAATGTTCCTTGGTTGACTTACCTGAACAAAGAGAGCTCAAGTTGAGCTATTGTGATCGTCCAATGTCCTTCTCAGTTGTGCGTTGTCTGTCATCCATCATCCACAATTTCTTTTAAACATCTTCTCCTCCTAAACTGGTGGGCCAATCTTGATGAAATTTGGCAGGGATGATCCTTGTGTCAAGGTCAACCAAAGTTGTTCAAATAAATGAAATCCACCCTTAACTTTCCATTTACCCTTAACCAAAGGGTGAAAATAGGAAAATCTCAAAAAATCTCTTTCTTTGAAACCAGATGGCAGACATCTTTCATATTTGATATGTAGCATCATCTAGTGGACCTCTACCAAGTTTGTTCATATCAAGACCCTTGGATTATATTTGGGCTCCACCCTGGCGCAACAGTTTTTACATAGACATAAAGAGCGAAAATCTTTAAAAATCTTCTTCTCTAAAAAACAGAGGGCACACAGCTTTCATATTTGGTATGTAGCATCATCCAGTGGACCTCTACCATGATGGTTCATATCAAGACCATGGGGTGATACTTGGGTTTTGCCAGGATGCATCCCTTTTAGCTCTGAGCACGAAGAGTGATAAAAGGAAAATCTTCTTCTCTGAAACCAGATGGCAGACAGCTTTCATATTTGGTAAATAGCATCATCTAGTAGACCTCTAACAAGTTTGTTCATATCAAGACCCTTGGATTATATTTGGGCTCCACCCTGGCGCAACAGTTTTTACATAGACACAAAGAGCGAAAATCTTTAAAAATCTTCTTCTCTGAAAACAGAGGGCACACAGCTTTCATATTTGGTATGTAGCATCATCCAGTGGACCTCTACCATGATGGTTCATATCAAGACCATGGGGTGATACTTGGGTTTTGCCAGGATGCATCCCTTTTAGCTCTGAGCACGAAGAGTGATAAAAGGAAAATCTTCTTCTCTGAAACCAGATGGCAGACAGCTTTCATATTTGGTATATAGCATCATCTAGTAGACCTCTAACAAATTTGTTCATATTTTAAAAGACCTTGGGATCATATTTGGGCTCAACACAGGTGCAACCCTTTTTACATAAATTAAACAGCGAAAATCTTTAAAAATCTTCTTTTCTAAAACCAGAAGGCACACAGCTTTCATATTGCCACACTTTTTGCCTGATCAACCTGAAATTTGGTCAGTATGATTGTCTTGATGAAATCTCCAACGAGTTCAAAATGGGGCAACTGGAGTAAAGAATTTGGTCACAGGGCAAATCTCAGAAAGGGCCATATTTTTTGCCTGATTAACTTGAAATTTGGTCAAAATTATTGTCAACTAGGGTCAAAAACTGGGTTAGGGGGTCAAATCTTAGAAAAACCTTGTATGCACCAGGGTTTTCCCTCTAGGTTCAAAACTTGGGTTCATTTTGCCACATAAAGACCCCTTTAAAACTAGATAAAGCATTTTTTAGCTCCACTGGCTGAAAGCCACTGGGGCTATTGTCATGGCGTTGTGTCCGTCGTGCGTCCGTCCGTCCGTCCGTCCGTGCGTCCGTCCGGTCGTAAACTTTTTCTTTAAAAATCTTCTTCTCAGAAACTACTGAATGGATATCAACCAAACTTCACAGGAATGATCCTTGGGTGACCCTCTTTCAAAGTTGTTCAAGAAATTTTGATCCAATGAAAAACATGGATTTAATGGGCGTGGCTAATTTCCAAATATGGTAAAAAGTGACTTTTATCAAATTCTAATTGATGGATACCAATTAAATTTTACATGAATGATCCTTTGGTGACCCTTTAAAAGTCTACAAAAGATTATTGAAATCGGATGAAAATTTTGTATTTTATGGGCGGAGGTCATTTCTCTATATGTTATATAGTGGAAACTTTGAAAATCATTTTCTCAGAATCTAACTGATAGATATCAACCAAATTTTACATGAATGATCCTTGTGTGACCCTTTATCAGTCTACCAAAGATTATTACGATTGAATGAAAAATTTGTATTTTATGGGCGGAGGTCATTTCCACTATATGTTATATAGTGGAAACTTTGAAAATCATTTTCTCAGAATGTAACTGAAGGATATCAATCAAACTTGATTAGTATGATCCTTGGGTGATCCATTATCATGCAGCCAAAAATTATTGTCATTGGATGAAAAATATGTCTTTTATGGGTGGAAGTCATTTCTCTATATTTTATAATGTTGGAGACTTTGAAAATCTAGTCAAGAAATTCAAGCCTGTGGAGCGACACAAGCCATTCATGGCTTTCTAGTTTGACAACTTTGGGGGGCATTTAAATAAAAGGGGTCCAAATTTAAAGAAATAGGGGGTCATGGAAAACCCTGCACTCTAGAGGCCACATTTTTTTAGCTCCACTGGCTGAAAGCCACTGGGGCTATTGTCATGGCGTTGTGTCCGTCGTGCGTCCGTCCGTGCGTCCGTGCGTCCGGTCGTAAACTTTTTCTTTAAAAATCTTCTCCTCAGAAACTACTAGATGAATTTCAACCAAACTTCACAGGAATGATCCTTGGGTGACCCTCTTTCAAAGTTGTTCAAGAAATTTTGATCCAATGAAAAACATGGATTAAATGGGCGTGGCTAATTTCCAAATATGGTAAAAAGTGAGTTTTCTCAGATTCTAATTGATGGATACCGATGAAATTTTACATGAATGATCCTTGTGTGACCCTTTATCAGTCTACAAAAGATTATTGAGATCGGATGGAAAATATGCATTTTATGGGCGGAGGTCATTTCTCTATATGTTATATAGTGGAAATTTTGAAAATCATTTTCTCAGAATGTAACTGATGGATATCAACCAAATTTCACTGGAATGGTCCTTGAGTGACCCTTTATCAGTCTAAGAAAAGTTATAGTGATCAGATGAAAATTATGTATTTTATGGGCGGAGGTCATTTCTCTATATGTTATATAGTGGAAACTTTGGAAATCATTTTCTCAGAATCTAACAAATGGATATCAACCAAATTTCACTGGAATGGTCCTTGAGTGACCCTCTATCAGTCTACCAAAAATTATAGTGATCGGATGAAAAGTATGTATTTTATGGGCGGAGGTCATTTCTCTATATGTTACATAGTGGAAACTTTGGATATCATTTTCTCATAATCTAATCAATGGATATCAACCAAATTTTACTGGAATGATCCTTGAGTGACCCTTAATCAGTCTACAAAAAATTATTGTGATCAGATGAAATTATGCATTTTAAGGGCGGATGTCATTTCTCTATATGTTATATAATTGAAACTTTGAAAATCATTTTCAACATCAGTAGAATCCAAAGTATCTAAAAGTCTAGTCAAAACTTTTTTTGCTTTACAAGAATTTCAAGCCTGTGGAGCGACTCAAGCCATTCATGGCTTTCTAGTTTTTTTGTCCTATCAACCTGAAATTTGGTAAAAATGATAGTGTTGATAAAATATTTGACAAGTTTGAAATTGGGTCATTTTGCATCAAAAACTAGATCACAAGGTCAAACTGAGAAAAACCTTGTATGCACTTTAGATGCCACGTTTTGCATGTTCAACCTAAAATTTGTATAGAATAATTGTCTGGATAAAATCATGTATGAGTTCAAAATTGGATAAACTTGGGTCAAAAACTAGATCACTGGGTCAAATCTAAATTAGAAAAACCTTGTATGTACTCTAGAGACCACATTTGTTGCACAGCCAACCTGAAAATTTGGTCAGCATGATTGAATTGATACGATTTTTGATGGCTTTGAAATTGAGTCAATTGGGGTCAAAAACTAGGTCACAGGGTCAAATCATAGAAAAACCTTGTATGCCCTTTAGAGGCCACATTTTTTGCCAAATCAACCTGAAAATTGGCAAAAGAGATTCTCTTGTTTAGAAGCAACTGCAGTGTTTAGCTTAGTGACATTCATTCATCATCCTTTTTTAGCCTAGGCTACATTAAACAATTTTAAGACAGTTTCATTCAGGGATTGGCCCTCTTGCTTTGGAGAAAAACCACTTGCCAAGTCTGAGAGAAGTATTTATTCACAGCTTTTCCTTTGTGCTTCTCTAAAAAAATGTTATTGATTAAGCCAAAGAATTTATGTTCATTAACCCTTGTCATGCTGATCCCGGAATATTACTGCTTTGGCAGGAGGTATGGACAAACATCAGCCTGCACATATGTGCAGTCTGATCTTAATCCATACAACCTGATTTTCTTTCTTACAAGTTCAGAAATTATATTTTCAAAATCAAATGCTGACTAGCAAGTAGGAAATACAGAGCTTTCAGTACTTTGATTTATATATAATTTTTCCAAGGTTTTTATTCAGCATGACAAGGGTTAATCTTGACATCTATTTTACTGCAGGGAAACAGAACAAAGTATTGGTATTGTCCAGACTGTCTTAAAGCATGGAGTGTAAAAGATGACCATCCCAATCACCATGGAAACAGTTTAGACTTTAATGGGATTTTCATTCTAAATGACTTCATATCAGATGAAAGGGAAAAATACATCATTGAGAAGATCTATAAAATACCATTTGTAGATTCTCAATCAGGGCGAAGAAAACAGGTAACTTTTTCTTTATGATACAAGAATTTTTTACAATGGTTTGGAAAAAATTGTTTAAGAGAAAAAAGTTGGGAAGCTAATCTTCATCACATCTGTTTAGTTGAATGAGACATGCACATGACATTTCCAACAATTTGACGTGTGCGTGAAGGGTCAAAATTAACCAACCTTGACTGCTGCGTATTATAAGAAGAAGTTTGCAGGACTGTCTTAAGACACTTGGAGACCTTATTTTCCTCCAAAGCATAAAGTTAAACCCTGGGCAGACTGTGCAGATGCACAGGCTGGCCAGAGTCTTAGCTTGGCCTACAATTGAATTTGCTGGAAATGTCACACACAGACTCAAAAATATTATTACTCAATTTAGATTCAACCTTCATGCATGTGAGTGTGTCAATCCAAAGGGTAAGAAATGTGGATTTTAAGTTTTAAATAAAGTTTATATATTTAATTTCATAAATGACAAATACAATTTGACTCTAGGCATTTACAACTATTTTGCCTAGAGCAATCAATATACACCGTTAAAGCTCTAAAAGATCCTTGGGGTTCAATTAGAGTCATTGCATTTCCATTAGAAAGGAATGGGCTTTTATTGCAGGCTAAGTGTGAAACAATATGATTATAGGCAGTTACAACTGTTTGTGCCTAGCTATTGATATTAGTTAAGACTTGTGCTGATTTGCTTATTAAATGAAATGAAATGCATCAAATGATATTAGTTAAGACAGTGAAAATATGGCCAAAAATAAACATAATCTGCACAAAATATTAACATTTGATTGAGGGGAAAATATTCATAAACATCTGTTGAATATTTAGTGACATTGATATTATGACCTTTGGCCTTTATTAGAGGCTTCAAGAATTTAAAAATTCACATTAAAAATGATTGATTTCAATCTCCAAAAAGGGGGATGGGGGTTTATTAGAGCATGGGGCTCTATTAGAAGTTTTATTAGAATGTGTTACTTTCGATTCCATTTTACAGGATTTCGGACCAAAAGTGAATTTCAAGCGTAGAAAAGTAAAGACGGTCGGATTCTCTGGACTCCCTGACTTCAGTTCGGATCTTTACCAACACATGCAGAAGTTGGATATTCTCTCTGACTTTGTACCTGTAGAACAGTGTCACCTGGAATACGACCCAGATAGAGGCTCCGCTATTGACCCACATTTTGACGATTTCTGGATATGGGGAGAGAGGCTAGTGACAATCAATTTATTATCTGATACTATTCTGTATTTTATAAGTGATAAAATGCCTGACGTTGAAATTAGTGTTCCCATGAAAAGGCGATCATTAATTGTGGTGTATGGGGAAGCAAGGCATAAGTGGAAGCATGCAATACACAGAAGTGATATAACAGAAACTAGACTCGCAGTGACTTTAAGGGAGCTATCAGAAGAGTTCATGGAAAAAGGTGCCAGATGTGACGAGGGAAAGGATTTGTTGGATATTGCCCTGACGTTTAATGGAGTGGCTATAGGATCATGATCTTCTACCAGGGCCCGAGGTTATAAAATGTTTTTCATTCTCAATTGAGAAAATTCTCAAATTTAGAATTCAAATAATTGTATGAACATCAAAGATGACATTAATAAGTTGTTATTTATAAAAACTTATCAATATTATCTTTGATGTTCATACATTTATAGTTACAGCTTTAATCTCAATTAGTGAAAATTTTGAATTGAGAATGAGAAGAGTTTTATAATCTTTGGCCCAGATGACAGAATTTTAAAATGATCATCATCAGTATTTAAAGAAGTCAATCATTGAAACCCATGGGCTGTTCTCTAATTAGCTCACTTAGTGCTGCTGTGATTGGTCAATATCTGGCTTCTGTCTGGCTGTCAACAATTACAAAAAAATCTTCTCTTCTGAAACTACTGATCAGAGTTTGACCAAATTTCACAGAAATGATCCTTGGTTCATGCTTTTTCAAAATACTTAAAAGGGTAAAAAAAAGGGGTCAGAAGGTCAAATCTTTTTTTTTAAAAATCTTTGAAACTAATGGAAAAGATCTCCATAGACGATTGTAAGCATTTTAAGAATTTGTTATTCTTCAAGGGCATTGACACAACTACTATTAGAAGCCGAATTGCCTATAAAATGATCCAAAATTACTACACTGTGACTTACGTTCGAGGTACTTTCAAATATTCCAGGAAAAGTCTGAGCGATATTCCAAATGGTGAATTTAATGAAAAGGGTCTTGATATGAAACATGGAAGGCAGAGGTACAGATAAGAGGGGGTAAATAATTTAAATTCTTAATTCTCGAAGAAACTCTGTGTTGTGTGTACTCATTGAATTGTCCCTGTGAGATGATTTGAATGAGTACCAACAAAATAGTGTTTCCCAACTTTTTTCTGAAAATTTTTATCTAAAATTCACCCCACCCCTCTCTTTCTGTAGCTCTGTCAAGGGGCAAGGGGGTAATTCTTTGGGGGGGGGGGGATTTACATTAATATCATTTGGAACATGAAAAAAATATATATACTTGCATGCATAAATTTTTAATTCCAGTAAAATGAAAGACTGTAAACATAACAATTACTCTTGAGTAAAAGGTGCACTTTTGACATACAACACTGTGTATGTATTAAAGCCCCTGTCTATGTTTAGAGTAATAAAAAAACTTGCTTTTACGTGAACTTTCTACATAAAAACACAAATTAATTGACAAACAGTGGCGTTTTGGGGAAATGCATAATCTGCTGTGTAAATGAGATAATGGTCTAGTGAAATATGCCCACACGAAGGAGTGGTATTGTACTCTATTCAAATTGGAGTCCGAAATGCTGCAGGTCATAAACATTCATCAAGTTAGGCCTATATTTAGATAATCCTGTCATAATCATTTGCATTACCCTATATTGGAATGACAAATTCATATTTATCTTTGAGAATGAAAGTCTAGTTTTTGTGTACATGGTCCTTTAACATCATTGCCTTGTGTTTCTGAAATGTTAATGAACACAGACGGGGGGCTTTAAATGTGAGCAGTATGGTTGTATTGTTATATAGAAAAAATATCACAAAGTTAAAGCTTGATGTTTCCTTTATTTATACTTAACTTATTATTAAAAGCATTATAATTTTACTGTTCTCCAAATATAATAAACATATTTCTTATAGATTTTGCACCCATGTGTTATTTAGCTAAATCAAACAAAACTATTTACATAGCATGTATACCTAGTTTTAAATGTGAATTTTTAGTATGAAAGGTTATTGATGTCTCAAATCTCAAAATTTACTAATTATTTAAAACAAATTGGCATGAAACAAAAAATGGTAGAAAATAGTGCAAGTCAACAGCCGTCCCAGTATGAATGAGTGTTTTGATTGAATGCATGAAAACAATAAACTCTGAACATCAACTATAAATCTTAAAGTAGTGGAACCGTAATAGTTCCGCAACATTTTGGATCACATGTTCTTTCTTAATGTTAACCAAGGTTTTCTAATGAAAATCATTAGGAAACCTTGGTTAACACTGTTGAAAATCATCACTCGTTGCGGAACTATTATTTGTCCACTACCTTAATTTATTTTGAGGGGTCAACTCAAAACTGCTGAAAGTACCTAGAAACTCTGATTTGGAAAATTTAAGGTAGTAGACCCGTAATAGTTCCACAACGATTTGGAAGTACAGAGCTTTAACTGTGTTAACCAAGGTTTCCTAATGATTTTCATTAGGAAACCTCAGTCAACATTGTGAGTTCATATGTTCCAAATTGTTGTTGAACTATTCCGGTTCCAATACCTTAAAAGAATATCAGATTATTTTAAAATCACATATAAAGCACCTTTGTAAATAAAAAAATAATTCTATTTATAATACTGTTTACTGGCATTTGATAAAGATAATAAAATTTAACATAAAAAAATACTCGATCCGTGTTTGTTTTTACTTGAAAACGCCATGTTTATTTCATTAATCAATAGAGAGTGTCTGAAATCTAAGAATAAAATCGGAACATGTTGCTTACAATAATTTTAAATTAAAACCATCAATAGGTGGCAAAATTAAACCGCTACTGCTTAGAAAATCATATTCGCTAACCAAGGCTGATGCCCATTGTGTGTTCTATTCACGTGAATAATACACCTAGTGTACTTCACCCATAACCCTTTCCTGTTTAATCTCTGCTTTTTACGTGCCTGTGATTTTATGATTGAGAAAGCATTGTCACAGAAGAAAAAATTGATTCTGACAAGCAATTTTTTCTTTTTCCACACTATCTTCTACCCTACTGAATGGTAATTTTTCAAATTGAATCCACTTGAAATTTTCGTCTGCAAAACCTTTGAATTTGGACAGGTCCAAAATTTTGTAAAACAGAAAAGGGTTAACTAGCGAAGATGCTTGTTAAAGCTGTTGGGGTGGTATTTTTTTACTTAGATTACTAAAAAGTTACATGAATGAATGCAAAATAGAATAATTGTGCAACCACATCTTTTCCTTTATCATTATATTGATTAAACACAACAATATGGACGGAGGTTATATCACATACAGCATTTTGATCGCAAAGTTTATCCAGCATAAATTCACGACCTGTAACAGCTACGTCGTCGTCTCAGAGTAGGCGGGTGGTGGGTGGTACGAGGGCGTGTAAGGGGGCGGGGCTTGTGGATACTGGTGTACAAAAAAGTTTCCTGACGCTGTAGTGTAGGAAGTTGTATTGCTTGCTGGTGGGTATTGTGCATAGGGTGGCGGATTTATCACTGAAATAAGATTAACTGAATTGAATTTTTTTTCCAATATTCAAAACAAACAAATATAATAATATACGGTACCTTACTACGACTAAGATCAGTTTGGACAGAAGCACAATAAACACCCTACCTGTATATAAAAAAAAGCTAGTGAGTTGCAAACAAATAAACAATCTAATGAACTGCTGTCTTAAACCGAGGCGTATCTTTATCTCGACTAAATTGTGGGACAATCTTTTATGATATTGCTTTTAACGTAATCACCGTCGGTAAAATACAGCGTAATTATTTTTTGTAATTTATTTGTTGTTTTTTTTTTTTGTTTTTTTTTCTAGAGGCAATGTCCAAAATTTTGCGTTTTTCTTGTCAAATTTAAAAAACAACCCGAAAATTATGATATTCATCAGTTTGTACTTCGGAAAATCATTGCAGTTCCCATCTACATCTCTTGATCGGTTAGAAATTTATATGACCTTAACATGGTCATTGTCATTTATAGGTATGGTGGGATTAAATGTAATAATATTGGTGATATTTATACAAATGAAAGTGTCAAAGCCATTCCATTAGAAATAAAATGCCTTCGAAAATATTAATACAAGCATTTTATTTTCCTTTTCTAGTATATTTTTCAAAGTATAAAATCACAGGGACCATAAATCCAAGAACTCTGCTATATAGGAATGCTCTACATTATCAATTAATGGGCGATCCAACCGTATCCAACTTCTTGGCCCCCATCAATGATGTTCTGATTCATGTTTACCTACCTGCTACATTTTGAATATTATGAACACTGTCATTGTTGTGTATACGTCTCGTGGGGGCCTTCTGTTTCTTGACAAGCATCAGGGCCGCGGCAACACAGAAGGCAAACACAAATAAAGCGGCAAGAGTTATACCAATTATAGCACCAGTAGAAATACCGTCAGAGCTGAAATAATTCAATGATTATCAAATATAGCGGAAAGAGTTATACCAATTATAAAAGCACCAGTTGAAACACCGTCAGAGCTGAAATAATCAATAAATTTTATCAAATGTAGCGGCAAGAGTTATACCAGTTATAGCACCAGTTTAAATACCGTCAGAACCGAAATAATCAATAATTGTCAAATATAGTAGCAAGTATTATACCAGTTATAGCACCAGTTGAAATACCGTCAGAGCTGAAATATTTCAATGATTATAAAATATAGCAGCACGTATTATACCAGTTATAGCACCAGTTGAAATGCTGATCGAGCTGAAAAATTTCAATAATTATCCAATATTGCAGCAAGAATAATACCAGTTGTAGCACCAGTTAAAATACCGCCAGAGCTGTAATCAATAATTTTCAAATAAAGCAGCAATAGTTAAACCCATTTTAGCACAAACAGAAATACCGTCAGAGCTGAAATAGTTCAATTTGATGATTATCAAGAACAGCGAAAAGAGTTATACCAATTAAAGCACAAGTAGAAATTCCTTCAGAGCTGGAAAAAGTCAATGATTATCAAGAAAAGCGACAATAGCTATACAAATTATAGCACAAGTAGAAATACCTTCAGAGCTGAAATAGGGGAACATGCAGTTTAAAATATATAGGCACAGTTTATACTAATTAAAGCAAAAGTTAATCTTGTAAGTTTAGGAGTTAGCAAAAAGACACAAAAAAATCACATATTCAACATTAATGGTGATAGAAATAATAGCCCTGTTTGGTATATTGTCAGAGCTTAAAGGGCAAAACATACAAAATTATGACAAGGTTTGTACCAATTTTCGCTACGGTTGAAAAAAAGGTTGATCACACATCATTTTCAAGGGAAAATATGAAGTATATTACTGTAATTAGAAATCGTAGCAAAATAAAAGACCGGCAATAAGGGAGTAATCATCGAGTAATATCAGAGACATGAATATTTGGTAGAGACCAATGTAGTTCCAAATGTCACAATGGGCAGAGAACCTAATGGTGTCCGTAGAGATTTTGTTCCTAATTTTCAAAATAAATAAGAAAATCGCAATAAAAACCTACCAACATCTAGTGTTGTTTTGACAACAATAGTAGCCGTCTTCGCAGTAAACTTCTAAATTGTTGTTAGAATAGTAGCATATATCTCTGGCAAGACATCCAACAACTGAAACAAATAACAATTAAATAGAGAATAATTGACAAAATTAATAGCCGTATTCACGTTAAACTTATATACATTTTATTGTTAGAATAGTAACAAATATCTCTGGCAAGACATCCAACAACTGAAACAAATAACAATTAAATAGAGAATAATTGAGTCTGCGCCTGACATTTCCGACAGTTCCACATGTAGGCCTACGTGAGGCACAAACTTTGAGCAGTTTAGATTACGACACAATGGAATAAGAATATATGATAACCGCGGTAGGAGCGATTAAGACCTTATCCATCTGTACGGTGCATAGTGAAGACTCTGAGGTGCGTTTTTCACATTAAGATGAAAATTGCCGCTAAATAAGATTATTAAGACGTCCTAAGAAACGATTTTCAATATTTTGAGTGAAAACATTCGACGTCGTCAAGGCTACTCGTTTTAAGCCAATGCAAAACCATCTTCGTTGCCTCATTAAGATATCTTAAGATTCTTATTTAGCTGCTTAAAAATCTTAATCTAAAAAACGCTACATCTTAAAAATCTTAATGAGATTCTTAAGAGTCTTAATCTAAGAAACGCACCTCTGGTCAGACTGTGCGACTGCACAGGCTGGCCAGAAGCTTTGCTTTGCGATCATTTGAAATTGTTGGAAATGTCACGCACATGCTCAATTGACAAAAGTTATTTCGATAGCCGTCTTCACAGTAAGCTGATATTGTTGTTAGAATAGTATAGTATATATCTCTGGCAAGACATCCAATAAATAAAATGACGGATAATAATTCACAACAGTAGGTCATTGGACCCATTATGGTTCCGCAACATTTCGGAATTCATGGCTTTTACAATGTTAATCATGAAGAAACCTCGGTTAACATTGTAAAGTTGTAATGACTTCCGAAACGTATGGGGAACTATTACGGGTCAAATACCTTTTAAGTAAATATATTCCTACAAAAGTGTTTCGCGGACTAAGGTAAATTTTGTCCATTATACAACTGTAATTTCAGAGTCAAGCCACATCAAATATTTTATTGGGGAAAACATACGTTGCATTGCCTTAAATATACTAACCCAACACCGCTTTATCTCAAGATTCGAGCGGTTTTTTTTTTTTTTTTTTTTTTTTTTTTTACTTCCATGAACATATTTCGGATACGCAGCAATTTGTACGATTACGCACAAAGTATTTCCAAAAGAAAATTGTATTTTGTTTTCTTTTTTGTCTATAGAGTAAATAAATATAAAAAAAAAATTATCTCCACATATAAATTTGCACAATTATAAAACACTGGGTAAATATGAAAATAGCCTTGAGCACAATCTTGACTATAATATTGCTCGATAATATTTAAGAGATGAAAATACTATTTATTAATTTCACGGAGGGATGAAACTAGAAACCTAATCACACTGTGAATACACAAAGCGGATTCAAACCTAAGTGTGATTAAAGGTATTTAGGTTCATTCCTCCACAAAATTTATTAATACTCGCTTCATATCTCATATTTTTATATTCTGAAGTGAAAAAGTAAACATTTTATCATAAAAAAGATAGATTTATTTTGGGACTATTTTGTGTGCAAGCTTACAAAATACCTGCGTACTTAAAATTTATGGGGAATAAAACAAAAATTCCAGCCAATCATGATGCACTGTTATTAATGGACCAAACCAAAATTAAATTATTTATAATAAAAGAACAAAGAATTTTCTTAATTCATACAGGTATAGTACAAACAAATGAGAATATTTTGAATTTCAACTGAATTTAACGGAAATAATCTTTGAACCAGTTTCTATTTCTCCGAATATTTACCCGGTGATTAAATGAATGTGTTATGTAACATACCGTTCATCAAAATAAGTCCTTCAAGAAGACACGCCCCTTTTCTTTTTCTCACCATTGTTTGTTTTAGGAATCAGGATCTTTGATTAATCAAACTATCCGACATTACAAGAAACCTGTCTTAAAAATACTTTATTCAAAGTCACATATTTCACAAATTAGTAGCCAAAATAAAAACAACTGTAGACACGTTATTTCCTTGTTTGGGTTCACCTTGGATTATGACCGAAAACAATTTTATACAACAAAAAGACCCGAAAATAGTCTTATAATACCCAATATTTGTTTACCCTTTACTTTAAACGTTCGGCGAAATGATGAACTGTAGACAGTACTTAGGTTACAATAAATAACAAAAAAATCATAATCATTTCTAATTTCCTTTAGATAAAGTAAATTCGATTAACAAAATTACGAATTATAATGTTTTACAAAAAGCGTGTTGTTAAAGTCCTTGACTGCACGTCGAGCAAAGGAATAATTAACTGTTCCTTTTAGGACAATATATCTACGTTGTAAAGGGAAAATCGATAGAATTTAAGTAGATCGTCTTATCCCTTTATTTCTTTAAACCAGGCTGCAAAACATTCCAGTGAGAAAACCTGCAGTCACGATGCAAAAACGATCGCGAATGTTTCGAGATCGTATCCGGCTTCGCTTGTGACTACACAATTAAAGTGGGGTAAAATTTGCCAAACGTTTCTCGAACGATTTCCCAGAGTAAACGAGGGGCAGATCTGCATTATATATCTATATCGCTGTTTTTTAGTCTTAAGTCTGATGTTTTGTCGATCTTGCAAAGTACGGTGAAATTAAATGATTTAGCCCTTGCTAAGACAATTGCTAATTAATAATTTATTTCACGAACGACATTGGGTATATGCCATTTTTTTTTTATCATATTCAAAATGAACTATAGGACAAAAATATCGCGAACAACAGTGTATTTCGCATGTCAAATGTGTTTACAACTTAGCAGGAACAAGATGCCCTTTTTCCTGGTAGCCGAGAAAAGTGTGACAAAAACGTCGATTTGTACCCTATTAAATCTGCCCTGCATTCAGGATGACAAAACGGTGCGAACAGTTTGCCAATTATTCCCCGCTTTGCACGCATCGTTTTGTCATCCCGAAATTTTGTGATGAACAAAATTAGCGATTTTTTTAGCTCACTTTAATAAAGTATGCATACAAGTTCTAAAAGTAGTTTGCTATTTTTTTTCTATAAACAATCAGACCGTCTCATAATATGATTTCAATTTTGTCAGTAAAATCGCGATTTTTTTTTTTTTCAATTTTTTTTTTTTTGAATGTAGTTACACCCATCTTATATATTTAGTGATTTTTGGAGCGTTTTTTGAATGGCATGAGTGAGTGTACAGAATGAATGAATGGAGCGCTGAGTGAGCGATATAGAATGGTTTTGATTGTAATGAATGTCAATTTCACGTTGTTATTAACTGTAACCCCTATCACACTCTTCCCCGAAGTGGGGTTTTCATCTATGCCATTTTTGAGTTAGAACAATGCAAAAAGAGAATATCTCGGAGCTTTGGAAACTTTCGACTGTAAACGACAAACAATAAAAAAAACTTGTCCCGGTTTGATTTAATAAAATAAGTATAAAATTAAATCCTGACTAATATGGTACAATGTGGCGAATCAAGAATTTCTGTAAAGGGATTCATGTATACAACTAGGGGAATGAAACGAATAAATAGGCTGCAGATAAGGGCTAATTTGACCCCCCTCTGAAACCCCATTCGAATCCGCCATTCAACAAGCACTCTGTCAACGTTCACAGGCCAACGTCAAATTATGCTCAAGGTGAGATTTTGTGATCACTGCCCATCGACGTCAAAAATTTAAGTTTTGAGCTCGACCGTTTTCGAAAATAAGAGGTTATTGATTGCCCTAGATCGGTCACCTGTGTAAGTCAACTCATAACTTGTCAACCATTTTATAAATACCAGAGATTGTTTGATGTACATATAGGGTGGGCAATATCGTACAAAAATAACTAAGATACTAGTACAAATATCACGAAAGTATTAGTGAGAAAATTTTGAGATACTAGTATATAAAAAAAATGCTGAAAACTTTATTTTATAGTGATATTGTTAAAACAAATCATGATACCGCTATCTTGTATCTTGTGGCAGAAATAAGCCACCATACTGCAGCGATACTTAATTCAAAGACCTGTCCGACGTTCAGCTTGTTAAGGTGGTGCAACTGTTTGCTAATTATACCCCGCTTTGCACGTGCACTCGCGTGCAAAGCGGGGTATAATTTGCAAACAGTTTGCACGTTATGTCATCCTAAACGCAGACCTGTCTGTCTTTTGAGAAAAAAAGCCTAGATAAACTAGGTTCCGGTTCTGGGTTTTTCTTAAGAGAAAACAGTTGATCAGACCCCCCCCCCTCTGATTTTGGCCTTTTTGCTCTATATAAAATTATACCCTTTTCCGGGGCTGTGGTAGGTTCCACAACGTAATTTGACCTTTGACCTCATTAGCGCTTCATCTTCATTCATAGGTATCTTAAGGTAAAAAATCCAGATAAATTCCCATGGAATTCAACGTTCGAGCTATCCAAGCTTAAGATGATACACCGTCTTTTTTCACATATGAAAAGGACCATTAGTTTGGGCATGACCTCCATCCGTCATCCATATTTTCGAAAAGAAAATAGAGTACAGAAAACATCGAATCAAGCGTTTTAACTCAAAGAAGAGATGTAGAAATGAGCACTCGAGTTACTATTTTACACTCCAAAATAACGTTTCCTTGTCGCACAACTTTTTCTAAAGAATCAACTCTTACCATACAATAATTAAAGCACTGAAAGCGCTGATAGTGAACGGCCCTGTTCGCATAGAAAGCCAGGTGATAGAGATAGTTGAAAAAACTACTCAATATATGCATTATGTGTATTATACGTTCATTCGATAATACCAAGGTATTCCAACCAATAAAATTTTTCTTGTCACGCCATTTAAGAGGCACTCAAGTATACACTCCTCAAAACTGCTAAGCGGCCACTTGATTATTTGTTCATATGTAGTAAATGTCGCATGGTTTCAGTCCGTTTTCATTTGCATAATGTAGCAAAGTCATTCATGAAGTCAACAAGAAAAAGTCAGCAAAGAAATTCGACACGAAACTGTTTTAAAATTAAGCGAATGTAGGAGTACCCTCGATTTCAAAGTTAACATTGGTGGGTGGGGTATTTTTGACATTTCTTGTTGGGGTAAGAAAAGTGAGGGAGGTTGTGACATTTCTTTCAATTTTTTGAGGTTCACATGCGTTCTTCCACTGATATCGGTACTTAAAATTGACAGGCTTTGCGTTTTTCAATTGTCAAAAAATTCAAATTTCTCTTAAAATTGTCATTTTTGTGACTTTTGAATTAGAGGGTACATGCACTTGATTCCGTTTTTTAGGATTTCCTGGTGCACGATTTTACAAAAGAATTAGACAGGATGATATCTAAATGGCTACTCTTTCAAAAGGCAAAGTTAACATTTTGAAAGAAAAGCGAAAAATATTCGAAAAATCGAGAAATGTAAGGTGGCCGCTTAGAACTTTTGAGTAGTGTAATGTCTTGATAATGTTGATTGGATATTTTTCATATATGGAAACAAGCTATGATCATAAATGGAGAGATTTTCATTAGAAAACTATATATTCCTTCGTTTAGGATAGTCCTTTTGAGATTTGGTTGACATCAATGGATACTTTAAAAAGCTTCTAAGAAAAGGATCTGGAAAATAAACTTTATTAAATTGACCCCCGCTCATGAAAGGCATGATTTGCATGTTACCATACTTATATTTTGCAGACTGATACATGGTTACCCAGGAACCATTTTCGTAAATAGATTTAAACTATAGACTAAAATGGGTATTCCTTTTATTAGATAGTTACATTGCCAACATTATTTACCTATTATGATTTGGAAAATTTAAGCAGCCACTCAGGACTTTCGTCGATTGACGCTTATTTTACCATGATGTGATTGCATGCTGTTAAAAGACGTGATCACGCATCACGTGATATGATAGATTTATTTGCGAATCATCTTCGGTAAAATCGTAACGCATTCGTTGTTCACAAATGTCACAAGCTAGGTAACCGTTTCTAATGCTACTACGTATATAGGTATATGCGGTATAAAAACAACGACCAGTTCAATAAGTCATGACCTTTAAACACATGTTTCCGGCAAATTAATACAGGCATTCCAATACCAAGGGATTAGAACAACACATAGTGTGTGTCAATACGGTGAATAGACACCACATACATGTACTTTGTTTTTGCTCTAAGCACTCGATAAGGTTACGCGGATCATCCATACGCCCGATTTAAAAAATGCTACTTTATTGTATTTAAAATGGAATTTTCATTATTTTCACACGATAAAGACTATTAGTATCGCGCCATTCACAAAATAGACAGTGATCTACGGAGAGAAGTCTCGAGAAATACTAAATTGAACCTTAATGGGCACTACTTTATTTCAAAGCTATTACGTTCACCAAAAATTCCAGTGTGGTCACTACAGTTAGTTTGGGTACGCCCCCATTCCCAATTCGTCCTTCACGAAAGGAAATCATGCACAAAAAGACCGAAACAAGTATTTAACAAAGAAAGGGATGCAAAACTAGTGAAAATCAATTTAATTTACACGCGGATCATTGTTCCAGTCCTCATCAAAACGCCGTTTAAGGCCACCCTTTCTCTTGATAGAATCAAATATATATATATATGATAACTATACAAATATCAGTGTGATAACATCCTATTTGGTATTTTTCATGATATCGCATGGATATTTTTAGAACATGGCACAATGCGGTTATTTTTAGAAACTTACACTTCTGTTAGAAACATCGACGAAAACAAGGCAAATAGAGGCTATAAGATAAATATAATACTTACTTAGTTTATTGTATAATGAAAACATATCTAAGTCGGTTATAGGAATTGATAAATGTCTCGGCAGAGCCTCGACAATTATCAATTCCCCCAACCTCGGTTTATATTTTTTCATACATAACACTAAAACCGTTACATATGTATATTCGCAAAACTACGTGTCGGTTGAGCCACGTTTTGTCAGGAAAAAAAAAAAACGGAAAACAGCATGGTTCAGAAAGATAAGTTTATCAACACATAACAAAAAAACGGCTATTGTTTTATCAACAATCTTTTTGTATCATCATTTGATTAGATAAAGGAGCCAATTATTTGTTAATACTTAAAATCTCGATGAAATTAAAACTGAAAGTACTTTGATTAACTACTTCCAAAATCACATAAAATGCACGTATTTGATGTTTAATGTAATATAAGACATCAAATACGTGCATGTTTATGCATTGGATTATCAATCACCTGTTAACATTTGAATCAGAATACTGTTATCATGAACTAGAAACGTTTGTTGCAATTGTCTTATACGCACTATAATAAATATAATTCAAATTCGCTATTTTGACTCGTCGATTGTATACAAATGTATTCAAATCACATGTCACAATACCGTATTCGAGTTATACTGCAATCATTTTGGTGGTAAATAGTGTTCTAACTGTTAAACATTAATGAGCTTTGGGCTTTTGATACTGAGCCACAAAAGAAACGTCGCGGTAGAACAACCATACACAGTTAGAATGTTTTTGATGAAAATGGTAATATTTAGCTGTACAATGAACGATCATTTTCCAAATTGAAGTCAGACACTATTACTGAACTAGTTTAGAAACAGTCAACAACATCGTATAATTGAAAAAACAAATGATTTTGGAATGATTTTAGAATTATATTGAATGAATGTGTGGAGCGAGTTTTGAATTGAATATTAGGGAGACAATGCAATATCGAAACTTCGTCGAATTTGGACGAAAGTAGCAATGTTTTATTACATACCAGTAGTATAGGCCAATACTACTCATACCCCCCCCCCCCCCGCGCTTAAAATAATCTACGTACTTACAGGATGTCAATTTCACGATGCTACTATCTGTAACAGCCATGCGTTTGTCTGTGCCGAGCTGTAAGAATGGTGCCCCTAGAGGCATGACGAAATCAAACTTTTATGAATCTAATCAAGGGAAGGGGGTTTTGCCTCTGAATAATCCCCTGCGAGTTACAAATATATGACCGAGTTATGAGTAGTTTTCGTTAATTTGTTGCATACTTATTTCTAAGATATTGGCAAACAACCATTTTTTTCTAGAGAAATCGCACGCACTTAGTGACCCATAAGAAATGTTTTGTTTTTGTCATTCAAAGGCTATAAGACTATTATCCATGATTAATGCCCTGGCAGGGCGGAGCCTAAGTAACGGGTCGTTGCACTTAAGGTTAAGGAATATCAGCTTTTATCTAAAATAACCTACTTCTAAAGAGAGTCGACATAAATCAACTCAAGACCTAAAATCGTAGATTGGTAACCAAATCCTCGTAACTTCAGCTTAATCAAGCTGAAGTTACGAGGCATTGGTAACCAAGCGATTAAAAGTGTTCACTATCTCAAAGCACATGAATCCTTTAGGTTTGAGGATACAGTTATTTGCACGCGTTAACAATGATTACCGACTAGAGTTTGAAAGGACCCTAACTATTGAAAAGTAAACTCGCCAAATTACGTCACGGCTAAGCCCCGCCCTGCCAGTTCATTAATTACACAGAATACCTATAGGTGAACAAATGATATCCGTCGCGAGAATCATGATTGATAAGAAATCGAAATTCTTAAAATCCCATTTTCTCTGATCTTGACGAAAATTTGCAAAGGCTTTCTAACGAAAATTGACACAGACAACCGATACTTTTTTACGACTTCAGCTTAAAAATTCACACAGAAAAATAGGAAACATTTGTCTACAGCGAAAATCCCCCACCAGGTTCATCCCAGCTAAAGTACAGATTACCACTACTCTACACAAACTATGAAGACTGACAAAAATTGATCAAAGGAACTCTTGGAGTCTAGATGGATTTGATTGTCACCAAAAGTATAAATTTTTCATAAATTTTCTTTATTTTTGTACACGTTCAAACATTGCGACGTTTTTAGTGGTTAGCAGATTACTCTTGAATAGAGCTTGGCCAATAAAAATAGTTTTACTCGAGTACCCGCTTTCTCGTTCCCCGCGGTTACTCAAGTGTCCAATGATTTCTGTCCATATATTTATTTTATCAACTAAATACCAATTGCGGGTCCAGAATTTTGTGTAAAGGGGCTTTGAACATTCAGGTGCGAATCTGTGGCACGCAAATAAGTTTGCACGACTCTCAATCTATCTGATATTTGTTAGTAGGACCTTCTGGATATCAACTGTTTTAAACAGTCTTCAATTCTTTGCTGTTGCTGATCCGCAAAGGTACATAGCGCTTAAAACTGCCTATACAATAGTAAGGTAACGGATTATGATTCAGGACCCGGTAGGAACGTACCGTAGGAACGGGCATTCGGAACACCACTCGGCCAATCTCACGATCAACCTCGTATCAACCTTGTATGTACATAGACGGACTATTTTTAAAAATTACGGGAAACCCTTGGAAAAACTCGATGACGTCAGTTGAAATGGCGTTAGCCCTCGAAACTTTGAGTGAAAACATTTGACGTCGCCAACGCTACTCGTGTAAGTCACAAACGTGAAACCATCGTATCCTTATATAAATATCTTTAGATTCTTAAATAACGGTTGAAAAATCCTATTTTTTTAGAATGATTCGTCATTCTCAAAAATAAAGATTTTTCAGTCGTTATTTACTGTAAAAGATATAAATCTACAGTCCTAATTTTTCTTACACTGTTTCCGCCTAACAAAATGCACAATTTTGTTACATACCCATCCGCCTTACATACGAGGTCTGTTGCAAGTTACGGAAATGGCCGAGTGATGTTCCGAATGGATACTCGGGTACTTAAGCAATCGTTCCATCTCTACTGGTAAGCATAATGTCATAGGTCTGAGTGTTTCGAATGATGGGTTGTGTTAAGAAGGGAGGGTGTTCATATTTTAATCACTTAAAGATTGAATTCTTTCAGTAGAGAAACTTTGCAATCTTTTCAGTAACCATCACTGAACTGTGGTTGACATTTTTATTAAAGACAGGAACGTTGTTTTTTTTTTTTTTTTTTTTTGTTTTTTTTTTTTTGTTTTTTTTTTGTAAAATCTTCTTTTATAATCTCAGAAGATAACGAAAAAAAAAAAAAAAAAAAGAAAACAATAATCAAACAAAAAATGAAAAATGATGAATCTATTTCCATGCTTAAGAAAGATAATGTTTTTGTTCTGGTAGTTAAGTAATGTCTGCCATCGCCATACAAAAAATAACTTCAAGCGGCCTGTAAAATCATCTCGATTTCCTTTTTAGCTGTTTTAGCATTCGTTTACGCAGACCATTCTCCGACCTAAGATACACCCAGTCATCAACGTCTTCTTGTATTGCTTGATTTATATCCGGACTAAAACCTTCATCGCTCAGGCGGATGACGTAAGAGTTAGGTGACGTCATAGCTCTGAACGAATCTTCCTCATCACACCATTTATGAACATGGTCATAAGCTACCACAACTCTTCTATTGTGAGTCTCTACGAATTCCCTTACGACATATGCACAGTAATGTGGTGGGAAATTGCACGGAATGTAATACGAAAAGATTAACAACAAAGCGTCCGTAATGTTCTCTTTTAATGTTTTAATGTAATCTATACTGGTTCGCATGTACTCCTTATCCCAATCTAACAAATCTCTCTGAATTTTTCCAAAGGGATCTAAGAGCACACATTCGCCATGAGAGACAGGTTTTGTCATATTATTGTTCAAGATGATAACTATTCGCCCATGTTGGTAAATCGTTGAACAATAAGGGAATGGCCCCATATCCGTGTGTAGCACCAAATGGTCATGAGTGTCGTCTATTGGTCTGAAGTCTTGACTTTGTATTTCGTCTACCTTGACAGCCGCTGCTATGATGAATTGTTTGAAATTAGTTGTTCGTCTCTTTCCTACATCGGTCCTGTGAGAACATCTCAACAGATGTCTTCCCTTTTCACCTAAATGTTTTAGTCTCCGAAAGTATTTCACAAACTTATGCAATCCAACCTTTTGAACAATTTCTCCAATGCTTTTTGATTCCATTTGTTTACAAGGTAAAGTGACGTGCTTTCGTTTCATTTAATCATTTTCCAATGGCGAAAGTAGGATATAAATACGTTACCGAAATGTTATCGGGTGTTTAGTTTCATTTATATATTATCAAAACACTTTTACATTGGATAAAAAAAGGCAGTTCTACTCCGATATCAGTAGAAATTAGTGTTCTGTTTATTAGTATATCGAGGTTAAATAGGCCTTATAAAAAATTTTCTAAGCATCACATTTTTTCTAACAATACTTTTCTGAAGAAGTAGATTTTATTCTTTTGAAACGACTTCAAAATATGTGGCTGAGCTTATGTTCTGCAATGGGCATTTGAAAAGATACCCAGTAAACGTTCTTTTACTGTTTTCGATTCTATGAAAAATTTATCTATAAACGTATTTATAAATAACAATAAATACAGTGAAGTTTTTTGCACAGTTTAACCGTCAACCAAACCATACGGCATTTTACCAAAAAGGGGACATGTTATTTCCATTTTTTAACATTTTCCGTCTCCTTATATACGTCTTCATATAAAAACCCTTAGCAGAAATTTATTGAAAAAAAAATACACTGTTAATCAATTTCATACTCCGTCTCTACTAGTTTTGGATAGAACCTTTTCAAATCTAATGTAACGGTTAAAAGGGAGGTAACTTGCATTGGATATGCAAATGAGAGAGACCTGCCCTTAGTTAAATGGCTAATTGAAGCCTATATAGACAGGGTCGACCCATTTAGGGTTGAGGATCCTTTTCTCTGAATGGATCACGTCTGTCTATCTGCTCGGTTCGTTACAATTGGTGGCAGCGGGTGGGATAATGACAACTGCCAGACCGGAGTTGCCCTACACATGGGTCCCCCAGGCCAAGACTCGGGACGAGTCTTCTCGGAGGGGAGAGTAATGTAACGGTTTAAAGGGAGGTAACTTGCATTGGATATGCAAATGAAAGAGACCTGCCCTTAGTTAGATGGCTAATTGAAGCCTATATAGACAGAGGCGACCCATTTAGGGTTGAGGATCATTTTCTCTGAATGGATCACGTCTGTCTAGTTGCTCGGTTCGTTACACTAATAAATAAAAATGGGAATGGGTTTTGGAAATTTTAGACATTTTATTTACCCAACCCATTCTTATACTAAATGAACATGTGCGTGACATTTCCAACACTTTCACATGTGCGCATAGTAAAGCTTCTGGTCAGCCTGTGCATCAACACAGGCTGACCAGAAGCTTTCATTATGCGCTTTATATAAAGATAAGGTCTTAACCCCTCCCCCCCCCCCCTCTTCTGGCAGTCAGTATATATAAATACATGTATTGTATTGTGTTGTTGTTTACTCTACTCAACATTTGAACCTCGCACATGTTGAAATTATTGGAAATGTCTTGCACATACTCAAATTTGACATTCGCACTACTCTGATATTAAGTATACCGATGAAATTATAACTGCATGTTGCATGGCGACTAGGGTATAAAATACGTATCTGTTTCCACTCGAAATAGGAGAATAATTGAAAGCACTGACAGTACCGATAGTGGACGTTACTGTTGGCATACTAGAGCGCTTCATCCATTCGATGCGAAGACAGAAGTTGCACACGTAAAAAAAACTATAAAACGAACATGCCTCGACCCAAGTTCGCTAATTTCAAACTTTTTTCGTATTAAAGTCGTTCTACAACATTACACTATAGGGGAAAAAATATTCTGGAAAAATACTGTACTAAAATTATACTTTTTCCATCTATACATGTAGATCTTTTCATGGTCTATGGGGAAAACATGTCTTTAACTGTTTTTCCCGTAGTTTGTAATTTGTCAGTAGATTTTTTTCCAAATGTGCTGAACATGTGCATGGTTTGGCGAAAGGTAGAATTTTTATACGCCTACGGAGTTGGACGCATATTGGTATCATCTTCGCCGTCAGTCCGTTCGCCCGTCTCGACGTCCGTCCCAATCATTTGAACACAACCCCTCCTTCATTTATGGACCGATTTGATGAAACTTTTCTTGTTAAATTCCTTCCACCTTTTACTATACATAGATTTCTGTGAAACATTCACATTCTGTACATTATCATATGCCCATGCCTATGATATCACCATATTGCCATTAGCGTATTGTCCTTATTTAGTGAACTATGCTATGACAAGGAAAATGTGTCTTTATTATAAATTCCCTTTAAGTAATAACACAAAATGTACATTTGTGGATAAAGGAAACAACTCTTCAGTTATTCCTATAAATTCGAAGGTTCATCGTGTGAACAGGAGCATGATTCCAACTTTCATTCATATGACGTAACTCACAGTTAAGAGAGCTTTCATTTAAATGGACTAATCCTTTTGGCAGCATATCTTATGTTAACGGCACTCTCAATTTTCTTTATCAAAGTCTTCCAGGCTTTGGGTCTCTAATGAAACTGATTCCATTTTTTCTTTCGTCTTTAATCTTTTAATCATTCGTTTCTTCAACTAATTTTGTGACCTTAAATAATTCAAGTCGTCAATGTAACTATTCACTTCCCAACCTATGCCAGGACTCAAGTACCAACTTTTTAGACGAAAAGTTTTCATACGAATGACGTATGAAGTGGGTGTCATCATGGCTTTAAATGAGCTGTCTTCAACGCACCAATCAGAAACTCGGTCGTAAGCGACTACGACATTTGTATTGTGTTTCTCAGAAAACCTACTGATTACATAACAGCAATCGTAAGGCGTGACGTCACATGGGATGTAGAAGGAATAAAGTAATAAGAGAACATTGTTATTTTCCTTACAAATTTCTTTGATTCGCGCTAAATAATCGATGTCGTCGGTTCGAGGACGAGCTACGTCCAGGTTTTGCAATTCTTTTTGAATTTCTCCGTTGTGGTCAAATAACACGCAATCACAATGAGAAAATGGTCTTTTCAATTTGTTATTTATGAGAATCACAATTTTTATATATTGATAAACAGTTGAATATTTAGGAAGAAACGAGTCCGTGTCTTTATTCATCATTAGATAATTAAGAGGTTCTTCAATCGATCTATAATCTTGCCTTTCGATTTCTTCTATAGGAATCGCCGCTGCTATGACAAACTGTTTCGTATCGGTTGTGAGTATTTTTGGTGAACGAAATTTTCGTTCACCAGTGTTATATACCGTGTATGGAAAATCCTGTAGGATCTTAATAGGTTTTAAATAAAGCAGTACCTCTTTAGATTCAATTTAGTATCTCTAGATACTTCTCTCTACAAAATCACTGTTTGTATCGTGAAATGCATGATTCTAGCATTCTTCATCAAGTATAGTAATGAAAATTACCCTTTAAAAACACAAAAATATCTTGGAATGTCTATACGGGCGAATTTTTGATCGGCGTAAGATTATCGAGAGTTGAGAGCAAAAACAAAGGTTGTGTCTGTAAACTGTATAGACAGATACTATGTTTTTGATTTAAACCTTCGCTATTGCAACTTGTAGTAATTTGCCGGAAATGTGTGTTTATTGAGGTCGTGAACTCTTGAACTTCTACACACCCCTGATTGGCCATAACCCACGTGATGACCTACTACGATTTTACCTGCCTTCTTATGAATGAAGTCTTTGCTTATAAGCTACGAAAGGTCAAGTTTACAAACGAATGGAAAGTTCCAGCCGTATTCCTTCTATTAAACGCGCCCGAGCGCGATGCAAAACGTCGTGGGGGCGCTATTATTTCAGACTCTTTTACTTAATTAAAAGAAAATTACGTATTTTGGTACCTAAGAGAAGCAAACTGTTTACATGTTCGTAATTATCGATTGAAATACGTACGCTACCCAAAACGCTTTTCTATTTATCTATTAAGGCTATAGATTTGAAAAATAAAATAAAATGTTAGCTAATGAATTGTAATTCTGTCATTTTAAGTCATCTATCGAAATACGGTCACCCTCGACCATTAATTGCAGCTTTCAAAAGCAAGTGATTGTGTTAGCAGAAGCCGAGATTATTATTATTGTTATTATTTGTACAAGGAAGGAAGTTCCAGACGATGCAATATTCAATGTTCCGCTACCGATGGACAAAGCGGTCTAATAAATCATTACCTATTCACGTATGAAATAAATAATCCTGTATTAAATCCTAAAATTTCGTGATGTGTAAATGCACCCGGTACATGAAATGAAAGTGTTTCGTAGTGAAAACACAAAACGTCTGGAGCTAGCTGGGTCACCGCGTGTCGGCACCCTTTGAAGTCCCCAGATTCTTGCAAGCGGCGACGTCGCTTTTGAAATAAGTCACACACGAGATTTTACGGGTTTTTCCTATTTTAACAGTATGAATTGTGACTATGATTTAATTATTTGACTCGGATATTTTGTATATTTGCAGAAGGTGAAATGATTTCAGAAATATTTTCGTAACAACGAAAGAGGATTTTGTTCGCATGTGACTTATGAAGAATAACGAGAAATAGTTTTAATTTTGTGTTAAATTTTAACCGTTCGCACTTCCGGAAGACTGCGCGATTTAGGACGCGCTAGTTTTTCAGATGTTGAACGATCTTTTAATGACGCAACCAGCCTTATCCTGATAGGAATTTAAGATAGTTAACCCACACTCTAATGAACATTACGTCGTGGTGTAGCAGCTTTTGAATTTAAATTCGAGACCGGATTTTTCACCACGGACCATGGACGGTTGGATGCTGTTGATCGTATAGTCAAGGGCCTGGGAATCGTATTTATGGAGGAGCGCGTTTATTAGGGAGGGCGCGTCTAAATTCTCATTGAAACATAAACAAGCACCACTTGACCGTGACCAACCTTGATATGAAATAAAATTTAAACCATTACCAGACAACTTATGTTCTCAGCTACCAAATTTACACCTCCTGCTTAAATCCCGTTTTTAGCTCCACTGGCTGAAAGCCACTGGGGCTATTGTCAAGGCGTTGTGTCCGTCGTGCGTCCGTCCGTCTGTGCGTCCGTGCGTGCGGTCGTAAACTTTTTCTTTAAAAATCTTCTCCTCAGAAACTACTGGATGGATTCCATCCAAACTTCACAGGAATGATCCTTGGGAGGCCCTCTTTCAAAGTTGTCCAAGAAATTTTGATCCAATGAAAACATGGATTTAATAGGCGTGGCTAATTTCCAAATATGGTAAAAAGTGACTTTTCTCAGGTTCTAATTGATGGATACCAATTAAATTTTACATGAATGATCTCTGGGTGACCGTTTATCAGCCTACAAAAAATTATTGTGATCAGATGAAAAATATGTATTTTATAGGCGGAGGTCATTTCTCTATATGTTATATAGTCGAAACTTTGAAAATCATTTTCTCAGAATCTAACTGACAGATATCGACCAAATTATACATGAATGATCCTTTGGTGACTCTTTATCAGTCTACGAAAAATCATTGTGATCGGATGAAAAATATGTATTTTATGGGCGGAGGTCATTTCTCTATATGTTATAATAGTGGAAACTTTGAAAATCATTTTCTCAGAATCTAACTGATAGATATCAACCAAATTTTACATGAATGATCCTTTGGTGACCCTTTATCAGTCTACCAAAGATTATTGTGATCGGATGAAAAATTTGTATTTTATGGGCGGAGGTCATTTCCACTATATGTTACATAGTGGAAACTTTGAAAATCATTTTCTCAGCATCTAACTGATAGATATCAACCAAATTTTACATGAATGATCCTTTTGTGACCCTTTATCAGTCTACCAAAGATTATTGTGATCGGATGAAAAATTTGTATTTTATGGGCGGAGGTCATTTCCACTATATGTTATATAGTGGAAACTTTGAAAATCATTTTCTCAGAATCTAACTGATGGATACTTATCAAACTTCATAAGTATGATCCTTGTGTGATCCATTATCATGCAGCCAAGATTATTCGGAAGTCATTTCTCTATATGTTATAATAGTGGAAACTTTGAAAATCATTTCAACATCAGTAAAACCCAAAACATATAAAAATCTAGTCAAAACTTAGATTTGCTATTACAAAAAATTCAAGCCTGTGGAGCGACACAAGCCATTCATGGCTTTCTAGTTATCTTAAAGCTTGTTGTTGCATACTTGTGTAATGTAAATATGTTCGGTTACGGGTATTTTTGTAACATATTACCCAAATCCATTTCCTTTTTTTTTTTTCGTTTCAAACAAGGCCGGAAAACAGGGGATATAGCAATCTCGGTACGATTTACTGTTAATATATGAATGTCGTGAATAGATAAATAAATAAAAGAATCAAATGAACAAATATCCCAACACGATAGACCTAATTTCAAATTTTAACATCGAATGGATTTTTTTTTCAAAGTACTTGACATCGTAACTACAACTGTATAGTAGCGCTTCTATCCCTCGGATGGCTCTAGAATTTCCTCAATACAATCATTCATCTATTTGTTTTACCGGAAGTATGTAAAATATTACAGAAATCGAAACTTGGATTGTGAATCAATCGCCTGTGGACTTGAGCATCTTTACCTTAATATGGAAATTGGTATTTCTCGCACCAGATCTATAATGAGCATACATCCGTACGTAGCTGCCATCTTCTACCCTCTTAGGTTTACGATTATCTGCCGTTTGGTAGGAGCAATAGAATTTAAACAACGACTATATTTGGACAATTCATTAGCTGTACAAAATACCTTCCTACATAGATTTCATCGATTTTTTTTTTTTTTTTTTTTTTTTAATTCATCTTTACGCAATGGCATCAGATGATTATTCTTTCACGAGACTGAATATTACCGAAAGAGACCAAATCACTTTAATCACAATTACGAAACAGCGGTCTTTTAATTCGGAGGAGGGGGGGGGGGGGCATTCGGGTCGTACCAGAGCCATAGCGGATAACGCTTAAAAGTCAAAATGCAGAAAGACTGCTGTTTAATCTGCTAAAATATGGGTTCCGCATGTGGAAATTGAATTACCTTTCTGACTGCTATTTTTTGAGTTAAGAAAAGAATCATAAGTCTAGACACTATAGTTGCCTGTTTTCTTTTCTCTAGGCTTATCGCTCTCTGTCTATCGGTCTGTCTCTGTCTGTCACTCTCTCTACCTTTCTTTTCCTCTCTTTCTCATTCTTTGAATTTAGAATTTTGACGAGACACTTTTCCTTGATTATTTTTTATATTTATAATTTCTCTTTTCTCAACCAATTCAATATATCACTTTAGAATGCCAACAGATTCGTTCACCATCAGTACTTTCAGTGCTTTGATTCCCTGAGCTATCGTGTGTGAGCGCTTTAATAAATATTGTCCTCTTCTCCCGAGAACTTTTAATTTCTGGAAACAGTCCACTATTTTAAAAAATCCTAATCCTATTTTATCAACAATTTCTTTGATATTTTTCGCCGTCATTTCGATAAATTTGTTAATGTTTTAGACATATCATATCAATACTGATAAAAATGTTTTCCCGAAAAAAAGAAAGTAGAATCAAACTTACAACATGTATAGATCGATGTCTCAGCGAGAAACAGTTGTAACTCCCTAAATGTTTATAGGGAGTTACAACTTTTTCTCGCTGAGAAATCGACATAGTTTATTTTTTATCAGCTATGATTATGTCATCTTGTTAATATCGTCGACGAATGACCAAAAGCTCTTCACCGCGGCTTTTATGAATTGTAGTTACGACTTTTCACCAATTAACCGTCATAATGCAATTTTAAATTGATCCAAAAATATAATGTAAGCTTGTCTTGTTATTTGAAAATGGGCTTTCGTTATCAATACGAATTATCATTAAATTGTAGATAATGGTCGTATTTTGTTTCATCCGTTTTATATTGAACACCGTATGACTTCATTTTCAAATATCGAAAATGAGTGTCAAATTCATATATAAAAGAAGAGAACTTCATTTATCATTTTATTTTATTTATTTATTTTTTTTATTATTTAATTTACTGAAGTATGAAACTACAAATGGATTAATCTAACTGAATAAATACTCGAAACAAATTCATACAGTATTGTTATTAGGTTTTTAATTAAATACTTACATGAATTTAAAAAAAAACACTTTCCTTTCATATTCTATATTTTTCATCATTAAGCAACAAAATACAATTATCTTCATCACAATGAAGGTTTCAAGTAAACTACTTTGTGCAGAACCTTATAAAGTAGCTGCCTACGTATAATTGTTTTCATTGGGAAATGAATCAATTTTCAGCCAATCAGAATATACGAATCTTATTCATGATAATGGTCCCAACAGACTTTGTTTAATGAAAAGTGTGACTAAAGGCATTTGATATGCAAGGAGTTATTGCATGTCTATAATCGTTGTCATTCTATAATGTAAGCACGATACAATAATTGCAGTGCAATAGAATAAAGAATTTTAATTGGTTTGAATATATGATACGTACTTAGTGTTTTGTATGAGAAAAAATATCTTACAAGGTTGGGAGAATTGATAATTGTCGAGGCTCTGCCAAGACAATTATCATTTCTCACAACCGAGTTTGATATTTTTACATACGATACACTTAGAACGTATTATAGTTATCCGGTAACCTCTATTTGTCTTGTTTTCGTCGATGTTTCTAACCGAAATGTTTCTAAAAATAACCGCATGATATCATTGTTCTAAAAATAACTGTGATATCATAAAATATATCACATGAGATGTTATCACACGGTTATTTGTATAGTTATTAGATAAATCGCATTACGTGGGGGAATCCGTTGCAATTTACTTCTGTATAAAATGCAATAGGTTTAATGGGAAACCCCCTGACGATAGATCTGCAAGTCCAGTGTTGTAGGAACTCCGATATCCCTCATTCCCCTTTCACGACCCTCCATCGATATTTGATCAGTATGGAATTGAAAATTTTCAAAAGATTTTTTTATTACAAGCATGTAGTTCTGATGTTTAGTCGCCGTTTACAGCGAGTCGACGAAGACCACCAAGCAATCTTTTCAAGCTCATCGATCACGCCGATTTTGTTTTATATATCTGGAGCCCGTTTTACTAAACTTCTTTCGAAAAATTAATCATAAGTCAAATTCACAATTCGTACCTGGTGTTTTCATTTATTGTTAGATTCTGCCTTTCAATATCTCATTCGAGTCGTCTCTAAAAGACGATTCAAATGAGTCGATAAGTGGCAGAATTCTATGCTTAGTTACTACTGTAGAAGCAATTTTGACTTTTGACTTTCGCAAAAATGAGCGTAAGATTTTTAGTAAAACATGCCCCTTGTTTCAAGTTTTCTGAGTAAGGTTAAAAAGAGTATCATCTATTTTGGGGCACAATATCTTCTGTTTTTTCTTGCTTGGATTCTTAAATATGATGAATACGTTCTTTATTTAACGCATTATATAGCCTACACTTAAATTCAACTTCCTTGAAACTTTGCCCAGTTTCGTTATTTCATTTTTTTGACGGTGTTGTTTTTTCTTGTTAAATAAGGCTACTGTCTGACCTATCAGTTCTCTGATTTAAACAGCGCGCTCCAAAAGTGTTGGGCAAACACATCTTCTATTGTGGAAGCTTATCCAAGGCCAAAATCAAGCTCTTTTTGGTGCTGAAGATTATTCTTTTGAGGTAATTAATGTAGTATCACTGAATTCGAAATTTTGACTGATTCTGATACTTTTTTCATTTTTTGTTTATTTTTTTTTTTATTATTTTTTTTCTAAAAAAAATGTAAAATAGATGTTTATTGGGCCCTGGATCAAATAACAAGTTATTCCTTATAAGTCATCCTTTCACCTTCACAGTTATTCACAAACAGGAATTTTAATAGCGCTGCGGTAGTTTTATCTCTGCACACAAACTCAACTAGAATTTGTCAATGGATGTGACCTTTTACCCCTACCAGTATTTCCATATATGTGATACCTGTTGATGATAGAAACCATAATTAGGCACAGAAAGTTGATTTATTGGAGACAGATATATTCTAGCTGATACAATATATTGAATGCTATGTGTTAAAAGAGTTACATGCCTCGATATTTTTTGTAAATGAGAAGCAGAGAGATTTGTTCACATGTGTGGGAATAGTGTGTGCAAGGGGATATAATTCTAAGACCTTGGGTGACTGTGTCTTGCAAAACTTCAACATGTAATAAAAGTTCGTGTAAATTTTTGTTTCGGGTCATGTCATTTTTTAAAGAAACGTAACAAATCGTGTCTTGTAAAATTCAATATGTGATCAATGATTGTATGAATGTTCATTACTATACTTCATAACAAAAGAAACGCATCACCGATTTTTTTAGATGTTACTTTTTCAAAAATCTAAATTTCGGAATAATTTTAACAAAATGAATGTTAACCAATAATTGATTTTCGACAAAAAGGACGAAGCCGTATACAAACGCATTCAAGAGTGACAAACGCACAGAGGCGGCAACCCCCAAAAATCAAAATTTTGAAATCAAGAGACAGTTTTCATCACTCAGTAAACGCCAATAGCGATTTAGTTCATAAGCAATATTGCTCACAAGTAACGTCTGACACGTGGATTGGAATTCTGCTGGGGGTAACTTTAAATATGACTTTCCATTCGCTCTGCATGCTGCCTAAATCTTGCACAAAACCTTAGTTTTTCGTGCTCTTTATGGGACTCTCATTGCAAGCTCGTTTCTGATATGCTCGATTTGAGATAAGTCTCGTCTTTAGTAAAGATGACCTTAGCATAACTTTAAGATGACAAACCCAAAGAAAATCAATAATGGCATGACATGAATGAGCCTTAGAATTGACTTTCTTACAGGGGGTTACCCCATGGACATACTATTGAAGAGTTTGATATTAGGCTGTGATACCTCATACATGTGGTTCACTATCATCACTAGTCCACGGAAAACCTTAATTGTTTATTTAGTAGCCGGTCGATATAGAATAATGACATATCAATAAATCGATCGATTTCAAAGCAGAATTACATGTATTTGTCATTAAAAGGTGATGCGTTGTTTTTGTTATTCAGTATATTTGAGAAAAAATGAATTTCCATATAAATATTAAAAATGATAATAAATCTTTATTTAGAGAAAATAAATAAATTAAATTTACTTAATTCATTGATGAAAACATTCATTTTCAAGAGGCCTTCTATTCCAACAACAATCAAGCCCCCCCCCCCTCTAAAAAAATTACGATTTCAATAATTTGGTCCATCAATCCAAGTCTATTTCTATGTTTTTATGAAGTTTCTTACTTATAAGGTCTCATCTAAAGAATGACAAACTCTTCGCACCTATTCTTGTTCGAATTTGTAAAAAAAACCAGTTGCGGATCGAGAAGGGATTTAGGAGTTCGAACTGTATCCAAATTACTTTATTGTAGTGGACAAATTCAATCAAAATTTTGCAAAACAAGAAAAACGCCCCCTTTTTGTAATGTTCTAATCACAGGGATTTGAAATTCCACAAAAAATAAATCCGATGTAAAGAATTTGAGCAAATAGTTCTATATTATCCCTATCTATACTGAAAAGAAACGTTTACGTCGAGCTCCAATTCTAGGACCCTAGAGGTATGGCGAAACCAAACATACTCAAATCTAAATAATGGTTGGAGATATGGTCTCTGAATGGACGCCTATATATTGGTGAAGACAGTATTTTGAGTAGTTATTGGGGCTAAGGCGGAGACTGATTGCAAAGAAATCGTCAAACAACCATTTTTACTGGGAAAGTAGTGTGTTCTATTCCTTATCTGCCAATACGAGCTGTTAGTGTCATTTAAAGGTTCCAGGGTAATTGGTTGATAACTGGTATACGTCACAAAAAGTACGATTGATTTCTATTTTCTCTGGTTTGAAAAGAGAATCTCGGAAGCTTTCTTTTGAAAATTGAGACTAATAATCGATATTTTTACTGTTGTAACACCAGCACCTAGCCACGAAAACAAAGAACATTTTATTTTTGCAAAATTCTACCGACACATTCTTCCCATCTTATGAAGGGAGTGTCAACGCTAATCCCAACCCATTTAAACAGCCAAACAAAAATTTGATCAATGGGGTATTTTTTCTTTAACTTGATGTTCAGTATATTGTCACCATAGAACATGAAATGTATCTTTATTTTCACTATTTTCTACAAGTCGAAATAATCTGACGTTTCTTTTGTGGTTCAGTATATAAAGATATTAGTACTTTGGAACTAGTTACTCGAATTCTAGGGCAACATCGACCCCCTTTTATAGAAACAATGGATCCTCCGCTGAATAATCATATGGCATTGGTATCTTCTTCATCTAAAAAGAAACGAAAAAACGATTATATTTAAAAATTGAAGAAACATTTTCTAATGCCTCTCATTGGAGAATCGAGAAATAACGATAGATTATCATTTGATAAAGTCACCGTTTCAACAGTGAAATTATCAAAAACTTTTATCCCGCTTTCGTTCATTGCATTATATCTGGCGTTATATAAGCGGAGCCCAATAGGCGATGTGGTCATGAACGTTGCATAACAATCACGTGCAAAATGACGCGCTTTAAGAAACTTTGTCCTTAAAATTTCACAGTTGTCGCATTTTTTCATTAAAGAATTAGAATAATCGTTTGTTTTACGAGTGAGATCGATATATATTTCATTGGATGAACAACAAATGCTATATTTTCACTCGTGGCTGCGCCACTCGAGATAATGAACCTTTTGTCTTTCACCCAATGAAATATAAATCGATCTTACACATAAACAAATGAATATCCTTTATGTATTTCGTTTGCAGTTATGTTTTTTTTTTTATTGTATATAGGCCTTCATAACAAGGATATTGACTTGGCCATAACATGAATTTACATAAAGGGTAAAGAGGTATCACGGAAGTATAGACCTTAAAATATGGTGAACAGAAATGCTTACTTTGCTTAAAATTAAATGCTATATTATAAAATGTGCTTGTTAAACACCGATGCCCGAGAACGGTCATTATTAAGAAACAGTGGTTCGTAATCCGAATATGAAAATCAGTAGTAAACAAAGGCGAAACTAGGATTTTGAAATTTGTACGCACTAAGAAGGCGAAAACATAGAAAATGCATGTATATAGGATAATGGCGATATGTGGACTGTCACAAAAGATAAGTGTCCTCCGTCCGCTCCCCTTTTCTATTATTTGAGCGTTGGTGAATAATCATAACATCGTAACTTAAGCTTAAATAAGCTGTAGTTTCGATGTTATGAACATTCATTGACGACGTTTTTCGAAAGCTGGTTTATTTCTATTACGCACTTGCGTCATCTACGAAATGCTAGTCACGCCCTTGGTAAAATAAAGTTAACCACACTTTACTGTGAAATTGTTTCTGAAAACAAGCAAGATAACTGCGACTTGAGTCACATTTTAACACTTCGTTTTCAATAAGAACCAATCGTTATTAAGACTCCGTCCCCAATACCTTGACCAGCGTATCCACTGAAGGAACTTTTTTAAAAGCAATGTACGTGTCAAAAATGAAGGGAAAATGAGACCTTCTTACTATTTTAAATACATTCGCTATGTCTTAATTTTTATTAAAAAAATGACTTTGAAAAAATAATATTGCATTCATATAATAATCTCGAAATTGGTTGTCACAAGCTATAATCGTGTTAATTATCAAGACTCTTTATCGAGGGGTCAGTCTAACACTATTGTAAGTGCCTATAAATATATAGGCACTTACAATAGTGTTGCCCTGACCCTTCAATTATCACTTACCAATAAATAAAATATGAACACAGTATAGTTTTTTTTTAATTTGAAATTACATGACATTAAGATAAAGCTGACTAAGTACTGTAACGGACCCCCACTTAGAACGTTGTCAACAACACGTAACCGTGCAGACACAGACCGACAGACGAACAACGCCAAAACACAATGAACGGATTCTAAGGGTGTATAACCCTAACCCGTTTATGGTTCGAAGTCACACAAGAGACTTAAATACTGGGGGATATAACCCGTCACGTTTACGGGATCGTCCTGGACCCGGCTTTTGGATAGGAATATGGAAGATGGAGTATTCTGGAGAATACTTGGGGAGATAGATCTAGATTGGGATTAAATAGATCTATAAAGGCAAAAGAAAATACCACCCAAAACGGAATAACAGTTTACACATTTAATGTTTGGCTACTTTCAATATTATTCCAAAGATGTTAGAAATTTACAATTCATGTTTCATTTTACAAAAGATAAATATTGGAGAAATCGAAGCTTTCTCAGTAAACCTTGAGAACGGAGAATTTTGGAGAGTCTAGTATTGGAGAATTCTGGGTGGGGTTGACCACATTATTCCAATGTCGTCAAATTCTCCAGAATCCTCCAACGGTCGGGTACAAGTTTAAACCACTATTCCCTTATTACCTCTTGGGGCATCCCGACGTATGTGTCTATTATTACACTTGACGGGATTAGATGAAGGTCGTTGGGGGAAATCGGGTTCTAGCCTTTGATTTAATAACGAAGCGACGTGCTTTTGTTGAGAGCGAGAAGAACTCTGATGAAAATTCAAAACAACGCGCTATTTATACTAAAAATGACGCAGGTAGTGACGTCACATCTCGTGAAACGCTGGCGGAAGTATAGTACTCAATCGGAACACAACTGATACTATCCTTACGCCTCTATTAAAATTACTAGTAAAATCGCATCTTCTTGGATATGGAAAAGTAAACGGACAAACCACAGCATTTCAGACAAATATGGCCGACTTTCCAAGAATCTCACGAGAAAGCAGTAATAAATAGAGCGAAATGCTTAAGAATAAATGGAATAGCCATTCATAAAGGTAAATTAACAGCATAAAAACTATTGCAATACACGAATACAAGTTAGTTTTAACCCTAAGTTATCTAGCACTAGAAATAAATGCAAATTCGACTACCAAAAAGCAGAAATCGTACAATCCTGATTTTTAACACTGAGCAATCGTAAGAAAAGCTGCTAAAATGCTAAGTTAATAATGCACGAACGTTACATTGCCCCCTTCCAAGTAAGGTATTTGACCTCAAATAGGCAGGCAAAAACAGACAAGCTCTATGTAAGGACATGTGCTAGAAACATGGTTAAACTAACAAATTAAAATTTTTAAACAACAATACATGTTCAAAACACAAGTCATGTGTTCTGTGGAAATAGAAATTAAGTTCAATATGCATGCTTCTTAGTTCGGAACACTTTAAAAACTTAAATTCCAAAGATTGAAGTAAATGGCCAAACAGTGTCTTCAGTACTTTGATTTTTCTGAATATCTTATGACACTTATCTTTACTGGTTGCAAAGACAATGGGTGTACTTGTTTGCCAGGAAACACTTCCTAATCAATATTTGTTTTTAATAATTAAATAAACATAACTCAAAAACCTTGACAGTACTTGCAAAGGCATTTGAGTAATGATAACAAGTACCCAATTAATAATGGACCTTCTTAAAAGTTAAGTGTTCCGAACTCAAATCTGACTAGAAAATCAGCAATTTATAGAAAAATGTTCCAGCTAAATGCAAAACAATGTAACTACAACCGTGACGATTGTATTTACAAATCATGCCTCGAGCTGGAATCCATCATGCATTTCGCACAGAACACCAATAAATATTAAAACAATTAACAATATTATAAGACTATAAAGTAGCTAATATCTGAGTATTAAACAACACACTCCGGATACACGGATACGTTCATACAATGCATCAGGAGTATGAAATTGAAGTTTGAGAGAAAGTATAAAACTTATTTACTTAACAATTAAAAAAAACAAGTTTCTCTCTGATAAGAACTGCAGAAATATAATTTATTGAAAATGACAACAACTTTTGAGTTCCGACCGTAAATCAATTTTGAAGTGTTTTAATTTCGATACAATGATTACGTCCCTGAAAATAGGAAAATGGACCACCACTCACTCGCAAACTCATGAACCATTAAGTACATGAGTTTCCATGAGGGAGGTAGTCTACAGTTAACGGAACTCAGAGTATTCTCTATCCATTGGTGGCGCTTTAATAGCATTCACCAATGCAAGGAGAGATACTCGGAGTCATTCATGCACGTCGATAATTATTCCACATGGAATACGTGCTTTGGATGACCAGGCAAGCTTACATTTACAACGTTAATTTGCTCTATCTTTGCTACGATGGCCTCCATTAACTTGTTGAGGTGATAATATTCAGCTTCGTAGAAAAGTTCATAGAGGTAACGGGCGTCCTTTGGCAGGGTCCTAAGGTCTACCTTACAACCGCTCCGGAGGTAATTCAAAATGAATCTGAAGTGGGCTGGGTCCCGGTCGAAAAAGTACTGGTTTCCAAGGGTAGGCTTAACAGTCGATTGGTCTTCAAATATCTCGGCGAGAAGGCTGTTTTGGTCTCGTCTGAGAGTTTCCCGCGAACACTCAAAGCGGACCCCACCAACATTCAAAACAACCCGCTGCCCCTGCGCGTTCTTGAACGCCTCGAGCTTGGCGCTAAGGCCATTCGGTCTGGGGCTCTCTGTGACACGGGTAGGGGGGTCAAACTCTACTCCGGGGAACTCTCTCGAAATGTCGGCTTCTATGTCAGGCCCCGCAGTGGACAAGATGTGCTCCATGTCTTTTTCCGCACTTTGTTTAGTTTTGACTTCGTCTTGAGTATGTTGTTCCGTTTGTACATTTGCGTTCTTTTCAGTTCGTTCTGGATTATTTTGACAAGTTTGTACTTTGGTGATCTGTCCAGTTTGTTTGTTTGTTTCACTTGGTTCCTTGTTCAAGTTTTCACGTTCAGTTTCACTTTCAGAGTCACTGTCACTTTCAGTATCTGTTTCAATCCGTTCGAATTTTCCCTTTTTACGAATTGGTGACGGGGGAAGGGGCGACAATCTCCCTGGGGCCTGAAACTCATCAAGGTTTGTCTCCTTTAGTTGCTTTCTCTTTCCAGTAGTTGGGAGAGTCTCTGGTTCGCTAGTTACCAGCACTAGCCGCTCAGGAACATCCTTGATGATCTTTGCCTGGACATTTCTCTTCCACTGTCGGAAAAGGACATATGCCTCCTCCCCACGCACTCCTTCCCGTGACAGTAACTCGAGATCGTCCTTCTCAACCTTGCCACACCCATGTTTATAGTTCTTCCTGGAGAACAATTTCCTACATCGTCTACATTGGAACTGGAACCCCGAGTGTTTTTCTTGGACATGCCGCTGTGCTCGGTGGTATTTTGTGAACTTATTGTCACAAATGTCACAGGCAAACTGTAAAGAGAAGAGAGTTTTTCAGTTGTTGCATATATTGCCGTATGGCAGTGCAGTGCTATCAGTGCTTTGATTCACTAAGCCAAGACGTTTTTAAACCCTCATATCGTTTTAATCGATCGTGATGGACAACACGCGGAGTAGAACGAGGCGACTTCTTTATTCTATAGATAACGTCATTCAAGCGTTTTGTTACGACCCATGGACCATCCCACGGACATCTGAACTTAGAGCTTTTACCGGCTTTTGGTTTTGGGTTAAATAACCATACCAGGTCTCCCTCATTGTACAGCTTTTGTGCTATTTTATGGTCATAATTTTTCTTTTGCGTGTGACTTGCTAACGCAATATTTTTACGCACGATATCATGTATTTGCGATAATTTATCCTCGACTGTTTTCGCGTAATCACTTGTCAATTTTGATTGTCCCGGAGGCTTTCCGTACACTAGATCTACGGATAAATTCAGTTCTTTACAAAACATGAGTTTACATGGACTAAATTTCGTAGTCTCTTGGACAGACGTATTATATGCCAATGTTATTAAAGGCAAGTACTGATCCCATTCATTCGGATTCTGGGATACAAACTTTGCCAACATGTTTTGAAGGGTTCGATTTGACCTTTCGACGAGGCCATCAGACTGAGGTCTGAATCCCGTTGTCCTCGTTTTGTCAATACCCAGTAAAGAACATATCTCTTTAAATAGAACTGATTCAAAGTTAGTGCCCTGATCGGAGTGTAACTGCAGAGGTATACCGAATATCGAGACGAATCGGTCTATAAAACTTTGAGCTACCGTTTTAGCCTCTTGATTTTTCATCGGCACAGTGACTACGAACTTTGTGAAATAATCGCAAATAGTAAGAATATATCTATTCCCGTGATCGCTTTGAACAACCGGTCCGATTATATCAATGCCTACCCGCTCAAGTGGTAAACCGACATTATATTGCTTTAAAGCAGACCTTGGCTTGCGTCTCGGATTTTTACGCATTGCACACCGATCACATTTCCTATACCATTCTTTCACATCTTTTCGCATACCATACCAAAAATATCGAGTGCGTAATTTACTAAGCGTTTTAGTAATGCCCAAATGTCCTCCCGTAGGACTATCGTGAAATTCTCTCAGAATTTCCGGAGCTAAGGATCTGGGAAGGATTATCTGAATCTCGTGATAGTCTCCGATCTCATTCTCCCATTTGCGACAGAGCAAGTCATCGCTTATAAGAAGAGAGTCTAACCTATTCCAATAGAACTTAGTCTCGGCTGATCGTTCAGATATATCCGACCATGAAGGTGTGACATTCTGAGATTTCCACTCCTTGAGTAAAGTGATAGTCGGGTCAGCTTCTTGGGCTGACTTCAAAGAAGAATGCCTATGGTCATCTGACTGACCCTGAATTTGAGTATTACAGCACCGATTATTCACGGAGCATTTAGCACTTTTATCTTTAATTAGACAAATTTCAGAAATGCACTCTACATGACATGAACTATTTGACGACAAATTATGATTAACGCTTTTCCCTACTTTCTCTCTCGACGTTCTGTTCTGTATATTGTAGTTATTACTGAGTTCAAATTTCGCGCCTTTCGCTTCCTCCGCATACGACAACATGCACTCATCAATATTATCGAGATGTGCCTCGTTATGTTGTTCGCTTTTAGGAATATTACAACTACTCGGGGAATGCTTATTAATAACTACCTTAGGTTGAAAGGTCTCTATGTTATTAATCTCGGGAGCATTCTCAACTCTTCGACACGGCAAGTTCACACTTTGGCGCTCACAAGTCACCACACCAAGTAAATTAGGCGTACTTTCGGTACTTGTCTCAAAGCGTTCAAACCTGGTCATGGGCCTTTGGTTATGCTACATATTGACAAATTGTCGGTTTTATATGTAACACGTGCACAACGCTTACCCTCCGCGCATTCGAACTTAGCTTCCGCTCTTTCACAATAACTACAGCCTATGTTATCGCCCGGTCTACGCGATAAAGCATCGGCATTACAATGGGAACGTCCCACTCTATGTTCAATCCGAAAATCGTATGTCGACAAAAGTTCAATCCAGCGAGCCAATTGCCCTTCTGGATTTTTAAAATTGGTCAACCACCTTAAGGATGCGTGGTCTGTACGTACCAAAAAATGTTGACCATAAAGACAATGATGAAACTGTTTTACAGAATTGACTACGGCGAGCAATTCGCGCCTTGTTACGCAATACCGCCTTTCTGCTTTTGATAAGCATTTACTATAGTAAGCAATTACTTTCTCTTCATTACCCTGAATTTGTGATAAAACACCTGATATACCGTAACCGCTCGCGTCCGTGTCAAGGATAAATTCTCCTTCCGAAATTGGGTATGCTAAGACCGGTGCTTTTAAAAGATTGCTTTTCAATAAATTAAAAGCCTCACCAGCCACTCCTGTGTCCAAGCAAACCTTTCACCCTTTTCCGTTAATTTATGTAACGGTTTGGCGATCGTTGAGAATTGAAAGACATAGCGACGATAGTATGAGCATAAGCCAAGGAAGCTGCGTACGTCTTTGACGTTTTTAGGAATAGGCCAGTTTTTAACGCTCTCGATCTTCGCAGGATCGGTAGCAATTCCAGACTCGCTTATTACATGTCCTAAAAAGGTGACACTCTTACGAAACAAATTGCATTTTTCGGGATTAAGCTTTAGATTAGCGTCCCGCAGACGTGCGAATACAGTCTTTAAATTCTCAACGTGCTCAGAAAACGTTTTAGAAAAGACTATAATATCGTCCAGATATACTAGACATATTTGCCACGTCAAACCCGACAGTATTCTTTCCATTAAGCGTTCGAAGGTCGCCGGGGCGCAACAGAGCCCGTATGGCATTACTCGGAACTGCCAGAGCCCAGAGCCCTGGATGGAGAAACTAGTCTTCGGTTTGTCTTTCTCAGACATTGCAATTTGCCAAAAACCGGATTTTAAGTCTATGGTACTAAACCATACTGAGCCGGATAAAGCGTCTAGAGTATCGTCAATACGAGGTAAAGGTTTGCTATCTTTTATTGTCAGATCATTTAGTTTCCTAAAATCACAGCAAAACCTTACGCTACCGTTTCCTTTAGCAACCATGACGATCGGGCTGCTCCAAGGACTGCAAGAAGGTTCTATTATACCGCTTTCTTTCATCTTTTTAATTTCTTGCTCTGCAACCGCGCGTTTAGCAAGGGGTATACGGTACGGTGGTAATTTCACGGGCTTAGCGTTTCCCGTGTCAATGGTATGTTCTACCAAGTGAGTACGACCTATGTCGTCCGCATCTTTTGAAAACAAGTGCTGATGCTGCACGAGCAATTGTTTGACAGTGCAAATTTGCTCTTCAGACAATGTTTTGTCAACTTTATCGAAAACTGGAGTAAGGTGGTTCGGAAGGGACTCCAGTATTGAGGAGTTGTTTACCGATATGGCTTCTAAGGATTGAATGTTTTGTTCAGAAACAGATTCATAAACTGCAGCCACAGTCCCTTTGTACACGGTACAAGGTTCGATACCCAAATTCACTACTCGCAAAGGAATTTCACCATTTTTAAGATCTATCACGCTTTTCGCGATCAATAATCCGCTTTTCGTGACAAATTTTTCATGCGGTTCTATAACTCCCACGGAATGCGATACAGGCCCAGATAATTTGCCTGGTAAAATTATTTCCGTTTCAGGGGGAATAACCATGTTTTCCTTCACTGTTACACGACAACATTTATAGTTTTCAGTACTTTTTAACGAGTAACAAGAAATGCGTTCACTCCCGATTTCTAAACATCGTTTATTTAACAAAACATTGCAGTTAAACCTTTGTAGAAAATCAATGCCCAAAATTCCGTCATTGTTTATATCGGCTAGATACAGGCTATGTTCAAAAGTTTGAGTTCCAATGTTTATAGAATAATTTGCTTTACCATGAAAAGGTGCCGTTTGGCCAGTAACAGTCACCATAGACTGGTAGACAGGTTCAATTTTTAAGTCACTTTTATTTGACCATAAATCAAGTATATTTTTATTCAAAATACTGATGTTTGAACCAGTGTCAATCAAGAAAGATAATCGCTGGTCATGTATCGTAGCGTTTACAAACAAGCCATCTTCTTTAATGCGGTAAACAGGATTTACAGGGATTGGTTTGTCTGGGGATCTCTCGGTTGTGGTCGACCTTCGGTCCCCGACGAACTCGACCCTTGTCCGTTTCCCTCATTCTTCTTATTCCAATTCTGAAATTTACGCTTCTTTTGCCATTTCTTATTATTATAGCCATTATTTTGTTCCTGGTGCAGATTTTCTACATTAGGTTTAAAATTCGCCATTTCTTTCACCAATTCCGACATTTTATTACAAAGTTCCGCCAGTTTGTCTTCAGTCTTCGTAGACTGGGTCTCAACGGGTTCGACGCCGCGAACGTGGTGTCCATCACGACTACGATCCGCTATCCTGTGGGCCTCTAGTCGCACTGCGATTTGCTCGGCCTCGGTCACCGTGCCAGGTCCCACTTCACGAAGTCTGAGTCGAATGTCTGAGTTTGGTATAGCATCAATAAAATGGTCTAAAGCTAAAATCTCAATGACTTCCATGGAAGCGCATGGATATGCCTTCCTAGTAAGACATTTAATTGACTGAGCTAGTTCTGGTATACTTTCATTTTTGCCTAGTTTTCTTGATTGTAACTTTGATCGGAAAACTTCCGCTCTATTAACAGATCCAAATCTATTTTTCAAGATCTCAACTAATTTCACAAAATCTCTTCGCTGATTTGAGTCTAATTCACCCAGCAGCGCTCGAGCCGATCCGCCCAGACTACTAGCTAAGTAAAGGGACTTTGTTTTATAGTCCCAAGAGTTTAAGTCGGCAATGATATTGAATTGTGTAAGGTATTCGTCCAGATCTTCAGAGCCATCAAATATCTGTGGTCGTATTTTATCCCTACCCCCAGATACATGGGCGTAACCCGACGGTCCAATATTACCGGTGCTAGGGTTAGATAAAGCATATTGGCTGCGTCTTTCATGGCGACGACTACCTACACTATCAATGTGATCAGGGGTACTGTGTATACGCCGATCACCGTGCTCATCAAAATCAATGCATGGGGGAAAAGGGGAGCTAGAGCTGCGAACATTTCGACGGTTGTTTGAGCTGTAATTGCCAGGTTGCGAATGCACTTGAGTTTGCAAATCATGCAATTTATTGTCAAAGTCACTCAAACAACTGCGAACTTCAGACTTAAGCAATTTTATATCTTCGGCCAATTCCGACCTTATTTCCCGCATACATTGGCGAATTTGATCAACAGGATTTCCAGACTCTCCGTCCCCGGGGCTATGTGAATCGTTACTACTAACATTATCGGTCTCATCCTCTGAATTATGATTTTCAATGGAATTTTGTAGCCTATCGGGATTAAATGTAACTGTCCCCGAATCTTCCATACTTATGTCTCTCTAATTTCTCCCAATGAGTTAGGAAAATAGACAAATTTAACTATCCACCGATTCCAAGATGACAGATCCCACCGCTGCCACCAAATTTCTGTAACGGACCCCCACTTAGAACGTTGTCAACAACACGTAACCGTGCAGACACAGACCGACAGACGAACAACGCCAAAACACAATGAACGGATTCTAAGGGTGTATAACCCTAACCCGTTTATGGTTCGAAGTCACACAAGAGACTTAAATACTGGGGGATATAACCCGTCACGTTTACGGGATCGTCCTGGACCCGGCTTTTGGATAGGAATATGGAAGATGGAGTATTCTGGAGAATACTTGGGGAGATAGATCTAGATTGGGATTAAATAGATCTATAAAGGCAAAAGAAAATACCACCCAAAACGGAATAACAGTTTACACATTTAATGTTTGGCTACTTTCAATATTATTCCAAAGATGTTAGAAATTTACAATTCATGTTTCATTTTACAAAAGATAAATATTGGAGAAATCGAAGCTTTCTCAGTAAACCTTGGGAACGGAGAATTTTGGAGAGTCTAGTATTGGAGAATTCTGGGTGGGGTTGACCACATTATTCCAATGTCGTCAAATTCTCCAGAATCCTCCAACGGTCGGGTACAAGTTTAAACCACTATTCCCTTATTACCTCTTGGGGCATCCCGACGTATGTGTCTATTATTACACTTGACGGGATTAGATGAAGGTCGTTGGGGGAAATCGGGTTCTAGCCTTTGATTTAATAACGAAGCGACGTGCTTTTGTTGAGAGCGAGAAGAACTCTGATGAAAATTCAAAACAACGCGCTATTTATACTAAAAATGACGCAGGTAGTGACGTCACATCTCGTGAAACGCTGGCGGAAGTATAGTACTCAATCGGAACACAACTGATACTATCCTTACGCCTCTATTAAAATTACTAGTAAAATCGCATCTTCTTGGATATGGAAAAGTAAACGGACAAACCACAGCATTTCAGACAAATATGGCCGACTTTCCAAGAATCTCACGAGAAAGCAGTAATAAATAGAGCGAAATGCTTAAGAATAAATGCAATAGCCATTCATAAAGGTAAATTAACAGCATAAAAACTATTGCAATACACGAATACAAGTTAGTTTTAACCCTAAGTTATCTAGCACTAGAAATAAATGCAAATTCGACTACCAAAAAGCAGAAATCGTACAATCCTGATTTTTAACACTGAGCAATCGTAAGAAAAGCTGCTAAAATGCTAAGTTAATAATGCACGAACGTTACAGTACGTTGGCATTATCATTACATTATCGTATTCTTCAATTTATTTTTTGAATAAGCGATTATGGTTATATCTTTACCAACATTTTGTGTGTTCTAAATTGCTTTACGTTAATTGAAAGATACCCGGGTCACTCACGTATTTGCTCTTTAAATAAATACTTCTCGTTTCATACAAAAAAAGAAATCCATACCTTAGATTGTCGTTGGATAATTCTTTTCTTCAGATTTTTTTTGACCGTAAGTACTCCCAGTCATCAGAATAACCGAGGATTTCGTCTTCTTCGTCCTCATTCGTTTGCCAACCATCCAGACAAATGACGTAGGATGATGACGTCACCATGTATTTGACTGGACCTCCCACTCTCCATTCAAACACTTCGTCACTTCGCAACAACAAGTTTTGTTGTTTTTGTCTGGGCATATTTCCTAATAATATCGGCACAGTTTTGGCAAGGCATGAAAAAAGAATAAATCATCAAAATCCCCTGCATTTCAGAACTACTCGCTTTCATTTTTTCCACATATCCCTCGTCGATTTTCGGATATGGTCTACAAACACTGTTAGGCGAATCTTGTCGTATTTCTCCAAACGGATCCAAAAGCACACGTTCGCCATGATAATTATATTCCATAGTTTTGTCGTTTAAGATCGCCACTACCCTTTCATGATGGTATATTGTAGAACATCTTGGTACTGCCTCTATGTCTCTGTATGTGATTAAACTGTTAAGCGTATCTTCTATCACACTAAAGTCTTGCATCTCTATTTCCTCTATCGAAACTGTCGCAGCTATAACATACTGCATGGTATTGGTTGTTTGTATTTTTCCTTCACCAGTCCAGTGAGAATATTTCAAAAAGTGCCTAACTTTTCTCCCTAGAAACTTTAATCTTTGAAAATACACAACAAATTTATGTATTCCGATTTTGTCAACTATCTCTTTCATACTTTTCATCTTAAAGTTATATACTTTTTTAGAGTTTGAATTAACATTTTATCGGAAGTGATAAACAATTAAATCGAAAGTAGATATCGTTTTTCTTTCTCTCTCTCTCTTTGAAATTATCGGGTATATTTATCAAAATGTATTTTAAACCCAATTCAGGATGTTAAAATAAGGATTTTCTCAACTTGAACCTGGTCAAGTAAAAGTATGATTTTCTACTTGTCCAGGTTAAAATTAACTTGTCTGAAAAAGCGAATAGATAAATTTTGAGAAAACATTGTCATTAGTGTAGAAATTGCTGAAACCCAGCATTTTCTTCATTAAAATCATTGCTTTCTACTCATTGATACAAACATAAGACTAATTCATCCCCTAAATTTATTACCTACCATTCCAAGAATCGTCCTAGATTTACTTGTCCATGGACAAACGGCAAAAAATGTAGTTGTCCAGAGGTAAAAAGCCCGTGACGGATAAGTAGGGCTTGAGAATGCCACACCCCTGGCCCCTACCTACTTTCATGATTTGTATTCTCAAAGTACTGAAAATGCTGCAAGACTCGATATCATATCATGTCAAATGGTGAGGCTAATGAACAGCATGGTATGAAATACGGTGAATCCAGCTCGAATTGCCGCTGAGCTTTAAGGTAGTAAACAGTAATAGATCCGCAACGTTTCGGGTGTAATGAACTTTAACATTGTTGACCGAGGCTTAGGAAACCTCGGTCAACATTGTGAAAGATCATGTGTTCCGAAATGCAGTGTAACTATTACGGGTCCAATACCTTAAGGGACGTTGGTTTTGAGAGTCTTAGACTCTGAAACGAGTAATCTGTACTTTCAAATCTATCTGATGTGAGTTCCATGAACCATCTGCCATCAACATCAGAAAATTTTTGAAACAGTCTTTATTTCTTCTCTGAAGCTGATCACAATGAGGTCATATCTGCCTACTTTTTTACACATTTAACAAGATGAAAGTTATTTAGAATGGTCTTTATTTCCTGGAAAAAACTCCAATCATTTTGCAAATCTCCTTAGATTTCATACTATCAAGTCTTTGGGACCCAATTCTACTGATGTTGCACTTAAACCGTACTTGCTTATTCCGATGCTTTTCTTAAAAAGCTCTTAGTTTCGGGGACCCATAAGAAAATTTGTCTATAAGGTTAATATCAAAGTCAAATTCGGAAAAATATCCTGAAAATAGAATTTTAGACATTTTTCTATATCCGATGTGATTCCCCTGGCGTGTGTTTTGTCGTTTTCTGTTACCATACGACAAATTGAGTATGGGTCAAACAGGGAAGGGGAGGTAATCTAGGCCGTACCCCGACAAAATTTTGTGTGGAGGCTGATCCAAATCGACGGAGGTTGCAGATTATATATTAAATATGTTGTATTATTTCATGGAAATATTGTTATTGCCGTTTTGCGAAATTATTATTCCGTAATACATGATTAAGAAATGTAAATAGCCCTTCGTTCATGATACAATAGAGATAGCAGCTGGAAGCTAGGAAAGGATGTGATGGTGGCTAGGAAAGTATGTGATGGTACTACTGGTGAGTGTGTGTTACCATTACACCTCTATAAAATTGTTGGATAAGTCACTCAGAGGCTCATAAAATTTACCTTATAATACACCCACTCTTTCAGTCTATCTTGATGCCGAAAATCAGTAAGAAGGACTGTGGGCTTAAAGAAACAGAACTGTAAACGATGTTTCAAAACAAAATTGTAAATGTTGTTTTAAAGAAAGTTTGACCCAAGTTGTTGAAAATCAATATATCAAAGATTCAAGTCAAAACACTAGTGATCCAAACTTACAACAAGCTTGACCCTCTACGAGAGAGAAGCGAACCATAAACAGACATTGTTCGAGAGAAAAAAAAGAGTCCTTCCGTCCGTCATTGACGAAAACTTTCGTCGCGCTTTTCTCTACTAATATGAATCACAACAACTTGAAACTTGGTATGGAGTATCAGATAGAGGTCCCATACGTCTTTTGCCGAATTCAGATCCATTACACATCTACTGCTTGTTTTACGATTTAGTTTATTTTCGGACTTAACATGGTACAATGGAAAATGATCATAATACTTTCCTCGGCAACATTAAATCAGAGTATTCTGCGATATAAATGAACTGGCAGGGCGGGGCTTAACCGTGACGTAAATTGGCGAGTTTACTTTTCAATAGTTTGGGTTCTTTCAAATGCGTGCATATAACTGTATCCTAAAACCTAAAGGATCCACGTGCTTTGAGAGCGTGAACACATTTAATTGTTTGGTTACCAAGGCCTCGATTAAGCTGAAGTTACGAGGATATGGTTACCAGTCTACGATTTAAGGTCTCGAGTTATTTGAGATGAAAGCTGATTTCCCTTAACCTTAAGTGCAACGACCCGTTACTTAGGCTCCGCCCTGCCAGGGCATTAATCATGGATAATACTTTAAACTTGGTATTGTGTATCAGATAGAGATCCCATACATGTCTTACCAATATCAAGTCCATCGCATTTCTACATCCTGTTTTACGATTTAGTTTATTTTCGGACTTAACATGATACTAGGTGAAATTTTCCCGCCCTTTTCTCAGCAACTATGAACCACAGCAACTTGATACATGTTATACGCGTGTATCATATAGAGGATTTAAGTAGGGTTCACACGGCATGTTTAAGCAGATATGAAAAACCAGACATGTTTTGAAACATATATGTTTTTGGGGTTAAGACGGTATGTTTTACATATCTGCTTTTGATGACCCAGGTCAGTTATTTCTGAGGTGAAGTATTGTATTACGTTACTGGAATGTGGAGATGGATATCCATTTCTTACCCAGCCCTTTTTAATAAATAAGAAATAAAAGGATAGAAAAAGTATCATTCTAGTTATCAAAAGAAAAACAAACAAACAGCAGAATATTATGCACTTCTCAAGCAAACAACAACAACATTAATAATAATAATATTAATAATGAACACAATAATGATGATAATAAGAATCTTTAATTGGTTCAAATAAAAGTGTTTCTTTTTTCAAATCCCAAGTTATCCTCTTATGCATTTTCTCTTTTGCAATAACATGGGTATTACGAAATCAATTATTGCTCATTCTGTGTCTGTACAGTAAATAGTTATTTGTAGCCAGGAGATCAAACTGTTACTGTCATAACTGCAGCTGAGAACAAGATCTGTGATTGCATTGCTCAGACTTCTTCTCAGCTTATAATTTTATTTTTACTGCATATTCTTATTATGCATGTACTCTGAAACCAGGGTATGTAACAGGGTTTGAATGGTGTTCTACGCCGCTTTCAACAATCTTTCAGTTATATCGCTGTGACTGGGGCACCTAACATTGGATGTCGTGGATGTTTTCTACTACTGGACGCACGCATGGACAGACAGACGGATGGACAGACAAACGGACGCACAACGGCACAACGCCATGACAATAGCCCAAGTTGCTTGCAGCCAGTGGAGCTAATAAAACAAAAGTTCTTTTGAATATTGTATGAAAAAAAAAGAAATGTCAGCATGTATGGGAGTTATCCTAGTTTTGCTCTCCATTGACAAAACTTAGGATAAGTCATTTTGGAAGCCACATTTTTTTTATAATCTTTTCTTTTTTTTTGGGGGGGGGGGGGGGGGGGGGGGCTGAGTGTTCAATAGTGTTTTATAGAAAAAAAATAAAATAGTAAACTATTTTTTAATTCATAGTAAGATTTTGCTTGTGGAGCTTTCATTGAAATGATTGATTCATTCATATGATACCAAAAGTAAACAGTTTGTCCACCAGGTAATTGACAAGTATAAACAGATGTTATCAAGCCATCTCGGTCAGTATCCCCAGAAAGGCTTCTGATTGGTCAATTCCGTATGAAAAAGCAGGCGAAATAGAACATGTTCTATTCCGTCTGTAAAGCAGATCTGTTAACAGAACGCTCATTATCTAGGGGTTCACACGATGTGTTTTTGAAGATCTGAAAAGACAGATGTGAAAAAACACATCGTGTGAACCCCACTTTATACTTGGCTTGCCGAATAAAGGTCGGTTGGATATCTTTTCCCTGTTTCACAACATAGTTTATTTTCAGACTTACATACTACAATAAAACACTAAGATGATGGTACTTCAAACATTTCAAAGTAAAGTGTAAATTCCCCTAATTTGGGTTTTTTCTCTTACGCAAAGGACCCACCAACATGCACCTTAACTTCAGGAAAAGCCCTGCCTGTGACTAGCTCTTTATGACAGCTCTTGTTAATGACAGTGCATATGTAATACAATATGCATGTTTAATGGAGATTTGAATTAGTATATAGCATACAGTTTCATTTTTTCAAATGCTTTATTTACAAAGATGCCTCACATTTGCATTATGTTTTTATCATTAAATGTAACAAGATCTACACATTTGCACATTTGAGGTTTTTCCAATATTGTCGTGGTAAGTTTCCTTTCCTTAAATATGTGTATTAAACGCATTCCATTACTGATATTCAACTTCTAGCTTATTGTAAAAAAAATAAAAACATGTTCGTTCATTTACGGGTGTACTTACAGATGTATTCCATCTGCCCATTTCACACGTTGTCTGTGCGAGGAAACAAGAAGACAACATAAACTTTTTTTTTGAAATTGTGACCCGTCACGCGAAAAGGGACCATCCGGGAATTCGGTAAACTGAATTATTGAAAAAGAGATTTGATCCAACAAAGGTCAACCAGAAGTCGCATTTCAATTATTTTTTCACTGGAAGGTAGATTGTTAATTCTAGATTCAGAAAATAAGCACGGTGTGAAAGTTTCGACCCCAGTCAGTCTGCGCACTCCGCGCAGTCTGACTCGGGTCGACACTTTACGCACTGACCTGATTGTCCCTTTTCGCGTGACGGGTAACTTAAACGACTTCTTCAGCATTTAAAGTATTGATCTTGGACCTTTTGCATTATTAAAAGAAGCAATGTATTTTGGTTGCCAACCGTCTAAGACATTTATGAAATCTGCTATAACTTTGACTTACATAACTTTTTGTTTGCATAAAACATTTAAATGTTCAATGCATTTAAAAATTGAACTGCATCGCATTTTATAGAAAATTGAGTTATATTACTTGATGTATTCATTCTATTCTTCTCATTTATATATCTTTCAAGAACTGATTGGCCATATAAAGGTTATATCGGATTAATTTAGGCACAGTTCAATAGAAAAAAAGCCGCAAATTAGTTTCCAATAACTGGGTTCGATCGACTATGTTTTCGTGGTGTGTTGTCATAGTAATATTGGATTTCTATGCAGACAATTATGGTTCGGGCTCTCTGGATGCATATGGTTGGTAAGCATGCTTTTAATATAATTTTCGACTATTTTTACAACTTTGCTTATAATTTGTGCAAAAGAGCCATTTATGTTTGAGGTTGAATAAAGACAATTAAAGCCGCTACAGACGTATTTGAATATTCATTTGAATCTATCGTACTTAACCGCATCGTTTACCCACGTGGCTTCAAACAGAACAACCACCATATTCCTTCATGCTTTTCTTGTGGTGGGGATGAGGGGGGGGGGGGGGGGGAGGGGGGATATTTAGTCGTATTATTTGATTCAAATGTCAAACCAAAAAGAATATAATATTTTTATTAACATTTTTTTATCTTTTACTGATTTCTTCATTTTGTTTGTTTTGTTGAAGTTTTCGCCGCTCTTAACAATCTTTCAGTCATATCGCGGCGACTAAAGCACCCTCAATAATTTCCTGGTATTTCCCTCGCATGTACTATCATTACATCCCTTCCTATTCCCCAGCTGCTATCCTACATGTATATGTCTACGATTACTAACCAATGGTGGAGAAAAAGGTCGATAGGAATGAGTGTTGCCGAAAAAGTCTATTCAATGATGCATGTAAAAGTTTGAACTGTATTCATTTTGATCGATTGTGATCGATTCATTTGGTGAACAAGCTTGTTATATGAACAATGTAATGAATTCTAACTGAACCAGATTCTGTTGCTATAATTTAACTAGCAAAAGATTTTAAGAGCTTTAGTTTTTCGTAAAATGACTTTTAATGACGACCTCGCTGATGGAGAATGTTATGAGAGTGGCCAAATGAAAGGGGTAAACCCTACGATTACGCCTAGTCTGTAACGGTATTATAGATCTAGCCGTAAAATTACGGTCATCATGAAAATAACGTTGAGTCACAGTTACATTACAGTCGTCTTTACGGTTATTCTGCGTTATAATTCAACTGGCCGGGCCCTGTGACTTAGCCGTGACGTAATTTGGCGAGTTTACTTTTGAATATTTTTTTTTCTTTCAAAAGTAAGTCCGCAATTACCATAAATGCGTGCAAGTTTTGTTGTTGTTGTCGTTGTTGTTTTTGGTTAAGTCATTTGGTGATTATTTACAGTGTATAGAGAATCGAATATATTTTGATATCAAATGAAGGACGATTCCTGCTACAACACTGTCCCAGCTTAGCTCCTTAACTCGAATTAATATAATACTCTTTAATCAATCTTGCTGCATGTTCTTTTTTTCGTATCATATTGTTTATTTGCTTGTTTTATTTCTATAATGACATTTCTGTAAAAATCTCTCTTCACTGTAGTAAGAATAAAAAAAAAGATAGATGTACATCTTCTCATTTTGTAGATTAATAGAAATGTTAGAAGATACCTGTTTGGTTTTTATTTTAGACTCATTCCTGCTGATGCATCTATTACAATTCTTGTTTTTGTTATTTTGGAATTGTTTTGTTCACTGAGTATATCAAGATTTGAAAATGGAAAATAATTGTTTTTGGTTATTTTACGGTACAAACCAAAATTCGTTATTTGGTAAATCATATTATTTTCTTTACCAATGTGATTCAAATGATTTTGTCAAATGAATAGATCCTCTTCTTTAAATATGTCTTTAGACTTTAACTTAATAATAGCTTTTTTTGCACTTGATCATGTTTATTTTCTTGCAGAAACATCAGAATGGTCATAGCTACACCGAACTCGTCGGAAACAAGTTCACAAAGTTTGGACTTTATCGCTGCACCAAGTAAATTTATAGTACCGTTCGTTTTGTTCTTTTTAAGTGCGGTATTCCTATGGAAAAACAGAGCAGGCAATTTCCCATCTGGACCTTGGACCTACCCAATCGTGGGCAATATGAGGTTACTGAATCACAAAGCCCATATCATCATCACGAATCTCAAGACGACATACGGAAGTATATTCAGTTTAAAGCTAGGACGACATCGAGCAGTGGTTGTTTGTTCGTATGAGGGTATACGACAAGGTCTTGTAAAACGTTCTGAAGCTTTTTCTGGCAGGCCGGATATTTTCTCCACAAAATTGTTGTATGATGGGAATTCTGAAGGGGGTAAGCATGCCCTGCGTTCAGGATGAAAACGTTCGACAACGTTTGAGAAATGCTACCCCGCTTTGCACGTGAACTCACGTGCAAAGCGGGGTAGAATTTCTAAACGTTCACAACGTTTTAAGCCCGGAGCGCAGGATCGTTTATTCTTCAATTCTAGTTTTTATTCGCATACTTTTTTCAAAGGTTATGCCATTATGAACTTTATTAAAGCAAATAAAAATATTCTTCAAATCAACCCAGCACAAAGGCTCATAGTCAAGAGAATGGTTAGTGAAAAATATGTTGAAATGGTCTTCATGACGAAAAAAATAATACTTCATCAATTTAATTTGTTTTGTTAATAAAACATAGCAGACCTAGTAATTTTTTGGATTGCATACCCATTAAATTTAACAATATACCCACATATAAATTGTCCATTGTCGATACTTCAAGCAAACCCCTGACACCTTATTTTTTAATTAATGTGGATAACAATGTCGCAAAAACAGCAAAATTCTAGTACTTGTAAATTGCTTCAAATCGGCTAGACTTTTCATTCCTCTCTTACCTTTCGTTTTTGAAAAGCTCAAGCTAAATGTATAAGCCTGGGTATGTAGGTATATTTTTACACACATGTTTGTTTGTTTTTCCCTCAGGTATTGGCTTTTCCGACTTAACTGCAAAATTTAAAATGAAGAAACACTTTACAGTGTGTGCTATGGACCAAATTTGTGGTCAGGGCAATAACCTTGAAACAATGATCATATCCGAAGCTGAGAATCTAGCCTATGTTCTGTCCCTGCAGAAGAAACCCTGCAGTCTGGGTGTCGTGTTCGAATCTACGATACTGCGGATTATGCTGTTTCTTGTAAATGGTAAACTCTACACTCCAGCGGATGAAAATTTTCTAGAAATCTGGAGGACCTATCAGATGCGCCATGAGCTTGCCATGGATAACTGGAGATCGTTTGTGCCGCTCCTAGGTCGCTGGAATCAACATAAAGATATGGAGGTCTGGGAACGGGTCAAACTACAGTACAAATATCAACGACATATTACGAATAGGTAGGTATTTCTTTGTTGAACTTTAAACTTGTTATCTTTCAAGTAGAAAATCAGTAAAATCTAATATTAACATAGATTTATCAAATTATTAACACTTGCTTGTTTTACAAAACTTTGGACCTGTCCAAGTTCAAAGGTTTTGCAGACGAAAATTTAAAGTGGATTTAATTTGAAAAAAAATAACCATTCTGTAGGGCAGAAAATAGTGTGGAAAAAGAAGAAATTGCTTGTCAGAAGCAATTTCTTCTTTTTTTCACAATGTTTTCTGAATCATAAAATCACAGGCACGTAAAAAGCAGGGATTAAACAGCAAAGGGATAAATGGCATATTTAATGCTAGTCAACATCACGATGATATCAACCCGAAATATTTGTTTGTTATCTAAAAAATCGTTCTTATATTATTGAATATATGCTTATGGGGGTGGGTGCCATAATTCTATTAAGCATGTAGCTTTTGTTTCCATTTTTTTGAATGTCATAATATTTTGTGATAACTTTGATGCGTTCTTTATTTATTTTTTTCTTTAATCTTAATATTTTGGTCAGGATATATCGAGCAGAAATTCCACTAAAGAACACTTCTACGAAAACGTCTTCACGTCCTTGCATTTCAAAAAGTGAAATATGTGGCCCGTCACGCGAAAAGGGACCATCTCAGTAGTGCGTAAAGTGTCGACCCTAGTCAGACGGCGCAGGTTGCGCAGGCTGACTAGGATCGAAACTTTTCGCACTATTCTGATTTTCTGAATCTAGAATTATCAGTCTACATTCCTGTACAATAATTTTTGAAATGCAACCACCGGTTGACCTCTACTGGAACAAATCTCTTTTTGGCGATTTCATTTTACAGAGTTCCGAGATGGTCCCTTTTCGCGTGACGGGTCACTTATATGTATTCAAATTCGTAGTCAAATCTTCCTTAAAGCCATTTGTCCTCAATTTACGTTCTGTTGAATTTCAGACATAAGGACTGTTTCAACCCGAATCTTGCCTCCGATATAATTGACCAGATGTTGATCATGTTGGAACAGAATGAAGACTCAGGCCTGCTGGACCAGGACGATCTCGACTCTGTGTTTCTAGAGGTCGCTGGATCTGGATATAAAATTGTCGCTGTGACGCTACAATGGCTCATTCTGTATCTATCGTCGTTCCCCGATGTCCAGAAAAAGGTACAATTCTCTAAATAGATCAATGGAGACAAATAATGTGGTGAATGTAACTACATGTATTTGATCTTTCATTGCTGGGGATCGATAAGTGATAATGGCGATAATTCACTCGTAATTTAGAAAGTAAACAAGGATATTTTTTCATCTTTACACAGGAGACAATAATAAGGGAATATACAGGCGATAGGCCACAAAAGAAAATCTCGATCTAAGGGGTGGTAGTTCAACCCAGAGAAAACCTTGATGATTCAAATGTTTCCAGTCAATTATCCAAACATCATAACAGTAATTATGATTATTCATTAACGTTTTTTCTAGAGTATGAAATGTATGCATTTTTCTAATGATATCGTGCGTAACTGTATGTACGCCATTGCTAAATATATTCCCATCTTTAAGAGGACAAACACCTTAAACCTTTTAGGGCTAAGTTCCCGCAAAGATTAAAATCTTTGTAGCCGACTTGATGTTTCTTTATTCTGTGAAGGACTCATATTTGACCGATACTTTCAGTCAAAATTTTCTTCTTCCATTTTTCCTAACAAATATATTTCGAATTTTCATAACACAGGCCCATGAAGAACTAATGCGAGTGGTTGGCAAGGAGAGACTTCCCAAGTTAAGTGACCAGCCCTATCTGCCTTACACCTGTGCAGTAATAATGGAGACACAAAGACTTGCGACTGTCATGCCGTTCTTGATACCTCATTCTGTAACTGAGGAAACTAACCTGATGGGTAGGTGGTTTTGTCTGAAGTATTTCTTTAACTAATACTGAACGATATACAAATACAGATACAAGAGTAACAGAGTTTTGAGAAACCGCTATCGCCTATCATTTTCAATGTAAAATTGATATTTGACCATTCACAAAAATTTATACATCTATGTATGAATGAATTGGTTTTCAACGCCGCGCTGCACGGTCTTAATTGCTAGTGATCGTCGGCAACGTAAAACCTCACAACACCATATGTATCGATGCGCGTGAAAAGTAAACACATTCACGAATTTGAGCGAGCGAAGATAATACCGGGAAACCGAATCATCAAAGAACTTGTTTAAAAGGGCCAGTTTGACTTACACCAAAATTCTAATCAGAAGTTGAAACTAGGATGAGCGATTTGTAAAAGCATTTATTGTCTTACCGATTGAGGCGAAATTACCAGACACTGATGAATACAGAGAATAGCCGAATTAAAAATATCTTTAATCATTACGATATTTATGCCATGCGGTCTTTGAAAAATGCGCATTAGGCGATACTTAACTTTTTAGCTCACCTGAGCACAACGTGCTCAATGAGAGCTTTTGGGGTGACCCTGAGTCCGTCGTCCGTCGTGCATCGTCAACAATCATAAAAACTTCTTCTCCTGAACCAATTAACTTTTCAATGTAACTTTGCCAGAATGTTCCTTGGGTGACCCTCTTTAAAAATTGTTCGCTTAATTCTGTATGGCCTGTAAATATGGGCGTGGCCTGGCGTGGCATTTTTTCACTTTGAAATTTTTGAACGACATCTCCTCCTGAAGCATTGGGCCGATTTCAATGAAACTTAATCAGAATATTCCTTGGGTGACCCTTTTCAAAATTTGTTCCTGAAAATTAGATTGGCCCAAAAATATGGGCGTAGTAGGACGGGGCTTATTTTAATCCCGGGATCTTTGAATGACATCTCCTGAACCATTGGGCTGGTTTCAATGAAACTTTACCAGAATAATTCTTAGGTGACCCTTTTAAAAAATGTTCGCGAAATTTCGATTGGCCCATAAATATGGGTGTTGCACGGTGGGGCTTATTTTGAGCCCAAATTCTTTGAACGCCATCTTCTCTTGAACCGCTTGGCCGATTTCAATGAATCTTTACCAGAATGTTCCTTCTTTGGTGACCCTCTTCAAAATTAGTTTGCAAAATATATATGCGCATGGCAGGGGGGGGGGACTTTTTTGAGTCGGTTGGCAGGTGAATGGATGGGCAGGTCTTTTAAAATTTAAATTTTTGGAATAACATCTCCTCTTAAATTAGGAAAATGTGAATGAAACTTTGTCAGAAAGTAACTTGGATTGGTTCCATTGGACCAAGTAAATTCAGATGAGCGGTTTAGAGCCATTCTGGCCATCTTGTTTTATCAATTAATTATTTCTTCACAAAAAAAATCGGATGAGTAGCTTACAGGTCAAAACTTACGAAATTAGACATGGCCATCGGGAATGTCGATTACAACACGCTTAATTTGCTCAAGATTGGCCCTGAATTAACAATCTAGACAAGGTATGGTCCGTAGGTCTGATAAAGATGCATGCAATTCCTTCTTACTTCCCTTTAAAAAGCTATTGGACTCAAGAACTTGGTCTTAGTGACATGAAAGTGGCACAAGATTTTGCAAAGTGGCAAACAAAATAGAAAGACGAAATGCTGTTCAGTCCTGGCTGTATTTCATGCCTTTCAGACTTTTGATTTGTGTACTTGTTTGTATATTGATATCGGCATATTTAAGATAAACATAAATTTTCTTTTTAAGAAAACTAATTGGTCTATCCAGATTTATTTTGTTGCAATTATCCTCTAAAAAATCCTCTATACAGCAGTTTTACTTTGATCTAGAGCTGTCGCAAAGCGGAACATAGCCGTTTGTAACACTTGCAATTGTTTCATAATCCGAATTATTTTTAAAGGTCATTATACCTATAAGACCGTATACTATATGATAAAATTCTAGTTATGAAACAATTGCCTGTGGTTTGTAAACCTAAAAATGACAGTAAAGATTGGTTTCTAACGTTCTATTTTGCAGGCTACACATTACCAGTGAACACCATTGTCTTATTCAATATATGGAGCCTACACCATGATCCTAAATACTGGAAACATCCCATGAAGTTTGACCCTCAACGGTAAGAGAAACTAACATTATTGACTCGCCAGGCGAAAGGAGGCCATTTGGAAGTTCAAAAGTATCGACTCTTGTCGAACTGCACTAACTGTACATAAAGGCTGACATGTGTCAAAACTTTCCAGCTTTCTGCATAGTTTTTGTATTTTATAACTCTAGAATGGTTATTGCACTCATTTTTTAGCTCCACTGGCCCATGGCCACTGGGGCTTTTGTCATGCCGTTGAGTCCGCCCGTCCCTACGTGCGTCTGGTCGTAAACTTTTTTCTTTAAAAATCTTCTCCTCAAAAACTACCGGATGAATTTCAACCAAACTTCACAGGAATGATCCTTGGGTGACCCTCTTTCAAAGTTGTTCAAGAAATTTTGATCCAATGAAAAACATGGATTTTATGGGCGTGGCAAATTTACAAATATAGTAAAAAAGTGAGTTTTCTCAGATTCTAATAGATGGATACCAATTAAATTTTACATGAATGATCCTTGGGTGACCCTTTATCAGTCTACAAAAAAATCATTGGGATCGGATGTGTAAATATGTATTTTATGGGCACAGGTCATTTCTCTATATGTTTTATAGTGAAAACTTAGACAATAATTTTTTCAGAATATAATTGATGGATATCAACCAATCTTCACTGGAATGACACTTTATCAGTCTACCAAAATTTATTGTGATTCGACGAAAATTATGTATTTTATGGGCGGAGGTCATTTCTCTATATCTTATATAGTGGAAACTTTGAAACTCGTTTTCTCAGAATGTAACCGATGGATATCAATCAAACTTCATTAATATGATCCTTTGGGTGACCCATCATCATGCATCCAAAAGTTATTTTGATTGGATGAAAAATATGTATTTTATGGGAGGAGGCCATTTCTCTGTATTTTAAATAGTGGAAACTTTGAAAATCATTTTCAACATCAGTAGAACCAAAAATATCTAAAAGTCTAGTCTAAACTTTGATTTGCTATTACAAGAATTTCAAGCCTGTGGAGCGACTCAAGCCATTCGTGGCTTTCTAGTTTAAATAAACCCGCATCCGTTGAACCCTGCAGGATCCAATCCTTTTCTTTTTCAGATATTTTAAGGAGTTCCCAGATGGTTCAATCGCGGGATGGATCACAAATTGTAAAATTCTCTGCATTGCGTTTGAAATATTTTGTTCATGGAGGGTAATCTTTGATTGTCAAAGGAAACTTCGGATCAGTATTTTTTTACAGAGCGCATAGTGAATATACCGATGGCCCAGTGTGAAACAGTTGTAACTGCCTATAAACATATAGGCCGTTACAACTGTTTCGCGCTGAACTATCGATATAGGCTGGCGTAAATTCCAATTTTCTATTTCAGATTTCTTAAAGATGGTGCCTTACACATACCAGACCACTTTCTGCCATTTGGAGATGGGGTCCGAGCATGTCCGGGTGAAAGTCTTGTCGATATCATGCTATTTTTATTCACATCTCATCTTTTATATCAGTTGACATTTGCCCTTTGTGATAATAGTGACCTTGAAGGAGAGTTCAAAGGTTTTATATTAATGCCAAAACCATATAAAGTGATGACGAGTTTTATACAAGATTGTCTTATAGACGATGTTCCAAAAGATGAACTCTTGCTACACGAATCTGCACTTTGTCTTGATAACTAAACAATGACCCGTCACGCAAAACGGATCATTTATAAAATGTGTCGAACCTATAATAACTTCGTGAGTCAAGGGTTCTAATCCAATGTGTTCCTTGGAACATGGTGGAATAAAAACACTTGGCTTGCGAAGATGATCCTAGAAAGTCTGTGCGGACGGCGCAGCCTTACTTGGATCGATACTTTTCGCACTTGCCTGATTTTCTGGATCTAAAATGATCATTCGGCTTTTCGTATAAGATTTTTCGAAATTGGACCTCTGTTTTGGACTCTAATGGAACCAATCACTCTTTCAAATATTTATTTTGCGGAGTTCAAAATTGTCCTTTTCGTGTTACGGTTCATATTCATTTATCTTAGTTTTAGAAATGAAGTCAAACAATAGGAGCATGTACGAGTTCTTCGTGCTCAAAACAAAGCTCAATTTATATGTGATAAACGTGACCTTGATTTGATTTCAATGAATTGAATTGAATGATTTCATTTTGATGTTAAATTTACACGTGTGAATAAAGTGCTATTTGCCTCAATACAAAATATGTTAACTTAATAGAGTTTTTCAGGAGCCTCGGTAATGTTTCGCAACATGAATGTGTTTTCTGTTGGACTTACGAGATTTGTCCGGAAAATTTACAGACAACAGCAATTATTCTCATGTAGATCAAAAAAGATTAATTCAAAAGCTTTATATTACATACAACTTACCAGTTCTTTAGACATATGTACAAAATTTTAACGTTACTGTAATTTAGCTAATGAATCAGCCAATGATTTAGTACAATAGGGGAAGCAACGTTTGTGACGTATAGACTTTTACGTATTAGTCTAAGCCCACGTTGGCGTTGTATACAGTTCATTCTCTATAGTGACTGAAACAATCGTAGGTATGAATAAAAAAAACCATAGCGTTGCGCCAGGTCGCGGTATACGGGTAACTGTTTGGGCCGCTATATAAAATCATAATCCTGCAAGTCATAACCGCGATCATTTCTATGATGAGACCCGTTTTGAGTATTTCCAGTTCTGCTATGCGTTCAGGATGACTACACGATGCGAACTGTTTGCGAATTATACCCTGCTTTGCACGTGTACTTGCGTGAAATGTGGGGTATAATTTACTAACAATTTGCACCGTTTGGTCATCCTGAACGCAGGCCGGGTGACCAAAATTGATAAGTTCGGCAACCATCATTGGACAAGACAAAATTTTGATGCAATGCATCAAAGTAGGCCGCAAATTATTTGGTTATCATCAATGAATAATGTATTTATTTTTATAAAAATATTTTTTTGCAAGCATTACCTATCTAGATTTTAAAGATTTTAACAACAATAATGGCCCTACTTTAGCATGCACACCCGGCTTAAATACACTAAGGAGTACTTTATTTCAACATATGCACAATGAATTACACATGATGGTAAAGTGATTGCCTTTTTTAGCTTGTCTGTTTTCTAAGGAAACTTGAGGTATGGAGATCATTAGGGCGTTGGCATTGTTGTTATTGACCTGTTGTTATTGAAGATATCTTCATAAAATTTAGCATGTATGTTCACTATCTCAAGAGCTATCTACACAATTAAGGGGGACAACTCTTAAAAAGGTTTTTTGTAAGAGTCCATTTTTCCACTCAGCTTTTTGTATTATCCAGCACCTGCAGCCAAGCACAGCCAAGGGTTTCACCCATAGTCGGTGCTCTTGTTAGAATAATATATTCACTCAACCTTCATGCTGATGTATGCGGAGTTATCGGAAGAAATGAGCATAAAGAAAGAAAATACAGACTCAAAATAAGAGCACAAACAATTCTGAAATCAGAATACGAGGCCAAAGATTCAAGTTATCATTCAATAGCTGTCATTCAAACTTGTACTAAGACTGCACCTATTTGAAGTAAAAGGACCTACTTCGGTTGTTCCAAAATAGTTTGGTTAGAAAAAGTGATATGCTCCTTTTGTCGCATTGTTTTAATGCTTGAATAACAGTTACCGGCTTGAAATTATGTTATGTTAAGTGCCAGACAACTGCTACATATCACACACAGGATTAGATTAATGAAGGTAGAAACATTCATTCTCTAGACCAGAGCTTTGACATAAGTCATCACAAACTTTTGTAACAAAAGGATTTCGAGTGTAATTGTGCACAATGAAGTATTGTGGGTTTTTTTTTAAACCGCAAAAATGCCATTTTTACTATATGTTTAACAAGACCTAAAGAGACAGGAGTGTAACCACAGATGTATCTCCTGTGAGAATCACTTTGATGTAAAAAAAAAGCAGAGTAAAAACTAGGTCAAACATGTCTGACTGATCAGTCATTTTAATGAAAAGTGCAATATTTGTAAAGTCAAGTTCATAACCAAAAACCCTGATTTAATTGCTCAATAATTTTCATTACAAAACAGTTTTTGAAAAAAATGTTTTTTGATCCAGGCTGCATTATACCGTTTTCTATGTTTTGAATAAAAACATTGGACAGGTTTTATAATAATGTATCCCTAATCCCCCATGGTCATATTCAAAACGCATTCATACTGGTAGGCCGCTTCTGCGGCCTACCAATAAAAAGATAAACAGCAGCAACCTCTCAATGATGCCCGATTTACAGTGCTGACACTTTGATTAAATATACCCGCTATACCTATGGTAATGGACTGAACGCCTACGACAGAGCTCAGTTTTGAAAATACACCTATCGTGTGTTGACAAGACATTTCAGATGTTTATGGGTAAGGTATGAGGAGACCCGCTTTTCTTTCATAACCGCTTTACAAATGTTCATCAGTGATATGAAATTAAATCATGCGATGCCCAGTGTTTTATTTCTAAACACATCATTTTGCAAATCTTGCTCTTCAATCTTTAATCTTTTTCGGAGGTTTAGTGGGGTTAAACACGGTAAGATCGGTGCATACCTATGTGTACATATTCTATCTCAAACATCGACACTGAATCTTGAACGTCATTTTTGAAGCACAAGAATATAAGTGATTTTTTAAAACCTTTCAATAAATAAAACCAATTTTACCATTTATGTTTTGACTTATTTATGACGAATCACGGTAAAAAAGTGATTGCGTTGAGCTTACGTTCCTACTAACAATTGTTGATATCAGTTTGATCTCTTTGCGCGTGGAATCGTGGTGCAAAGAACCCTTAATTTGCAAGTGAATCGCAAAATAGTATCATCATCAGTATGATACGTTTGGACTTGCATTAATTATAGCGACTGAATCACGGTAAAAAGTACTTACTATGAACTAATGTTCCTAATACACTTTTTGCTACGCAGTTTCAATCTCTTTGGATACGAAATTGTGGAGCAAAGAATCCCTAATTCGCAAATGAAGGTAGTTGTGGAGCAAAGAATCCCTAATTCGCAAATGAAGGTAGTGGACCCGTAAAAGTTCCGCAACATTTCGGAAGTCATGATCTTTCAAAGTGTTAAACGATATATCCTTAGAGTTTTATTAGGAAACCTCGGTTTGAAAGATCGTGAGGTCCGAAATGATGCGGAACTATTACAGGCCCTCTACCTTAAACAATCTCGCGCTAAATAAGGCTTTATCCATGTTATCTGTTTAATCAGAACAACCAATTAACCGTTCAGAACAATGTACAATACGCCAAAAGTACTGTAAAGAAACGTAACGTAAACGTTCGTGGAACGTCTAGAAGAAATTTAAATGAGTTTTTGGTAATCATTTCTCGAGTTTTCTGTTAAATTGATGTGACCCGACAAGCCGAAAGGGGACCATCGTTGGAACTTCGGAATTTGAAAAAAATGGATACCACAAACGCCAATCGCGGAAGTTGTCATGATTAAAAGGTTATATTAAAATGTAGAATTAATATTCTAGATTCAGAAAAATATGAAAATAACCAAAAACATAAAAACTACCAGTCCTCTAAGGAGCCCGTTTTACTAAGCATCTTACGATTATTTTTTGCGTAAGTCAAAAATTCAAGTTGCTTCTACAGTAGTAACTAAATATGGAATTCTGCCTTGCATCATCTCATTGGAATCGTCTTCTTAAGGCAAGGCAAAATCTAACAATGAATGAACACACTAGATACGATTTGTGATTTCGACTTACGATCAATTTTGTCGTAAGACGTTTAGTAAAACGGCCACGTGGTTGAGTTGCTGACGAGCCCTGCGTCCGGGATGACAAAACGGGACATACTGTTTGCGCATTATACCCCGCTTTGCACGGAAATTCGCCGTTTAGTCATCCTGAACGCAGGGCTCATATTCACTTTCCGGATATCCGGATTACCCTTTCACCAGAAGGTAAAATTCCTATTATGTGTGGAAATCTTTTAATGACATAATATGATTCAAGACGCCACATGTTTGTCGATACGTGCCTGGTTCTTTTCTTGTTTTGAATCTCATATACGAGTATGATAGCTTGACGTATAAGTAAAATTCGATGTTATGACTCGTCGATTGCATACAAATGTACTGTAATCACAAGTCACAATACCGTATTCGAGTTATATAGACATTTACGTGTTGAATACAGTTCATTCTTATGTACATTCTTTATAGTACTGAACCAATCGTACGTATGAATATGGTGTAGTGCAACGTATGACAATCCGATTAGCTCAGTCCGCGTAAAGTGCTCGACTTCAAATCTCGGGATTCGGTTCAGTCGGTATTGATCCCCGTGGTAACCAATTCAGTAACAGAATAAAACAGAACAAAACAATTGGTTGATACCTGACCGCGCCCCTTGACCTCGGTAATGACACACCCCTCACGTATTTTTTTAAAATCTTTACTAGTTTATCTGTAAATATGGTCGCGGAAACTGATGAAACAAGGAGCAAATCTTTGGAAACTAAAGTTTACACGGCGTAACTACAGCGTGTTCAATATATAATAACAACTTTGAAGTCGTCCATCTAACGATTGACAAGTCGTCGGTACGTTATACGGCCGGATCAGGTAGCGTCCATGGTCCGAGATTAGAGTCAGTCGGTAGAGCACCATACTTCAAAACAATTGAAGATCGATCGCAGGAGCTCGATATTCGGGCTGGCAGACTAACAAACACATGTAATCATGCCATGAATTGTCATTCGGATGAAACGTTGAACCGAGGTCCCGTGAGACGGTGCTTTACACCGATCACCCCAAAGAACCATGGCGTATCTCAGGTTTCCGTGTATCCTAGCACTCTTGATCCTCCGTAACAACTAACCGTCTTCTGGTGGGGGGGGGCGTCTCTCATATGGACATGTGCTACGGTAGCGCGGGCTATAAATAAAGGGAAATACACAACACGCCCGGGTCCGCCTAAAGTTTTCGCGGCCGTGTTTTCGCCGCAGACCGAGCTGTCAGATGAAGGTACCTACATCACTATCTCAGTAAGCGTTTAATATGATCTTGATTGTTCTGTTTGAACGATACCCGGAAATTGAAGCAAACAATTCCTTAAAATAATTGGTAATACTCTACGGGCAGGGGCCCAGTCAAGCTTCGATTTATACTACTCAAAATTTGCTTAGCACCATAACTTTTTTATACTATATTTTCAGGAAAAAAATGAAGTTTGATTGTAAGAATGTTTGAAAATGATCTATTGTTATCAGTTTATCGAATTTTAAGAAGAAAATAAAGCATAGATAATGATAAGAAGACTTAAAATGAAGACCAAACAGGGAGACCCTAGAAATTGGTCTGTTTTCTTGAAAAAATCGAATTTGACGAAAAAAGGTGTTCTTTCAATTGCATGTCGTTCAATAACGAGTATGAGAGCCGGCACTGTCAATAACAGCCTGACAGCACCTCTGCATACTCCTGATTAAGTTTTGGATTACTCTTTGGGGATTTGCAGACCATTCTTCTCTAAGTTTTAGGTCCGTTGAGCGAGCCGGCCAGTCCAGACGTGGAATGGCCTCTTCTTGGCGATACTCTTGGACTATACGTGCCGTGTGTGGCCGGGCATTATCATCCTTTAAAATGAATCCATCCCCAATAGCACCAGCGTAAAATCTTCCGTGGATATTGAGAATTTCATCAATGTATCTACGAGCTGTCATAGTACTTCTTTCTAAAATAACAAGATCAGTCCGCCCATCCCCAGCTGATACCACACCAAACCATGATGGACCCACCCCCCCTATTGTATGTATGTTCTTGGTGACAATCCTATTCATGATAACTCGATATTTTTAAACCAATGAAGGAATTTGAATTTGTTTCTATACATATAGGTAGATTTTGCCCGTTGCCGGAGCCGTGAAATTTACTTTTAACTGTTAAATTCCCGTGCCATGTTTTCGAAATAGACCGTGAAGCAGGTTTAAAGGCTACACGTTAAAAAAATACAACTTACCTTTCAAACGAAAGTTATTAATTGACATAAATCGTAAGGTTTACTCGTACATGTACTTTCATAATTGAAAAGTAGGAAAAAGGTTCAATTCCGAATAATATGCATTTTTTCATATACCTATGATAATCGACTCGGCGCCTACGTCAAAGCTTAGTTTTGAAAATAAATCTATATTGTAGATTTTGTGCGGTGAGTCGTGAAATTTACTTTTAACGTTTAAATTCGCGTGCTATTCTTTCAAAATAGATAAAACAGGTTTAAACCATACCGTAGGCTAAAAATCGCCGGATACAAATTAAACCGTATTGCTTGTCTAAGATGGTAAGATTTACTCATTCATGTACTTTCAAAGTTGAAAAGGAACTTCACGTTCAATTCCTATCATATGTTTTTTTTTAAATATACCCGATATACCTTTGATAATGGGCTCAACGCCTACGTCAGAGCTCAGTTGTACACCTATACCATGCTCAGTTGTCGAAGCTTTCAGGGAGGATAATAAACAAGCTTTCGTGATAAAGATGAACACAGTTATTTCCCTTTGACAACCTGCACTCTCGTCTTTCTCTCTGAAAATTGGGGGTATTCTTGAACTAAAACTGTATTCTGCGTAATTAATGAACTGGCAGGGCGGGGCTTAACCGTGACGTATTTTGGCGAGTTTACTTTTCAATAGTTTGGGTTCTTTCGAATTTTAGTCGGTTATCATCGAAACGCGTGCAAAAAACTGTATCCTAAGACCAAAATGATTCACGTGCTTTGAGAGATGGAACACATTTCATCATTTGGTTACCAAAGCCTTGTAACTTCAGCTTGATTAAGCTGAAGTTACAAGGATTTGGTTACCAATCTACGATTTAAGGTCTCGAGTTATTAATGTCGACTCTCTTTAGAAGTAGGTTATTTAGATGAAAGCTGATTTCCCTTAACCTTAAATGCAACGACCCGTTACTTAGGCTCCGCCCTGCCAGGGCATTAATCATGGATAAGACATATGTCACCCGAGACAGTGGGAATCAACGGACTGTCGAATTGTTTTTCGTAGCCGGCAACTGATGTCCTGGTCTGGGTCGTAATCCGGGTAAAGTTGTTTGTCAATGCAGTTACTGGGTTGGTATCGACTTGCCTACCCGGACACTGAGATATGAAGTTAAAACGGTGACACTTCATGATCATTGTGACTGCGTGAAATACTAGTAGGTTTATTTTTATCGCAGTCACCTTGTCGATATAGAGTCATGTAACAAAGGGACAAAGAAATACAGTCTAATGCTATCATTGGTTTGTTTTCCGATTACAACCCTGATACGTTCCTTTAAAAAAAATAGGAAGATGTAGGAGAAATTACTCTTCACAATCAATTTATCCTCTTCACATATTTTGTTCGTGTAAGCATGAGACTGGTGCGGTCAGTTCCTTATTATTCAGGCTTTTATATATATACATTTAATATATAATAATAATAATCATGAATAATTATAATAATAATAATAATGATAATCCAACAGACCCGCAGAAGATATTTCAAGTACCGTAAGGCTTAGTTGAAATTATTTCCCTAAAGCCGCTGACGATTACAGTGACGGATTCAGAGGGTCCTTTTACTGATTCACATGTGAAATCGGCTTAGAACTAAGTACATTGTACAGTATTCCCGGCATTTCATGCCATATGCAAAAAATGAATCAAAATTTGGTGATCATGGAAAAACGAACGCCCCCCCCCCCGGCTTTCTTTAGTCAACTAGGGGTTGGAGCTGGCTCTTAATCACGGTCCTGTTATATCCGATGTACATCAATGGCCTGGAATAGCTTGGGGTTAGTGTCTAGTTCGTCTCGAGATCTCATTTTGGGGTTCAGGTTGTGCCCATGATATATATTTTGTTCCGTTCAGAAACTCTCGATGAACACGAAGTTACATTGTGACCGTTGTGGTGTATGTTCGAACCCCGGCAGTTTCAAAACGGTCCGGGCGCCCGGCGATCCGCCACAGTGATAGTTACAATGGCCGTGTGTCACCGGATCCACTGTAAGTTTCCTGTACTCGAAGTGCAGCAGCGAATTCCGTAGCAACGGCAAATGGGGACCCTAGTTTAGTTCATTTTATAAAAAAAATTATAATTCTCCGCTTTAGAAAGAAGGCTACAGACAAGCCCTCCCGGGTTCAAGGTGACACAGTCATGGCCCGGCGGACCCCCTTCACACTCCATTGAATCCCACGGCTACTGACCCGGGAATGTGCATCCACATAAACGATATTGCAACAGTCTATACCGGGTCCGAGTTTAGCGGCCTCAGTTATGACTAGAACTTTATGACTTCGAACGATGCCGAGCGTTTGTTTGGCGTTTACTAGTTCATATTCTGAAAAGGGCATTTATTAAATACAGGGACCCTAAAAATATACAAATGTGACCCGTCACGCTAAAAGGGAACATCTGGGTAGCGCGTATACGGTATCGACCCTAGTCAGACTGCACGGCCGGACTGCGTAGTCTGCGGACCGTGAAAGTTCCGAATACTTTTTGCACTAGCTTTGCTTATTTTCTGGCTCTAGAATGATCAATCTAACTTCGCGCGAAAGATTTTTTGAAATGCGACCTCTGGTTGAATATGCAGGCACCAATCTCCAGGCTTTTTCAAATATTTATTTTTATAAAGATCCCAGATGGTCCCTTTTCGTGTGACGGGTCATCGGATATATATTATATGTATATTTAGGGTCCATGTTATCTACAAAGAAACCGATTGAAATTATTTGATTCGCTGTCTTTGTATTTTTAATTACATTTATTTATTGAGCCTATAGTAAGCCGTTTATGATAGGCCTTCTCAAATTAATGACTGACTGACTATATGATTCGACGGCAGAACTTTGAAATGTAGGCTTACGTGTAGGGGAAAACCGGGTAAATTCAAAGAATCGAATGTATTAGGATTTTTCTCAGAGTTTTGGCCGTTCTTTGTTGTAACCATGCGGTGAATAATAAATAACCAACCTATCGATGAAACATAATAATCGTCACCCAATGTAACTAATTAGTAATCACTAGGGAATGGTAGGAAATAACTATTTTAGTAATAACATTTAGTACTGTAAGTTGAATAGTGGAAAAAGGATCTAAGCATAGACTGAAAAAAATTTGAGAAAATCAAATAATCAAAGGTTAAACAATGATAAAATTGATTATCCAGATCGTAAGTGAGGATTAAATATATATGAAAGTTGAAAAATTACTTTAAATAAAATAGTAAACTAGATCGCGCACCTTGCTACCTTTGACCTTTGTGACGTTGCATTTCGGGTAATACACTAGGCTAGGTCACGTGATTTCTTTGTGTGCTAGTCTCGCCGCGTGTGAGTCAGTGTACCATCGAATCGCTCTAAATTCTTGTATGAAATTCTTAGTTCAAGTGGTGTTGGTGAGGAATAAATCTGTGAGAAAGCTAGGTTAGGCCTTGCTTTATGTGCTCGATTCTGGTTCGGATATGTTTTGTGAATAAATCCTGCAATTTAACGGGTTTCCCAACGGCCTATTTAGGTCGATGTTGACAATGCCTATGGCAATCGTGGGCCAAAGGCACGCAAGACAAATGATGGCATTTTCAGGCCCGCCTGCGCCCGTCCCCTCGCAACATGCTATCTTAACCGCTGCCGTAGCGGTTCCTTATTATCAAGTCGTGCCTCCACAGGATATTCAGCCCGACAGGCCCATCGGTTATGGAGCATTCGGCGTTGTTTGGTGAGTACCCCTCCCATCAACGAGGTCATTGTTGGTGAATAAAGAGAATGGAAACAAAGAAATATTTTCCGGATTGAAGTTATTTTTGACACAAAATGTATCTTAAACCACCAGAATTGTTTGTTTATATCTGATAAATCATTTTCAGGCCAAAATTCCATACAAGAATTTTCTTTGTTGTTGGATCATTTCTACAGTGACCTAATCAGCTGATAAACGTCAGTTTCAACATAATGATTGGGGGTGGGGCCTTGAACAAATATGGACATGTCTAAAGACTGGTCATTTTCACTGCTAAATCTTCTAATTAATTTATACAGGAAGATAACTTCATGTGTTTTGTTCCAAACTATTTGAACCCTTCCCATAACCACTCCTTTACTTAGTCAAAGCACTTGTTGACTTGTATCAAACAAAAGCTTAGTTTACCTTAAAATAAATCCCTTCAACGATATTTATAATTTTCTGTCATTCTAAAGGTCCTGGATTCGAGCTCCGACGGCAGCACTTATATTTTCCGACTATTTGTCTCACCAATGGGTTGATAATCACAGACTTATGTGAAATAGCGGCTGGAGGCTAGGAAAGGATGTGATGGTAGTACTGGTGTGAGAAATACCAGAAATCCATTGTTAGGTGCTCCAGCCACCGCGATATAACTGAAATAATGTTGAAAGCGGCGTTAAACTCCATTCAATCAATCAATCAATTGAAATACTTTCTGACTTTGCCTTCCACTGATTTATGTATAGACATCAGTGTTCCCACTGCTGATTCAACCTGGGGGTAAATATGGGTATTTTACAGCATGCATGTGCCCCCTCTATATGAGACCAAGAAGGCTGCTTGCAAAAATAGGGGGTACAAGCTTCAATTTTGGGGTAAATCACCTCTATATGAGGGTTTGGGGGAATGCTTAGACATCATTGTAATTGGGATGGGCTGCACGAGACTCGGATGTGTTGTAGTTTTAAAAGTAACAGGAATCCATGAGTCGATGACCCAGCTGTCATGAATTGACTGAAAATATTTTAACTCTTCAAATTCAGCCAAATGAGGCCTTTGTGAAATGTTCTAGTTTGAAGGGTCTGTTAATTTAAACTCTGGGGAAAAAAAGAAATTACTTTATATTCCCAGAAGAGGAGACTCCTTGAATTTTTGGACAAAATATATATTTTTTGAGATTCATGAAAACGAGAAGTGCTCTTGGCTCTTATTTCTGGATAAACACATTGCTCCAGCAATCGACTGCAGTTTGGTTAGATATTTTCCTGTGCCACTTTTTGGCAATAAGTTTACAAATGCATTGCTTACATAAGACTTACCTTTGCAGACATTGCGAAAGCTCAAAAAAACTGCCAGACATTCGGTCTGACAGGCTTAAAAAATCTGTCAGACCGAAAACAAATCTGTCAGACCGAAAAAACAAGGAAAAATAACATGTAACCACCAACGTTATAACACAAATCAATGTAAACTTATAAATCCAAAAGAATTTCTCTATCATAAAAGAAATAATAACCAAAAAAAGCTATTGAAAACGGTAAAATTCTAAAGAACAATTAAAAAATAAAGAAACAGTAAATAGAACCTAAAATCAGATTTTATTATATTAGTGAATTGCCTTAAGAAAGTCAAAAATCAATTCCAATTTGACATAATGAAAAATCTGCCTCATACTATCAACTTTAAAATATTTGTCTCTGATAAAAGAGAAATCAATACAATCTATAAAAATATATTCGGTAGTTCTCCTTTTAAAAAGTAGGAGTGCGTTAAGTGAGAATGACCAATGCGTAATCGAGTTAAAATTAGCTCTTCGCGATGGGCATGACCTGTAACCAGGCAACCAATCGCCGAGGTCCTGTCGAACAGAAAATACTTTATTATTCTGGTTAGCTGGATCAGTCCAACAGTTCCTCCAGATATCATGAATGAAAATACGAGTTAAGGGTTTAAAATCAGTATAAGGTACTTCGAATGGTTCGAATTTGTCCTCTGTTTTCCTTTTTTTACCAGGCTTTGCACCCTCGAAGTATTTAAGGGACGCCATTACCCACGACAGTAAAAGTAATATGTATTCCGATTGGCTAATCAATACCTGTTTCAGCCAACCACACTCCGGTTTACAAATCAAGGGAAATAATCTGCGAAAACACGATATAATAGTGCCGTCCCTTTGTACTTTGTTGTTTATCAATTTTCTCGCAAACAGAATGACAAATATTTTGGTTATAAGCTTCCATAATTATGCAAACGCGAGGTATTGAAAAAAAGCAAAATGGTCAAAATATGTCGGACATACGGACCGACGGTATTGAATTTTCAATCGGACCGAAGTCAAAAATATCGGACAATGTCCGCGGTCCGACGTCTTTCGCAATGTCTGCCTTTGATCCAGGAACAGTAAGTTAAAACAGTAAGTTAAATAATATCTTTAAAAGAAAAGGTCAAATGACTCTTAAATCTATAAAATTCTTACTCATTAGCTTTCTTGTCTTTTGACCTCTTTAAAATCAGCTTTGACCCCTAGAAATTAATCGTTGAGGGGTCAGTGACTCCCTAATTACAAACACTAGCACGAGCTGCAATTCATAGTGAGAAAAACTTACTTGTCCAGGAACAAGGAACATGAATGCTTAATTTCACATCTCTGCCTACAATAGGCCTATAGACCATTAAAATAAAACATTTCTTATATTTGAAGATGTCATGTAAGAGTGCAGACAAACGAAAGTACAAAATGAACAACTTAATAAAAGTTAAATTGTAGGTCTGAAATACGGGTACGATGATATGGATGAGTGAAATAATTTATTTGAAATATACAATATCATGAAATTTTCATGAACTATTCAACAATTGTGTCTATATGCGACAAAACAAGAAGTCGATAAAACCAAACATGTGACAAACTGTCTTGTTCTTGATTATTTCCTTGATTTTGAGATCAATTGACTTTTTCGATGTTTGGAAAATTGGTTATATCATGCTAAAAACTGGATGTTTGATGTACATGACTGTTTACAGTTCAGGTTGTTGCTAACTTTTTTTTTATAATTTATCTACAGGTATAAACCCTAACACTAGAGTAAGACATTATGATTAAGTGCAATTAATTCTTCACTTATCCGGGCAGACAACTTCCTTAGAATTTCCACTCTTTCTCCAGGACTTCTTACTCGTCACAGATGAGTGGATTCTTTGGACCCTGGTAATTAATTAAGGGAAAGATGCAACAATTTTTCAAACTGAAATGTTTTACAATTTTGCTGGCCATTGACTTTAGGCCTGTATGACCCATTACATTGAAGTTTCAACATCTCCCCGAGTCCTCTTGGAAAAAGACAGGTCTCTGGACCAAGATTTAAAAGATGCAACGCTCCTCCAGGGCTTTTTCTTCTATCTCTCAGGGGCCCAATAAAGGCCCCATTCCCCATTGAAAAGGCCCCCAAATTTTTCCCAATTTGGAGAAAAATTCCCAATTTAATGAAATGGATTTAACCAAACAACTTATTTCTGACATATTTGTAACTTGGGAGTATGAATATGTGTTTTGTTAATTTCAAGAATTTTAAGAACAAGCTTTTTTAAAGAAAATTTATACATTACAAGCAAGAAATAACCCAAACAGTTATACATGAAAAAATCCCAAAATTGCCATTTTGTCGATATTTTTTCCCAACTGAATGCTAGGGGCCTTTACCCAAAGAACTTGGGAAAAGCCTTGTCCTCCATCCAACTATCAAGACAGGGTATTACGTATTTAAGCTGAATTATTGTCCTGTAACCATAAAATTCTTCATTTTGAAATGGAATCTTGTATCTATATTATTTAGGTCAGTGACAGATCCACGAGATGGAAAGAGGGTAGCGCTGAAGAAAATGCCAAGTGTGTTTCAAAACATGGTATCCTGTAAACGTGTGTACAGGGAACTCCGAATGCTCTGCCAGTTCAAACATGACAATGTAAGTATCACTGAATAGGCTTCCAGGGCTTGACACTAACTGTTTTTCAATGGGGCCCAGGGGTGTGGAATTCCCATGCCGGATTTGTCCGACAGGAGCTTTTCCACTTACTGGCAAGTACATTTTTCTAGGCTACTTGTCCTTTGGCAAGTGAATACCAGACTGATCAAATCTCGGAACAGTACTTAAAAGATGTAGGAAAAAAGTCATCCTAATGCTTGTATCAAAGGGTAGGAAACCTTGTCTTAAATGAAGAAAATGCTGGGTTACAGCATTTTTTTTCATTTTAAACTATGTATTCTCAATATTTACCATTCTATTTTTTTGTGGACAAGCTCATTTTGATCCTAAACCTATGTGAAATAGCAGTCGGAGGCTAGGAAAGGGTGTTATGGTAGTACAGGTGAAAGAAATACCAGGAATCCATTGTAAGGTGCTCCGGCCGCCGGGATATAGCTGTGAAATTGTTGAAAGCAGCGTAAAACCCATTCAAACAAACAAATCGTTTTGATCCTGGACAAGTGAGAAATGGACTTTTTACTTGTCCATGGACAAATGGAGAAAATTTGTATTACCACACCCCTGGGGTCCCAAAGTAAACCCTACTTGTAACTGTGAGGATCCTACCTGTTATATCAGGGATCCCTTCCTTCATTCATAGAGGCAGAATTTAAGGAAAGATCTAGGAAAAGCATATGTTAGTTATAGTATACCTTATTTCTCATAACAAACGCTCTGGTAGCTATACATAACTTGGTCAAGGAGCTTTTATTATAAGCATGCACTTTCTGATTTAACCCTTTCCTGTTTTACAAAATTTTGGACCTGTCCAAATTCAAAGGTTTTAATTTGAAAAATAACCATTCTGTTGGGTAGAAAATAGAGTGGAAAAAGAAGAAATTGCTTGTCAGAAGCAATTTCTTCTTTTTTCACAATTTTTTCTCAATCATAAAATCACAGGCATGTAAAAAGCAGGGATTAAACAGCAAAGGGTTAAAAGATCATTAGAATTGATGTCTTTTAGGCCCCTTTTCCTTTAATTTGTGGTGAATTTCTGGACATTCATCACAAATTAAAAAAGAAGTTTAAAAAATTTCTCAAATTTAGGCATTTGAAGTGGGTTTTGTTTTCTTAGTAAAAAATGTTGGGGTGCTACTATTAGGGAGAGCACTACTTTACAGAGAATTGCAGTGTTCTAAAATCTTTGCTAGCTAACGGTTCTCGCTTTACTTAAATGACAAAGAAAAGTGAAAAACTTGCATTGAAAAAAAATTGTGTTCTGATTTTATGAATTGAATTATCCTTTCCAAGATTAGTAACTCTGTATAATTTTTCAGTTGATTTAAAACAAGGTGTTAATGCAAATTTTGTCAAATTTCTGTAAATCAATTGTGACAAAACTGGTTATGCTGCTAGGATAGATGTAATCCAATTTGAAATGAAGGGGGGTGGGGGAACATCTAACCAGATAACCTAAAGACTTGCCTTTGTATTGGTTAGGTCAAAAGACTAGCAAGATTTTTGAAGTTCTATTTATGATTAAAACTCTTGTACTGGTACTATTTTTGAAAATTGAAGATAATCATGTGATGGTAAGTTAAAAGTGCAAGGTATAAATATGCACTAAAATGTCTTGCTGTTTATGATTTGCTAATCAGCTGTTCTAATAACTTCACATCAAATATTATGTCATAAAATGACAGTGTATTTTGACATATTTTGTACAAGGCTAACAGGCCTCTTGTATAGACAGATGGCCAATTCTGTTTCAACCTGTTAACCCTATGTCAGACTTGTTTGTCAAAAATATGTTTAAAATATTTTCACCAATACATTTTACAATATCATAACATTAAGAAAATATAGGTTTGGGATGCTGCAAGTTTTAGGTTTTAAGGTGTTAAGTCATCATTTTAGAAGTCCTTGCCTGAAATATGTGACAATGAAAATTTGTAAAAAAAACCCAAAAAACATTGATGGTCAATTCATTTACCCTTTAGTATTGTGTAAGCAATCATCAGTTTATTTTGCTTGATTTAACCCATAATTATTAATTATGGCAAAGAACTCAAAAGTGTTGAGGAATCTCTCCCCCCCCCCCCCTTTATCCCACCATTTTTTCTACCACTAAGGTTATTCATGTTTCAAAGTATACCCATTTTTCATTGTAATCTGAAAACGTTTCCTATTTGGACCAGTCTAAATTGGAGTAAAAATGGGAATTGCTAAAAATCCAAACTTTTGGGTAAAAATCTTGTAAGTTGTGTATTTAACCCTTGTCATGCTGAACCCGGAATATTCCTGCTTTGGCAGGAGCTATACCCAAACATCAGCCTGCACATATGTGCAGCCTGATGTTAGTCTTAACCACCTGTTTCTCAATTTCGGACCAGAATTGTCAATAGATTTAGTTTTCCAAATAAAAATTGACCTACAGTTTGGACTTCAGTGTTTTTTGCCCTTTGATTTTGATGAAAATTTTTAGCTAAAATTTATTCAGCATGACAGGGGTTAATTTTGCATATCACATTCTTGTCAAATGATCGTTATCAAAAAGATTGATATCAGGATAGATTCTTTGTAAATCTGGTTCTATTTGTCTATTTTCAGGTTTTATCAGCTCTGGACATCTTACAACCACCTCATATAGACTTTTTCCAAGAAGTGTATCCTTTTACAACTTTATCACTTAATGTATTAAATCCCTAAATATAGAAAGCATTTTCCAATGTCCAAACTTTGTTAATCATACTTTCTTGAGATGAAATAAAGTCTTTATTTCAAATTTAAATTCTTTTGAAGCCTTTAGCTCTTTAAGTTTTGATGATATTGACTAGTCCTGCATTACATTTCAATATTTCGTAATGGGACAATAAACTTTATAAAGACAGTAGTGCAATGATTTGCATCCCAATACTTGAATATTACAGGTTCAGCAAGGGTTGAATTTTAATGTCAAGTCAGTGATGTGGAAATACAAATTTTCTCCACTTGTCCATGGACAAATAAAAGTCAATTTCCTACTTGTCCAGGATCAAAATGGACTTGCCTTCAAAGCATAGATTGATAATAATTAGGAAAACATTGTTTTTAATGAAGAAATTGCTGTAACCCAGCATTTTCTTCATTAAAGAGAATGCTTTCTACCCCCTAATACAGTTGAATCTGTGTAAAGCAGCCAGTCAAGGGAGAGGCCCAAATTGGCTGCTGTACACAGATTGGCTGCTGTTCACAGTATCCTTAGGGCGGCCATTTTGTCGTACCACTTTTGTTTCGCTCATTATAAGATCGCAAAATTATAAACTTCATTAAAAGAATAAGGAATCATACCATAAACATAAAAAAGATATTGTGAAAACGCATGATTCATATTCATCTAGAATTTCTCGTTTGCGTTTAGCCACGGTTTGGACCTGCGTAAGGCATACGCCGAACTCATTAGCAATAATCCTGGAAGAACACCCAGATTCAAGCATGTGTATCACTTTCACACGATCCTCTAGAGAGAGGAACTTACGTTTTGAATGCGACATTATGGCGATATTTGATATCGAAAGCAGGTTTTTGCCATTTTAAAGACCTTGAGAAATCAGTTTGCTAAATGTGTAAACAACCTGTAATGCTCAGCAACATTTTATTTAAAGAGACCCGACAACCGATAAATTCCATAGCCTTTAATTAATTATCATCATTCAAGTAGATCAAATAAATAATAATGGCCAATTACACGTCATTTAATCGACAACACGGGATTTAAATCGATAATTGGTTATTTATAACTTGTACATTACGATAAAGCGACTTCGGCTGTTTACTATAGTGGTGATTATCGATTTTTTTCGAACACGACTAATTAAGTTGCGTGTTTTGTCAGATGACCATTGTATAGGTGTGAAATACAGTTGGAATTAGACCAATTAAGGTGACCGCCGGCCGCATTTCAGGAGATCACGCTATTCACAGTGCAATTAAAGAAGGAATTTGCACGGGGGGAAATCGAGTGGCTGCTGTCGGCAGATTGGCCGCTGTGCACAGTTGGCCGCTCACACAGATTTGACTGTACAAACATAAGAATAACTTTTCTCCTATATCTGTGTGTACTGTTCCAAGATTTGCTCTGTGTTTACTTGTCCATGGACAAGTAGCCTAGAAAAATGTGCCCACAAGTGGAAAAGCCTGTGTATTCGTGACTAGTCTGGCTTGTAGGGGTGTAACAATAAGTCGAACTATTGCTGTATCGTGATAGTTTACCTTGCAATAGCAATAGATCGATAGCATTTTTTCAAGTTAATAGATATCGCAATAGTTTTTCTGACTATCGATAGTTTACAATAGGTTTTTTTTTTTGTAAATGAAAGTACCCGGTAGAACTACATGTACTAGTAATGCTGCCTTTCTGCATATTTTTATCAGAGAATGAGTTCAAATCAAATTCTTTTTAAGAGAATATATGTAATTTACTTACTTGATCATTTACTTGCCTTTAACAAGGTAAACAGGATCTTACAAGACCAATATAAAGTTACTGTCTATTAAAAGAAGGATGCTTTAACATTGGTTATTATCTATTTTTTCTGTAAAAACAACTATTGTGATAGTATTGCAATAGTTTTCTGACTATTGCAATACTATTCCAATAGCAACTTTACTATTGCAATACTATCGTGATACTTATTTTGAACTCAATAGTCACCCCTACTGGCTTGGGAAGTATTGAACAAAAACACTACAATGATACAGTATCCCCCCAATACATTTAATGCACTAGAATAACCTAGATTAGACTGAGTGTCCGACAAGATATTAGTAGGACATTGACCCTCTGTCTGTCATTAAAGATGGTCAATATACAAAATGATCTGACTTTATTTACTAGCTGACATGCTTTTCTGTCCTCACAGTTACTGACCCCTAGTATAAAATAGGGAGAAATTTGTTTTGCTTTTACTTGAAAATAGGTTCTTTTGGGCTTTGGAGATTAACATAATTTATTTTGATCCAAGTTAACCCTTCTTGCCTTGCATAAAAGTCTTGACAATATTGCATAAAATTCAGAAGAGCAAAACACTATGCACTATTATTAACTGTCTGTTTTTACCTTAACCCTTTCCCAAACAGCAAAATTTTAGGGTGGTCCTCTTCAAATCTGCCACAAGTGACAAAATAGAGGTTGTTAAAGATAGAATTTGTGCTAAGTATGGCATAGAAAATATTGAGACAAAAGGAGAAACTGCTGGACATCAGCAGTTTCTTCTTTGGTCGCAATGTTTTCTCAAGCCCATTCCACCAGGGACGTAAAAAGCAGGTCTTGTTTGGAAAAGGGTTAAAAATATGATTTTAACTTTCTTGATTTTAAATGGTGTACAAATAGTATAGACTACGATCAGTCTACAGACTAATCTTTGTCTTAAACATCTACAAAGGCAGGAATATCTAGGGTTTAGCATGACAGAAGTAAGAATTTGAGAAATTCAATTTAGAGACTAGAATAGGGAAGCAAACAATCTGTGCAAGACTTGTGCTAGTGTTTGAAATAGAGGAGTCGTTGACTCCAAAACCATGATATTCTGGGGGTCAAAACTCCTTTAAGGGGTCAAAACAATAGAAAGGCAAATTGTTTGTAGAATTTTATAGATTTTAGTATGATTCGACCTTTTATTGTAATAGTTTAAAGGGAAAAATTAATCAGTAGAATTCTAAATAGTGTACAAGATACATTTTTGAAAATTTGGGTTATATAACCCATTTGATACAAATAGAATTTTCCCTTTAGTAATTTCTTAGGGTCAAAATAGGATATTTTCAGTTTTCAAACACAAGCTCCTGAAGTGGATTAGAATTGTTCTTCAATAATTGTAGAGTCATTTTACTTTCTGGAGAAGGTCCTATTTCATGAATTAATATAGAGGAGTGCTCCATAACGTTATTCTATGAAATTAAATGAAGTTAATTGACTTCTCAAGATTTATTGTTTTGTTTCTAATTTTAGGCCATTGACCTAAGAAGCCTGTATCTAAATATTCTTGCTTTAACTTTAAAAAAAACTTTGAATTGGTACTGTTCTTGTCTGATCTTTTGCTAGGGAAAAGAAATAAATAATTAAATAGCAAATACTTGCTCGGCAACATTTAGCTGATGGATTAATAACACAATTTGCATATACATGTAGCAAGTACCATAAAACTATTGTACATTATTTGAAGAAAAGGTTAGAGTTAATTGACCTTTGTAGATTTATGGTTGTAGTCTAATAATAGGATGTTGACCTATATTTTCATATCAGTTTGTTCCACTTAGACATTCATTGTCCAGAATTTGAGGTGTTTGACCTATTTTCTGAGAGGGAATATTCTTAAATTCAATAATCTTTGGTTTCCAAATGTGACCCGTCAGACAAAAAAGTACCATCTTGGTAGTTTGTAAAGTGTTTCCTCTATTTGTAGATCTGTTCAATTATTTATTTAACAGTTCTCAGCTGGTCCTTTTGTAGTGTTACAGGTCACAAAATAACTTTGATAACAATAAAAAAATGTAAAACTAAAAGGACACAATTCATGCAATGTGTGGATAGTATTTTCTGTTGAGTCTGGCCAGACTGTGTCAAATATGTGGCTGACAAAAGTAAAGCAAGAGATACTATTTCTTAATTTAGACAATTCCAGAACAATCCTTCTTTCATAGAGGTTTTTGGAAATACATGTACAAGCTCTATTCTACCTCTGTTAGGTTGGATTTCCTTTTTGAATGTGTCTGTGTGACACTAAAACAATCTGTATTTCTCCTGATAAATGCTCACAAGAGCTTTACATAACATGGTCAGGGAGCTTTTATTTAGTATGCATTTTCTTATTTTAAAAAACCCATTAAACTTAAGTCTGTGTGTTCTATTTCCCTTTAACTTGAGTTGAATTTCCTCTAAACAATCAAATAAATGATTGTTTAGAGGAAATTCATCTCAAATTAGAGAAGAAGTCTCAAAAAGTTCCTAAGATTTAGGCATTTGAAGTAGATTTTCTTAGTAAAAAATGTAGGGGTGCTACTTTTAGGGAGGGCTTGAGGAAATATAGTAACTTGGGAGAAAATACACATGATAATCATTTACTTTTCTGACATTCCAACAACTACATTTCTCAATGAATGGAATGTGATATGGAAGGTGTATTGCTTCTATTTAACTATTTTGGTATGTTTGGATTTCTAATCAGTGTATCTCTCTAACTCTTTTCTAAATATTCGTAGGTTTGTACAGCCATGAAATTTGATAATTCCCTTTTTTTCTTCAAAGTTTAAAATGTTAAAAAATATCTTTAAAATGCTGCATGAAAATCTTCTTATTCAAAGAACTTGCCTTTATCTAGTTTGGATGTGTTTGTTAAACTATGTTATGCTGACCCTGAAATATTCTTGCCATGGCAATAGGTATTGCCCAGATCAGTCTGCACATCTGAACTTAATTTATACTACTTGATTAGCTTTTTTTCCAAAGAAAAGTTGATAAATTATACTTTCAATATAAATACTGACTTTCAGTCAGTGCATCCTATCTCTGAGTTAAATACATGTATGTTTTTTTTAGCATGTTAAGAGATTAAAGCCTGTGAGGGAACCACATGCTGAGAAAATGAAGCAGTATGTGACAATATCTCTATTTTCTTGATGAAAAAAGGGGACTGGCTACCAACCACATTCTTACGCTGTGAATCAGTTAATTAGGTTTTCATGCTATATTGATTTCTCTGATTTTTGGCTTGTTAACTTGTGGCTGTCCCCTTCTCAAATAAAGATAGTTTTCCCAAGGTTTTGTACCCGTAAGAGTTCAACAACAATTCAGAACTTGGTTTTTCACAATGTTAACCAAGATTTCCAAATGAATTCAGTTCATGAATTTCAAAACGTTGCAAAACTATGGGTCCTTTACCTTAAAGGATACATTTTCACACAGAATAAGAATAATGCATGAAAAGAAAAATATTTCTAGGCTAAGAGAGTTTTCAAAAGTAATGATAGATAATCCCAAAAAATTCTTCAAGATGTTTACTAGCCTTGTGGGTTAGACCATACCCAGAATCTTGAGGCTTGAAATCCAAAATGATTTTTAACCCATGTCCTGCTTAAAATATATGTGCATGTTGATCATTATCTATACCTCCTGCCAAGGCAGAATGTTCAGCTTAACGAGGGTTAGAGACATGAAAGCCAATGGTTGTAGCCACACTAGATGACAAGTTGAACATATCAAAGGATCAAAAGGTCTTTATTCTTTTATTTGCCAGTGGCAGATATTATGTCATTGAAATATGTCATTGAAATATGTCAATACAGGATTCATCAGGGTCATAACTGTCAAAACTTGAACCCTTTTGTGTTAGTTTTTCATATCTACTGGTAGAGGGGATGATGGAGATGGTAAATTTCTATTGTTCTCAGTCAGAACTACAGCCGCCGTCATAGCGCAGTTGGTAGCACGTCAGACTGTCAATCTAAAGGTCCTGGGTGATATCCCCGACAGCGGGTCACATTTTTTCCGACTATTTGTCACTCAGCAATGGGTTGATAATCGTAGACCTATGTGAGATAGCAGCTGGAGGCTAGGAAAGAATGTGATGATGTACTGGTGAGAGAAATACCAAGAATCCATTGTTAGGTGCCCCAGTCTCCGCGATATAACTGAAATAGTGTTAAAAGTGGTTTAAACTCCACTCAACAATTAATTAAACAGTCAGAACTACAGATAGAAGGGCTTTTTCAGTATTGCTTGCACAAAAATCATATGTTGTAGGTAATTATTGTAATTGTCTTGCTTGGACAATTTCAATATGTACCAACAATAAAGGTTTTTGTTTAGAAAGAACAGTTTAACCCTTGTCATGCTGAATCCGGAATATTCCTGCCTTGGCAGGAGCTATAGACAAACATCAGCCTGCACATATGTGCAGTCTGATGTTAGTCTACACCACCTGTTTCTTACTTTCAACCAGAATTGTCAATATATTTTGTTTTTTAAATAAAATTGATCTACAGTTGGTACTTTAAGTGCTTTTTGGGTTAAGATTTGCTTTACCCATTCTTGTTTAGTCCTGTTATTGTGGGTACTACATCTTTGGTTCTTTCAGACAACTCCGATTGGTACTCACAATAGGTTTTCACTTAGAAATTATAGATTTAGAGAAGCAATTTTCCTTTCTGAAAAGACGTGAATTTGTTCTGACTTGTCTGTTTGATTTGTCAAGTGAAAACCTTTTGATGTTATGACCTTTTTAAACTGACACCATTAAAGCAATAAATCTTCACTCTTTGTCATTAAACAAATGTTGGATAAATTTAGAAACTTATGATTGAATACAAGTTAATTACAGACAGTTCTCAGAATATAGAATACAAAAGATAATATATTTTGATGACTCTTTACCCAAAATATTGACAGTGTTTCAACAGACAGTATGTTGTAGGTACTCACTGGATTTGTCTTGGTACCCACAACATAGGATATGGGGAAAAACTACAATTTTAGATTGGTCTTTCTCTTTTCATCCCTAATGCCAGTGCATTGATACATTCTGAATGTGTGTGCAATTTTCGATGGGGTGGGTGTGTTGGATTAAAAGTATACAAGATAGACAGATTTTCTTTTATGGACACAGACCTTTTTGGAAAAAAAACTTTCCTACAGAAATCTGTAGGGCTGTAAAATACATGTACATGAAAGTTTAGATTTTTACAACAGAGAGAAAGCAGTCTTTATTTTCCAAAACACTGGCGTCATAGTAACAGAGTACTAAGTTACTGGGATCAATAACGGCTAAATCTAGATCTTTTGTGATGTAATATTTGTCAAGTGCAGTAAAACTTGTTTTTCTGTAACAAAAATAGGAATTTGTGTGGTAACGTGAAATTCAATATTACAATTATCAGTGTTCTTTGTATACTTGTGCCTGACAAAACCAAATCGAGGGGTCAAAGCACGACTTTTGTAAGTGCATATAAATATATAGGCACTTACAAAAGTGTTGCAATGATCCATCAAAATGAAAATTCAGAGCTCAAAATAGGTTTATTTTGGATTTTAGATCAAATTATTGTGATAATTATAGCATAGATCCTATGTTGTTGGGTCTCATTTGAATAGCCATACTAATGTCATTGACAGTAAAGATTTTAGACTGGCTTTACCTCCTCATATCTTTGACTCTGTACCAATGCATATAAGGACAAAGAGTTTGGGTTCAGACCCCCTTGGAATTTTGACAAAAAAACCCCACATTTTATGGTTATCAAAAAACCTGGAAAATTATATATAAGATCAATGGGATTGAAGCTGCAGTTCCAACATTTCACTCTCCAAATCAGAGGTCGACACTAACTCCTGAGATTTAAGAGTCAACTGGACTCCTAACACATAAAATCAAGGAGTCCAAGCTCAAAGTAAGGAGTCCAAATTTTCGTAATGGGAGAACATTGTGGAAAAGAAGAAATTGCTTGTTATAAGCAATTTATTCTTTTCCACAATGTTCTACCAAAGAAGAGTTTTTTTTTTCTCAAAACAATACAGGATCCAGGCAAATGTTTTCTTCAACATGTTTTGTACATTTGTTTTTCAAAATATTTCCTTTCAAACCTTAGAGTCCAGCAGACTCCTTACTTGCAAATCAAGGGAGTCCAACTGGTAAACAAGGAGTCTCGGACTCCCGGACTCCCCTTAGTGTCAAACCCTGCAAATGAGAAAAATACATTTTTTGCTTGTAACACCAACATTTCTATTTTACATGTCACTCATGTAATTTTCATGCAATTCTTTGAAGCCACTGTCATGGTGCAGATGGCCATGCACTAGACTCTTAATCTTCAAACCATGTATGTTACAGATTCAAGCCCTAGCAAGGGTACATAATTATCCTTCCCCACATTTGTCTCCTACTATTAGGTAGATAAGCGTAAAAATAATTGGGATAGCAAGTGGAGGCTGGGAAAGGATGTAATGGTAGTATTGGTGTGGGAAATACCAGGAATCAACCAGTTAGGTGCTCCTGATGCAGAAATATGACAGAAAGTATTAAAAAAGGACATTCAAACAAACTAAATGCACTTGACCTAATATTAAATGACGTTCTAAATTTTCTGTACTAACAAAAGGTGAAGAAAAAGAGGTCTTAGTGAAGTACCTTTAGAAAACAGACCCCTAGATAAGTATTACTTCAAACTGTTTGAAGATAAGCAAGTTTGTGTGCACTTGAAAGGACTTTAAGCTTGCATGCCAATGATAAGATAAGTTTTAACTGTTCATGAAACACCTGGAGAAGCCCTGCTGGGTTAACAATATCTTCTACATTCTGGTTTACAAATGAATTAGTACACATAATCTGAAAGGTATTCCAAGAAGCTGTTAGGATTGAAGTATTTATTTCTGAATGCAAAGGTTAAGGTCATTGGAAGGTCACAGTTAAACTTTCATTCTCTTTTTTTACAATATGATAATGATGATCCCCTTTAGTAATATATCTACCATATGATTTAGTTTCATTGGTATGTCAAGGTCATATATGGCTCACTAATGTCATTATAAGTTTTTTTTCTTGACGGCCATTTTAATTTTAACCCTTGTCATGCTGAACAAATTTTGGCTAAAAATTTTCATCAAAGTCAAAGAGCAAAAGGATCTGAAGTATCAACTTGAGGTCAATTTTTATTAGAAAAACTAATTCTATTGACAATTCTGGTTTGAAAGTGAGAAACAGGTGGTGTAGACTAACATCAGACTGCACATATGTGCAGACTGGTGTTTGTCTATAGCTATTGCTAAAGCAGGAAAATTCTGGGTTCAGCATGACAAGGGTTAAAAGAAAAACAAAATACTGAAATGAAAATTAAGGTTGTGCGTTCTTTTAACAACTCTTCAAACACACTCAGATCATTTCTAGTAACCATTGAATGCACTATTTGAATAATTTCACTACTTGGTAAGTGAATTTATGGACAGTTTTACATATATTCAACTGCAAAGAATCATCTGGTGCATCAAAGGGTCTGGTGCATCGAGTGAATACAAAATTTGGCAGAGTAGTGACATCTGTTTAGTTGGCTCTTGTTTTGCAATGTCTGCTGATAAGCCATTCCAATAGATACACTTTTATCATCGGGCAATCAAAATGTAGCAAATACAGCTTGAATAACGCTGTATTTACAACATTTTAGTTGTCCCCTGATAATATGATTGAATTCTTGCAGAGTAAGTCTTTAGAAGTCTTTCTTTTGATAAATAGGCTGAAGACAATCAATTTTGGAGAAGGGACAAGCAGGGCTTTTGCTAGCCCTTCATATTTAGGAGTCATTTACCCTCAACTGTGAATTTCTCGGGGATCATAACTTCTGTAAAAGTGGCCAAAACCTGGCCAAAACAACGGGAATAAAAATAATAAGTAAAGATTGCTTTATTATTTTGATTGACTTCTTTTGTCTGCTAAATGTTTAATCAAATTCAAACAAATAAATCTATTTAGTAATCTACAGAAAGCATCAAAGCAAAAAAATGAAGTTCTGCAATCTGACGATAGTTATGAAAAAAGAAGTTCTGACAAAAGTCAACCTTTTGCAGTAGAGAGTCTTCTTAATTTACCATTTGACTCGTACAAATTTCTGCCAGTGGGTCTCTCGCATTGTTGTCTATACGCTCTGTATTGATTTGTTGTTAGTTTTCCTTATTTAGACTTATAATCTCAGTTAACTCAATACAAGACATTAAGATTGTACTCTCATAGAAATGAATGCAAAAAATAATTTCATTAAAATTATATTCTTTGTGGGAGCGGACTTTAAAATGATTTTCATCATATTCTTATTTTCCTACTTTGTTCTAAAAATCCATCAATCAATGGTTAGTTCTAAGAGAGCTGAAGGGTCGAAAAACTTTTTAACCCTTGTTGTGCTGAATCTTGAATAATCCTTCTTTAGCAAGAGGTATGGGCAAAGATCAGCCTGCACATATGTGCAGTCTGATCTTAGTCCATACCACCTGATTTTCCTTTTTAAATCAGAAGAGTTTAAGAATTATGTTTTCAAAATCAACACTGACTCATTTGGTGGATCTATTGCTCTTGGCACTTTGATTTTTGTGTTATTTTGCATAGGTTTTTTATTCAGCATGACATGAGTTTAGTCAGTTTACTCATTCCCACACAATGCCGCATTTTGACACCCCTGAAAATATACTTAGAAAAACACTGGAAAGTAAAGAAATTGCTTATTCATTGTCCACAGTGATTTCTTAAGTACAAGGAGACAAAGATTTTGATAAATAATTCACGAATTAAAATTGTCTACAACTTTTGTGAAACTGTACCAGTCCAAAATGTTGTTGCAAGGTAATGGTATAAAATAATTGCAAGCAAAGAAGAAATTGATTAAATGACTGGGGACAATCTAAATAGAAGGACACATGTATGAAGAAAAACAAAACAAAAAAGGTTTTAATTATCTATATTTCTTAAGGGCTACTTATTTGTAACCGTAACATGCAAGTTTCAATTTTTAAGTTAGGACTGTTTTTGAAAACAAACTTAATTTGTTCTTGTTTATTGTTTTTCTCAATTTTGTTTTGATGCAAAGTTTAGCTTCCTAATTGTGTACGAGGAAGTACTGGTATTCATAGGGGGACTTGGTTAAAAAATATAGATAAAAGAGTTTCATGTTGATTTTGAAAAAATGATGTATCTAGCCTATCCTTAGTTCCTACATAGTGGGTACTTGCTTAAATTCTTTTTTGTGTAACAATTTAGTTGTTGTAACCCTCAATGCATGGTTTTGTCTAGTATTTTGTTTCAGTCTCTTATCCAGAGCCCTGGAGTTTGTAAACAGGAAGCAGTAGGTGACGATATTTATGTCACGATTAGTTCAGATATTTTGTTTCGTAAGATATTGACTTTCCAAACACTAATTGAGGTGTGGATGGTGTGAAATTTAGTCAGAAAGAAACTTGAGTAAACATGGAACAAGAACGGCATTAGTTTAAGTCTTCAGATCTGTTCACTTATCCATAACATTACACTTACAAAATGGGGGGGGGGGGGGGGGGGGAAATGATTTAGTGATCAGAGCAAAACTATTGTAAGTGCCTAAAGAGATATAGGCACTTACAATAGTTTGACTCTTGTCCCACTATGACAGTTCAAACCTGCTGAAAATTTAAGCTACTGGACCCTTAATAGTTTCCCAATGTTTCGGAAGTCATAAAGTTTAACAGTGTTAACCGAGGTTTCCTAATGATTTCAATAGGAAAACCTGGATAACATTTTGAGCTCATCATGAGCTACGAACTATTTCGGGTCCACTACCTTAATTTAACCCTTTCACTGGTTAATAACTTCTTGAAATTCCAGTCAAATTAAAGGACTTGAAGAGCTAATTAAATATTGTTAGATTGCATCACTTTTGTGTCTACCTGCCGCTAGAGGTGGTCATATATTTGTATAACTTCATCCATTAGTCTGTCTGTATGCAGTTCTACTGCCTATGAACACAACTTCTCCAAATATAGACAGATTTGGATGAAACTTTCAAAGAATGTTCTCAACATGTAACCATGTTCATGAGCATATTGTAACGGTTTAAAGGGAGGTAACTTGCATTGGATATGCAAATGAGAGATACCTGCCCTTATTTAAATGGCTAATTGAACCCTATATAGACAGAGTCGACCCATTTAGGGTTGAGGATCCTTTTCTCTGAATGGATAACATCTGTCTGGTTGCTCGGGTCGTTACAATATCATGGCATTTAGTGATATTGAAAATTTAATGTGGCGGTGTAAATTGACACTCGTGCACTAATTTTCTTACTTTAATGACAACTGTGAATTTATGAAATATCATGGACAATACTGATTTTTTATGTCAGCTAGTAATTTAATGCAAGACATCTGAGAATTTATGAATTTTATCATGGGTGATACTGTTTTGTTATTACAGCAAGTAATTTCATGTAGCATGCCACTATTTGTTTTCCTTAACTAGCCTTTACAGATATGTATTAACTCCCCTGATGCAGAGTGACCTTCATAAGATCATCGTCTCACCCCAGCCATTAACATCCGATCATGTCAAAGTCTTTCTATACCAAATACTCAGAGGTAAGGTCATTTACTTGTGGATAGATTTCAAAATAAATTAGGCAAAGTTAGGTAAAGTTTTTCTCCTAATTAATGCTCCCGGAAGATGTACATAACATGGTCAATGAGCTTTTACTTAGTGTGCATTTTCTGATTTAAAAAAACCCATGAAAATTGACTGTCTTTTAGGCCCTTTCCCTTTAATATGAGATGCATTACCTCTAAACAATCATATAAATGATTGTTTAGAGGAAATTCATCTCAATTATTGAAGAAATCTCAAAAGGTTCCTAAAATTTTGGCATTTGAAGAGGGTTTTCTAAGTAAAAAATGTAGGGGTGCTACTTTTAGGGAGGACCCTATTATTAGAGGAAATACAGTATGTGTGAATATTTTTTGCTCAACTTCATGAAAGAATTGAATACTGTTTAAAACAGTCTTCAATTTTTCTCTGAAGTTGATCCAGTATATGTACATGTAGTTTGTGCTATTTTGAATATTTTTTAGGCAAGCCAAATATTTGGTCAGATGTGTGTTTACATGTGTGTTTACTTGTGTGTTTACATGCTATCATGTCCCCTACAATAATTATACATTTACTCGAAAAAATTGATATAAATTTGTACAAATTCTCTACATCACAAGTTGATCTGTGTCTTAAAAACATTCAGTACCAAGCTCTAGAGCTTACTTAACCTGGAGACTATAAAGGTATTAACAGTCAAAGTGGGACACATCAATTCCATTATTTGTCTCTCGACAATGGTTTGATAATCGTTTGCCTATGTGGGAAGACCAGCTTGAGGTTTGGGAAGGATATTTTGGTCACAAGAGAAAAAACAGGAATCTATGGTTAGGTGGTCAAGCTGTTGCTAAATGAATGAAAAATTGTTGAAAGTGGTGTTCAACACTATTCAAATAAACATGATGCCAGACTAGGGTGTTAAATTCAACAAAATTGAAAAAGGTCTAAGAAATAAATTCATCATTACATGAAAAATAAAGACATAAAACCCAGCATGAAATGGCAAAATAACACACAAGATTACAGTTGATATTGCCAGAGCGACCATGTCTATTGGCAACCAGTTTTATTAAACGACTGCCTTAAAAATCACCTTCAAAGCAAAATCTCTGTGAAAAGTGAACATTTATAAAAATTGTTTATCTTTTATACGCCTGAAGGGTCGTATTGTGTTATGGCCTCGGTCGTCTGTCTATCTGCCCGTCCGTTAGCAATTTTTTTGTGTGCGCGACTCCTCCTAAACTATCAATGGGAATAAGCTGAAACTACACACAATTACTCCCTATGATGTCTAGGTGTGCATAAGACCTTTGAAATTCAAATCGCTCCAGTCATTCCTGAGAAATCTTGAATTATCTGCCCTTTAATATAACCAAAATCACTGTTTTTTGTGTGTGCAACTCCTCCTAAACTATCAATGGGAATAAGCTGAAACTACACAAAATTATTCCCTATGATGTCTAGTTGTCCTAAAGACCTTTGAAATTCAAATCACTCCAGTCATTCCTGAGAAATCTTGAATTATCTGCCCTTTAATATAACCAAAATCACTGGTTTTTGTGTGCGCAGCTCCTCCTTAACTATCAATGGGAATAAGCTGAAACTACACACAATTACTTCCTATGATGTTTAGTTGTACATAAGACCTTTGAAATTTGAATCGTTCCAGTCATTCCTGAGAAATCTTGAATTATCTACCCATTAATATAATCGAAATCACTGTTTTTAGCTCACCTGAGCACGAAGTGCTCAAGGTGAGCTATTGTGATCGTAGAATGTACGTCGTCCGTCGTCAGTCGTGCGTCGAGCGACGTGCGTCGTGCGTCGTCCGTCGTCCACAATTTCTTTAAACATCTTCTCCTCCTAAACCAGGGGGCCAATCTTGATGAAACTTGGCAGGGATGTTCCTTGGGTCAAGCTCTACCAAATTTGTTCAAATAAATGAAATCCACCCTTAACTTTCCCTTTACCCTTAACAAAAAGGGTGAAAATATGAAAATCTTTCAAAATCTTCTTCTCTGAAACCAGAAGGCAGACAGCTTTCATATTTGGTATGTAGCATCACCTAGTGGACCTCTACCAAGTTTGTACATATCAAGACCCTGGGGTCATATTTGGGCTTTGCCCGGGCCCAACCATTTCTACCAAGTTTGTTCATATCAAGACCCTTGGGTCATATTTGGGCTTTGCACGGGTGCATCCCTTTATCTCTTATGGGCATTAAGGGTAAAAAAATGAAAATCTTCAAAAATCTTCTTCTATGAAACCAGAAGGCAGACAGCTTTCATATTTGGTATGTAGCATCATCTAGTAGACCCCTACCAAGTTTGTTCATATCAAGACCCTAGGATCATATTTGGGCTCCACCCGGGCGCAACCCTTTTTACATAGAATCAAAGAGCGAAAATCTTTTAAAATCTTCTTTAATCGAAACCGGAGGGCACCCTGCTTTCATTTTTGGTATGTAGTATCATCTAGTGGGCCCCTACCAAGTTTGTTCATATCAAGACCCTTGGGTCATATTTGGGCTCCCCCCAGGCGCATCCATTTCAGCTCATCTGAGCACGAAGGGTGAAAATAGGAAAACCTTCAAAAATCTTCTTTTTTGAAACCAGTAGGCAGACAGCTTACATATTTAGTATGTAGCATCATCTTATGGACCTTTTCCAAGTTTGTTCATATCAAGACCCTGGGTTCACATTTGGGGTCCACCCGGGTGCATCCCTTTTTACATAGAATCAAATGGCAAAAAGGCATATCTGTCTTGCTCTTTGCTGAAAACGTTCCATGGTAGTGATCTTAGGCAATTATCTTCTTTTTGACATCTGCCTATCTAATCAATGTGATGTCCCAGGGGTCAAAGAGACTCAGGTGAGCGATCTAGGACCATCTTGGTCCTCTTGTTTGTGTGTGCAACTCCTCCTAAACTATCAATAGGAATAAGCTGAAACTACACACAATTACTCCCTATGATGTCTAGTAATGCATAAGACCTTTGAAATTCGAATCCTTCCAGTCATTCCTGAGAAATCTTGAATTATCTGCCCTTAAATATAACCAAAATCACTGTTTTTTGTGTGCAACTCCTCCTTAACTATCAATGGGAATGAGCTGAAACTAGACACATTTACTCCCTATGATGTCCAGTTGAAAGACCTTTGAATTCAAATCGCTCCAGTCAATCCTGAGAAATCTTGAATAATCTGCCTTTGAATTAAATGAAAATCACTGTTTTTTGTGTGCAACTCCTCCTTAACTATCAATTGAAATGAGCTGAAACTTGGCACAATTATCTCTATGATGTCTAGTTTTGCATAAGACTTTTCAATTCAAAATGCTCCAGTTATTCTAGAGTTATTTTGGATTATCTGCCCTTGAGTTGATGAAAAACAAAATTCTTGTCGGCTCATTCAAGGTTCACTCTGGCTCTCAAAAAGTTGGGGCCATCACTTTCGCCAAATGAAAAAAGTTGGGGCCAACCTGGTGAAAATTGGGGCCACATTTTGGGTGTCTGGGCCGGTAATAATAGACAAAATTTTCGACATTTTGCACCCAACTCTTTTCCTATAATCCCATATAATAATATCCAGATCACATAAAATCACAATCACAACATTATTTAGCTTAACACGGCGTAATTATCCATAGAATGTTGCATATCTATTACATGTATTTATTTTTGCATTCTGCTTGAGGCACATGAACAAATTTGAAATACACTAACTATCTTCAAAAATTTTGGAAACATTGAGAGATAATAAGAAAATGCATGTATACACATTTTCTCTTTTCCTTCAAAGTTCTTACGCACATTAAAATTCAAGGTTTTAGTTATATATCGACTATTACCTTTGCATCTTATGTGTTTCATGATTGATTCTTTCATGATAGAGCAGCCGGTTGTGAAAGAGTTCGTATATTGACACTGAATACAAAGTTTGCACAACATCACTTTCTTAGAGGCATCATACTTAAGAAAACTAGAAAATTCTGGATCTGAGAGCCAAGAGTCCTTAAACATTCGTTTTGCCACTTTACAAGGCGAGCCAAATTCAATAGATCCATTTTCAAGATCCGAATCATCAGATTTACGTTTCACAGGCAATGTCAGATAGCGATCCATTATTGCACTATAGAAATAACGTTGGAAAACTTACCTTATATACCATTACAGAAATTCCGAAAACTAATTGACTCCTAATTATTTTCTTGAGTACATTCCGTTTATAAATGGCCGACTTTCATTTACTTTTACCTGCAATACATAAAACAGCAATAATTACTGTAAGCCTTTCACACTTTTTTCATCGTACAATTATCGCGTGACATAAACAATGTAGTTAATGTAGCCGTTTGTAGCCGTTTAAAGCCTATTTAGTGTAATTGATATATGTGTGAAATTGTTCAAAACCAATATGCATATACAGTGTGATAAACAACACGGGTCAAGCATGAATATGTAATGAGGTCAGATACTAGACCCGCCTACCGTGTTTGAAGCGTATAGGTAAATGTGAATGAATCCAGCTGTCAATAAAAAATCGATAATCAGACCCCGTGAATGACGCGTGCCGCGTGTAGGCTACTAGACGGATTAGCGAGTTTATTCCCTAAGGGCAGTCTGGTTATGTATATTGTTATTGATATTTGCTTATTGTGTATTGAGTTGGGGCCATTTGATAATTTTTGGGGCCACTTGATTTTTGTTGGCGCCAGGCATTTTCGCCAAATGAAAAATTCTTGCGCCACTTTTAAATTTTTGTCAGATTTGGCGACAATGGCGACCGACAGCGCCAACTTTGCTCATTTTCTCCTACATTATGGATGGGAATGAAAGGAAACTTGCCATAATGGCTCTGTAGGTTGTCTTTTTGTGCTTAGGACTTAATATATTTTCGAATTTAAATGTTATGGCACCAGTTGTCTGTCTGTCTGTTTGCAATATTTTTAGCTATCATTCAAGCTCACGTTACTGACAAGCCAAGGTTACTGACAAGCCTCTTCGGGCGTATATGCGCCGCTCTGCGAAGCTCTTGTTAATTAGATGTTAGAACCCATCAGAATTGTCTCAATTCTTGTGGATTTGAACATAGAATCCAGGAACACTTATGCGACAAAATGTATATACTATCAAAATGACTTTTCTTATCTATCACCAAATATTGTATTAAGCTACCGTTCCCATAAGCAACTGCTTTTTGGTGTTCCCCGAAGTTGTCACTTAACACAAGTTTAACTGTATATACAAAAAAGAAAATTGCTAAGTCACCATTATTGTGACTGTTACCATGGTACATCACTAGCACATCCAGGGATAGTGTGGGTGTTTCAATGCAATGGAAAAGAATATAATAGGATTAAGGGGTGTTCATTTGAACCCCCTCTGTAGTCTTATCATATCATGTTTGCGAGGAAATTTAATAAGATATAGATAAAATTAGGTAATGTCAGGAAAATCAACCTGTCATTTAAAAAAATGAGCCTGTATAGAAATATTGATTCCACCATCTATCTGCAAATGTAATAATTGTGAACAAAATAGTCCTGGGAAAGGTGTTTAATAACAGTATGTAGGCAAAGTGCTAATTTATTGGCTAGGAAGAGTCATTATCTACCATACCCAAAGGAATCCTTAAGGGCATAGGTACTACAGTATAGCTTGAGTACTTACTAAGAGAGCTAGGATATGTGATCTATTACCCTCGATAGCTAAGTGGTTAGAGCGTCGGTCTTCTGATCCGAAGGTCAGGGGTTCGAGTCCTGGTGACAGCGAGGTGTTTCCTTGGGCAAGAAACTTAATAGTCACTGCCTCAGTCCACCCAGCTGTAAATGGGTAGCAGTGGATGAAAACCCTTCAACAATAAAAAGAAAAAAAAAAGGATTCCACTGCCTCTCGAAATTCTCAATCAAAATTGATAACATCTAGAATGAGTAAAAGTCGGTTAAAAGCTATACATAGCTTATGTTAATTGTTAACTGTACCTCGTACAAACCCCCGACTATAAATAAAGATTATTATTATTATTATTATTACCCAAGTAATATCCATTTTTTTAAATCTACTGATAGAAAATCAAATGAACAAGAAGGCGAGAGGAGAAACTTTATTTCCTGTAATAAAGTTTTGTGGTGTAAGAGAGGCCCTTAGGAACAGGGGTGCTAGGTAACACCCTACCCAAACCATCACCACCATTAAATTTGAAAAAAAGACAAAAAATGCCATTTTTCTTCATGAAGTTCTCTCAGATAATGGCCAGATTCCTAGTTAGCTATGCCCCCCACCACTCCAAATCTTGACCAATTTTCACTTAGGCCACACTTATCTCAAAATGCTTCCTATGTGCCTGTAAGAGTTGTCTCGTCCGTATTTAGGATTAGTAACTAGTGTTAATGAATAATCAGTTCTTACGGTATGTAGTAAAAGATTGAGTCATCTGTCTGAGTTTACCTATGTATCACCGTTAAGTGGTTAAGGTATACAAAGGTGTGATCGATAAATTAAATACCTTAACGCTACTGGTTACCTTAACTTGCACTCAAGACCCTGTGTTATTGGTACTCATTGTATATTTTTGGTGTTTGACAAAAACTAACAGTCTCAATAAGCTGTAGCAACAAAGATTTTGCCTTCAACCATCTTACCAAATTTATTACCAATAATAAGAAATTAAACAGTTGATAGCTGTAGCCAGAAAATACTCTATAAAATAGTTTATATTCTCTACCAGAGACCTAAACCTTGTGACTACAGCTTAAAGCTGCGGTTATTGGGTTTTGTTCACCCATTGATATCATTACCGTTATCAATATTGTGTCAGGAGTATAAAAATAGCATGTTTTCATGGTGATTAAAGCTATTTTAGGGACTTCTATTTAGTTCAAAACTATAAGCACACTCAATAGTTTTGGGCTTGCCCTCAATATACAGATATCAATACATATTGATTTGTGTTGTTTTCCTTCTTGCTTGAATAAAGAATAAAAGTGCAAGTCATTCTGTACTAAAGTTTACCTATGAAGATGTTATCATGGAAAAAAGGAGTTTATTGTCTCAATGGCTCAAGCATGAAACAGTTGTAACTGCCTATATACTGTTTTGTGCTGAGCCATCAACCTGATTTGAGATATTGATATGTTATTATCATTAATTACTACATTTATATAATGCTTTTTGTACTGATTTTTATGCCCCTGTATCAAGATCAGGGGCATATTGTTTTACTCATGTCTGTCTGTCTGTCCGTCTGTCCGTCTGTCTGTCTGTCTGTCTATCCGTCTGTCCGAAAACTTAACCAAACTTTACCTTTGCCTTATCGAGAGATCGCTGTTACGGGGGCATTCGTGTTTCACAAACGCATCTTGTTCTTACTGAAGTACATTCAAAAGCGGTTTATAAAGTGATATAAAGCCTAGGCACTTGAATGTTTGTAACAGAGGACAAACATGTTTATCATAAAATAGAGAAAGGGCCTGAACTAAAATTTAAAAAAAAAGGATAATTTCTTTGTTGCAGATGACAATTAAAATTTTTTGGAAAACAAAGAAATTACTTTTAACAACCTTCTTGAAGGCAAGGAATTGCCAGAAAGATTTAATCAGCATTTTGATAAGATGTTCATTCACTTTACGAATAATTTACCTCAGACAATATTCATTTCGATAAAAATGGATGTCCAGAAATTCCACATTTCAAGTAAAAACGTTGTTTGTTTCTGTGTATCTAAAATTTAGCCCCAGAATTCCTTTGGTTTGCTTTTAGATAATAAACAAGTTAACCTGGAGATTAGAAAGGTATTAATTTCACCAGGTAATGAAAATAATCTCCAAACATGATCTAAATATAGCCCATGTGTCTGCAGTAGCCTGCTTCCAAACATTTTATAATTGTTTATATTACATGATAAATTGGGAGATCTATCTTCACTACAAGAAGGCTTACTGATAACTGCTTAAAACCCTTTCCATGCATTTATTGTTCAAAACCATTTAGAAATTGTTAACATACAGAAACTAAATTCTGAATTTTCTTCACAAGTTTCTGATTTTGGTATTTGTAATGTACTGGAATCTTTTGCCTATAGGCTGTAACAAACAAATGGGAGTTTTGTTTGATGTTTGGCTTATTTTTACAGATATAATGAATTATCTACCTAACACTTTCCTGTTTTACAAAATTTTGGACCTGTCCAAATTCAAAGGTTTTGCAGACGAAAATTTAAAGTGGATTTGATTTGAAAAATAACTATTCATTAGGGTAGAAAATAGTGTGGAAAAAGAAGAAATTGCTTGTCAGAAGCAATCTTCTTTTTCACAATGTTTTCTCCATCATTAAATCACAGGCACATAAAAAGCAGGGATTAACAGCAAAGGGTTAAAGGAGGGGATAATCAGTTACATTATACAATGTATAGCCACGGGTAGTTAGCTCAAAACTAATGTAAGTTCCTGTTTAATGCCATTTGATATTAAAACCAGGTATTAGACAGCTACTAGAGACAGAAACCAAGAACACATGTTTGTGCAGAATGATCTTTAATTGAAGCCTTACCCTGCTGAATTCAAATTTTGTTTTTAACAAATTTCGAATTCTCAAGAGATTTGAACCACTGCTTAATTTTTTTTTACGCCCATTGAAAGACTGGACATATTAGGTGGTCACCTTGGTGACTAGTGTCCAGGTGGTCAACTGGGTGATGTCCACTTTTTTGTCAATAATAACTCTGTCACCTGATGTCCAATTCACTTGAAACTTGTCAGCTATGCACATTTATTCAGACTGATCTTTGTCTATACTGTTTGACATTGCTTTGGGTAATGGTAGGAACATGGTTAATGGCATGAGAAGGAGTAACACTCCTTGTCAATGCAGGCCGCTTCCTGTAGGCATGGACAGAGAAATTAGCCTTATACAAAACAGACATATAGTTTTCTTTGAACTCTGACATTTAGGGTTTAGCACAAGACTGTACTAAGTGTAAATACTTTGTATATACACTTATTACAGTCTTGCACTGAACCCTTGAATTATATTTGGTTTGGTTATGATTTCAGGTTTAAAATATTTACATTCTGCACGTGTTATACATCGAGACATTAAACCAGGCAACCTTCTAGTCAACAGTAACTGTGTGCTCAAGGTAAGGATGAATACAGTTAGTTACATTGTGAAATTGACATTCGATTCAATCAAAACCATTCCAAATTGCTCACTCAGCGCTCCATTCATTCCAAACATTCACTCAAACCAATAAAAAATGATTAATAAAAAGACCCCAAATAAAAATAAGATCAACAACTACATTCAAAAAAAATATAGCTAGAAAAAAATCACCATTTCACTGACAATTGAAATTGCAAGCATCTGATTCTGGTTCTTAAAGAAATAGGAAACTATTAATAGAACTTGTATGCATATTCTTATAAAGGGAGGTAATAAGTATTGCTAATTTTGTTCATCCTGAACAAAATTTGCAATATTGGAATACCTCTCTTTAGTTTCACTCAAAACTCACCCATTGCACTCATTCAAAATTCATTCCAAAATCATTCAAATTGCCAATTTCTCAATGTTGTTAACTGTACCTAACAGCTGAGCCCACTTTGGGTTGGGCTGTCAACCCATGGATTGTAAGTTCAGTGCTTATCTTGGCCATCCTTCGGCCAATTTTGACTTAGTCATTATGACAAACAGTATTTGCCTCTCACCAATGAGTAAATGATGAGCCTGTGTGATTTCCAACAAATTCAAATATGCGCCAAAGCAAAGGCTCTGACCAGCCTATGCATTCGCACAGTCTAACCAGAGTCTTCACTATGCATTTAGTAGATAGATAAGGTCTCAAAGTATCTGTAGACCATTAGGTAACTTTAGATTTACAGTATGGAGCTGTCTACGCTACCCTACTCATTTCAAATTGTTGAAAATGTCACACACAGCCTCAAATTATGTGTCTAGGCAGAATGGGCAGCTGGTTGCTTGGATTATTACTTTGATATAACTGTAATAATTTGTGTTGAAAGTGGCAATAAACCCCATTATGTCTCGACAAGTAGGACTAGCAATTTAAATCTTGTCATGTTGAATAAAAATCTTTGCAAAAATGCATTGAAATCAGAGTGCCCGAAGCACTGATTGCTTTTATAGTGAGTCAGCTTTTAACTTATCTGCTTTTAAAGATATGTCAGGTGATTGGTCAAAAATCAAATAGCACATGTGTGCAGGCTGATCTTTATCTTAACCTGCCAAAGCAGGAATATTCTGAGTTCAGCATGACAAGCCAAGGATTAAGGCTATGATTAGAGCCCAAAGTATGAAATTAGCTTGATATTGGCTTAAAGGACTTGGTTATACAGTCATTCCTATAAAATTCATGCCAGTGTTGCTGATTATACACAACAAAGCCAATTCCCTTATTACTAGCACAATCTTACAAAGATTCTTTGAAATCAATATCCAATAAAGTTTGTTCAGAAAGAATCTAATCAAAATTTAAAGTTTGTAAAGAGAATGATTGAAAAAGAAGATTCTTTTATGACAAAATGTTAGAATATACTGTGCACAAACATATTTCCTTGTTTCAAAAAAGGTCGTAATAAGTAAATTGCAGAATTAAATGATAGATAATCCCTTATCCCTTATCAAGTTATTATGTCTAGACTTCCAGCTAATCTATGATATCAGTCATTCATGGAAGGGAAGGTAATATTTAATTTATTGCCGGTAGGTGAAAACTCTCTGTAGTTTAGATAAATAAGAATGGAAAGTAACTCTGTAAATTTGAGACTGATAACTGGAGGACTCAAGAGTCTTCTCCCTTGGCTCTCAATATTTGAATTTATACTTCATCTTGTTAGGCTAAAAAAATTGGTAAAATAATGAAACCGGTGATTAAATCATGTCATGTTGACTTAATAAAGGAGACATATGAACAATGATTAAACGGTAAAAAATATAATGTCTCGCGTATAAGAACAGGGAAGTGGCTTCTCTTACACCTAAAAATGAAATGAAGATACATAATATATATAAATTACATGTTGAAGACAGGGTCTGAATAAATTTTGTAACATTACAGATCTGTGACTTTGGATTGGCGCGGATTGAGGAGCCCGACGAGTCAGTTCACATGACGCAGGAAGTTGTGACGCAGTACTATCGTGCACCCGAAATCCTAATGGGGACCAAACATTATAGTTATAGTATAGATATATGGTCAGTAGGATGTATTTTCGCAGAACTTCTGGGAAGAAGAATATTATTTCAAGCTCAAAGTCCAGTCCAACAGGTGAGTTGTCTTCCATGATTACATAGCAACAGATACATAGGATTTTCAGATTAAAATATATTAACATAACTGTCATAAACCCTATATTGTGGGTACTCAATAGAATTGTCTCACCGAGACAATTCAAATGAGCACCCACAACCAAAGTTTTCATACAGAAATAATGATTGTGGATTAGTTTTATTTCCTCCTATATGCACTTCAATGAATTATTTTGAAGAGTAATAGATATATTTCAATGAATCTTTCCCATACCCTTTGTGCATATTCATTGAAATTTTTCTAAGGAAATGATTCAAATTTATACTCTACTCATAGGATTTCATTGAAAAAAATAATGATTGTAGATTTGTAAAACCCACTTTAAAGACATTGATTTAATATGTTTATAAGTAGTTTCATCTGTTTCACTCTGAGCCATCTATGTATGTCCCTATATTTCTAATCTCTATTTTGTATCGAATGTAGATGGCTCAGCATGAAACAGTTGTAAATGCCTATATGTTTATAGGCAGTTACAATTTTTTCACTTTGAGCCATCAATGTATATTTCCCTATATATCTAACATTTCTTATTTCAGTTGGATCTCATCATTGATCTCCTGGGAAGCCCCACAATAGAGGACATGCGTTCCGCCTGTGACGGTGCCAAATCTCACATCATTCGTCAACCTCATCGCCCACCATCATTAGCAGCTCTCTACACATTATCCAATCAAGCCACACACGAAGCTGTACACTTGTTGTGTAGAATGCTTGTGTTTGATCCTGTATGTATAAGAATTATATCTTTTTAAGTATGTCAGCATTTTTAGCTTGGCTGTTTTGGGATGAAACCAGTGGTATTACTAAGGTGTTGTTGTTGTTGTCGTTGTTGTGCAAAAACTGACATTTTGTTATATCTAGTTCTAATGAAGGCATTCACTTGAAACTTGGCACACATGTTTACTATTAAAAGAAGAACCTATACCATCAAGGGGGATAACTCTAGTAGATGCATTTGTGCAAATTATGCCCCTTTTTAGACTTAGACTTTTATTCACTATCTAGCACCCAACAGCCAAGTGTAGGCACCCATAGGCGATGCTATTGTTTTGTTAATACTGGCATTACCAAAAACACATTCCTACACCAAGAAATAAGGTTGAATGATTCTGCCTATTACTTATATTGCTTATATTTCTGAAAAGAACTGATATTACAAGATGTTTAGCTTTCATTTCATGAGGTTTTGATTCAAAATAAAATTGACTCTTGGTTAAGAACAGCATGTCTTAAATATTGAGTAACAGATTCTTTTCTGACCTAAACAATGGTTCTGTGCTTTTAAAGCTGCTCTTTCACAGTTTTCATAGAAAAAATACAAAACTTATTCTTAGAGTTGGAAATGCGTATATTTTTAGACGATTATGAATGGCCAAAGGGCATTGGCACTAAAAACAACATATTTCAATAATTTTGTAACTTATTTTTTCGAAGTGGCAAGATCAGAAAGGGTTCCAGTCTATCTATTTCCATTCTATGAATTACAAAATTGTTACTTTCCGTGAATAATCATTCATTTTTGCTGGTAATGATATGAAGATTCCAGCTTTCAAATGCTTTAAACTTTATATTTGATTGAAATAAGACAAACGTGCGTAATTCAGATGCGTAAACAGTAGGCTCGAAATTGAAGAATAATTTTTAAGGCGTTAGTAGATGCTTATTTTTTCAGAATGATTTTTGCTAAATTTGGGAATATTAGTCTGTCTTTCGATTTATTACCAGATTGAAGCTTAATATTTTAAAGGCTCCAACATGATGAGGTAGTTTCTTCCAATTGATTTTACGAAAATTTTCAAAAGTTGCATTTTCCCGATCTGTGAAAGAGCAGCTTTAAACACATTTTGTACTACCATAACCAAAGAAATAAGGAGTTGATATTCTTTATGTCTTTTAAACATTGTTTAAAGTGTGATTGATGATAGCTTTAGAAAACAAGGGCATCTTTGTGAAAAATACTAGTGATCTTTTTCTTCTTATCAATTTTATTTATGTTTCATAAAATCTTTAAGTAAGAATTGGAATTATAAATTAAATTTTTAGTCTATATTGGCTAAATTTCAAAACAACGTTAATATATTTTACAGGACAAAAGAATCACCGCGGCCGATGCACTAGCACACCCGTATTTAGATGAAGGCCGATTACGCTATCATTCCTGTATGTGTACGTGTTGCCATAACATTGGTAAAGTGAGACATTATACGTCAGACTTCGAGCCATTATGCAAGGAACCCTTTAGATATGACTTCGAAGATGATTTAACTTCTGTGTTCAAAGTAAAAGGTACTGTGCTAGCTATTCCTATATAAAAAGAAATGAAACATTTAAATGGAATATACATATCCTACCTGTAATTATAGAATGATAGGATATACATATCAATGGGTCAGTGCAACTCTAATATTTTAATGGCTATATATTTATAGACATTTACAATGGTGTTGGACTGACACCTCGGTATGATAAAGAATTAGAGAAATATATTTGGATTTGACCATTTAGTCCCCCGACTGCAGCACTCATTCTTTCCAACTATTCGTCTCTCGCCAATGGGTTGATAATGGTAGACCTATGTGGGATAGTAGCTGGAGGCTAGTAAAGGATGTAATGATAGTACTAGTGTGAGAAATACCAGGAATCCATAGTGAGGTGCTCCAGCTTCCGCAATATAACTGAAAAAATGGTGAAAGCAGCGTAAAACCCCATTCAATCAATCAATTGACCATATAGTCAAATTTCAAAAATGCTTCATAAATCTTATCTGTACATATTTAGGTCTTGAAATCAATCTTTACTCCATAGAAAGAAACTGAGCCTGAGTTGAGTTATCAGCAAATATGTTAATAGCATTATTTGGTTGCATAGGTGATAAATTGTCTATCCCAAATTTTGCTCTTGTATAAAATTAGATGCAAAAGTATTTAAAATTACAAGGACTTAAATTATTTTTAACCTAAGACCTAACTTACCAATTAGCACAATTAGATTCAATATTACTTTTCTTTAAATGACAAAGGACACCCAGTGACCCTAGTTTATTTTTGTTGTAGAGCACTGAAAAAAGGGATAGATAAGATGCCTTAATTCATATACATAAAATGAACATTTATCGGAAATGTAGTTAAAAGGTATTCAATGACAAATTTTTGTGTTTCAGAAAAACTCCACAAGTTCATTTTAGAACAACAGAAAGGAAACCGAGTGCCATTATGCCTTAATCCAAGCTCCATATCATATAAAAACTTTGCAAAGTAAGTATCATTCCAGTGCCATTATACTTTATTCCAAAAGGTATCAGTGTTAATTCTAGGATTTCATATCTGTGGGGGATTTCAGCACAAATTTGAAGCAATTGAGAAATAACTGGTATTCCATACTCTTTGTTCATAGTAAAAAATCCCTCACAGATATAGAAAATATGGGGGAAAAAAGTGGGACAATCCCCCAATTCCCCTGCCTAGAATAGACACTAAGGTATATGAAGGGGTCAGTGCAACACTATTGTAAGTACCTATATATTTATAGGCACTTACAAAAGTGTTTCACTGAACCCTCTATATTAAAAAACTTTTTACTGTAAGCATCATGTTGGTGACATTTGCCTTGATCTAGCTCCAGATTGTGTAAAACTTTAGAAAGGAGGTATCATTTGAGTCGCATTATGCTCTATCTCATTGTATATATAAAAAAATGTGCAATGTCAATATTGTAAGTGACATATTCCTGGAATCTTATCCCATCATAAGATTGTCAAAATACTGGTTGACATTTAACTTTTGAAATCCAGATTTCACGAAATACCGCCTTTCCCACTTAATTATAACCTCTTTTTTTCATTTCAGTTCTCAGGTAGCCCAACCATCCGAGTTGCCCCCATCACCTCATGTATGGGAATGAACGGTAAAACATCGCACCCACTGCCAAATATAGAAATCAAATCCGCGTGGATATATATATGTGTACACACAGTGGACCAAAACTTAAAAAGCCAACTTGCGAGCCGAAACGACCATTACCATCTCTGGATGTGTTCAAAACAGTCTGGAATGGGAATCAGCATTTTTGTGAATGATTTTCGAAAAGTGTACCTGGATTCGATTGCAAGGTGTAAAAGGTTTCATACAAGTAAACAATTATTTATGTGGAAAAATTGTGGGCAAAGGAGAGAAATAGTTAAAGAGAAAAATCCCAATCTTCTTGCTTTGGAAGATTTATTAAATGGTGCAGTTTTATACAGAAAAATGAAATAAAACATTTATGAATGTAGTGTGTAGTTGATAAATTGTTTGTACAGTGACCTTGTGTTAGTGTCAAGGTCGGTTATTTGAGAGGTCAATGTAAAACTATTATAAGCCCCTTTACCTTTATTGGAACTTATTATAGTTTTTTGCTGACCCCCTTGATTTATTAGACAACAAAATAGAAGGTCAGGTTAGCCTAAACCATAAGGCCGCTAAATCTTTGAAATCTTGTCTATAAAATGCAATATAATGCTAATGGAGTCTTAAAAACTTCAATTTTTAAATTTCTTTGATCAAGTTGTTATCAGAGATTCATTTGATAATCTATAGATGTGAAAGAATGAAATGATGCAATGGAATCCTGTTAATCACAAAAAGGTTTTCTCAACAATTTTGTTCCTATTAATCAGCCCTGCACTCAGGATCACAAAACAGTGCAAACAGTTTTCCAATTATACCCCGCTTTGCACGCAAGTGCACGTGCAAGGTGGGATAAAATTGGAAAACTGTTTGTATCGTTTTGTGATACTGAAATAATGTTGAGGGTCCACATGGGATTCACCTTGATAGAAAAATTCTAGCCAGTACCTACAACATAAGGTGTGATGGGAGATACTGTGAATATTTTAGTCAATATATCTGAACTTCAAGCTCTGTCAGAATATTTTCTGGCATTGAATTTATAAAATGGACTTTGAATTTATAAAATGGACTTTGAAATTATAAAATGGACTTGTTGCAAAAATTGTGTTAACCAATGTTTGAGCTGTAGTTGCAATTCAGCCAGAATACATACTTTGCACTTGGTCACTGTACAAAGATATTCTATTTTATAAATGTCTAATCTCAGATTTGAATGGTGTCAATGGGCTGTCTAAACATTGTGACTGACAGCTTGATGAAGTCAAAGTTACAAGGTTTTGGTTGCCTTTAGATAGTGTATATTATTTATGTATATAGAAAGGTATGGAAGTAGAATAGTTCTTTCAATTATAAAAGGGGTGATTTGACTTTCATGTTAATATCGTGATTGTTTTCCTTAACAAATGTGCAATGTATTGAAGCAGTGCTCCAAAGAAAAGGGGTCTATCAGAGGTATAGAATTTAGGGAGTAAAGCCATTTTAGAATTGATAATTCTCAACGAAAACCTGTGTTGTGGGTACTCATTTGAATTGTCTCAATGAGATGATTTAAATGAGTACCTACAACTTTGGATTTGATGCAATGTTGTCGAGATTTTTTATCGACAAGAAAATTTCCATGAGTATTCACAAGTCCATTTTACCCTTGTATCTATAGCTCTGGTCAAGGCCTCATGTTTAAAGTCAGTAGTCTGACTTGTATTACATAACTCACACAACTGATTCTTTCCCAACTAATGAAATAACACAAATGTCTAAATTTAAATAAAGGAGGGTTTGGATTTTTTCTTGAACAATTTTGGTTAAATTTGTGTGGGAATTTCTGAGAACATAACCTACTTTGCTACAATTTTAATTATTTTTTCTAAATGTTCAGTTTAATGTTGTTTGGTTGTTAAAATTCAGCATAGACACCAAAGGAAATTAAATCATGCTTTCACATTGTTTGAAGTTCGATAGACATATCAGGCCATCATAAGATTTTCTTAAAGACAGGGGTATCTGAACTAAGTCTTTATGGCAATGCTGGTAAGCAAGTCTTAAAGTGAGCTTTGAGGTTTGTTTTGAGCTCAGTTCTTAAGAAAGTTGAAGTGGCCTTCAAGAGTAAGTCTTTTAAAAAGTAATTATACTCCTGCCTTAAAGAAAGTCAAGTGTACTCCTGCCTTAAACTAGCCAAGTACTCTTCAGATTTGGAGTTGTTTCAAATTAGACTCTTGATGAGTGATAATTGTCAGGCTAAAATTGTAGGTTTAAATTGACTTAAAGGGGTCTAGGAAAGAGGATGTGATAGTATTCTAATGTCTGTCATAAAATTAGCCAAATGCTTCAAGTGGTTTCACATTAGACTCTTGCCCCCAGATGTTTAAAAGATGACCAATTGCTTAAATACACAACAGAACAAATTTTCAACCAATCAGGTTTGTTGTTTCAATTGAAACCAATTGAAACAACAATTCTGATTGGCTGAAATTTATTTTTGGTTAAAATTTAGCCAATGGTTATCTTTTATACAGCCAGGTCTTAGGTGGTTTAGGTTGATAATTGTCAGCCAATGATTATAGGTGTAAAATGAATTAAAAGTTTCTATGTAAGAATAGTATTCTAATATCTTTATACATCATTGAAGGCGAATGTTGTGGGTACACATAATAAATGTCCTATATAGACCGTCACTATGGGTTCCCAAAACAGTGTGATAGACAAATAACAAAATTATACCTTTTGTAAGCAGAATACCACCCTCTGTCTAGGATTCTTATAAATGGTATTCTAGCTATGAAATAGATCCGTTTAATACACAGATTCAAATTTGCTCTGCATTGTAATTATTTTTAGCTCCACTGGCTGAAAGCCACTGGGGCTATTGTCATGGCGTTGTGTCCGTCGTGCGTCCGTCCGTCCGTCCGTGCGTCCGTCCGGTCGTAAACTTTTCTTTAAAAATCTTCTCCTCAGAAATTACTGAATGGATTTCAACCAAACTTCACAGGAATGATCCTTGCGTGACCCTCTTTCAAAGTTGTTCAAGAAATTTTGATCCAATGAAAAACATGGATTTAATGGGCGTGGCTAATTTCCAAATAAGGTAAAAAGTGAGTTTTCTCAGATTCTAATGAATGGATACCAATTAAATTTTACATGAATGATCCTTGGGTGACCCTTTATCAGTCTACAAAAAATCATTGTGATCCGATGGAAAATATGCATTTTATGGGCGAAGGTCATTTCTCTATATGTTATATGGTGCAAACTTTGAAAATCATTTTCTCAGAATGTAACTGATGGATATCAACCAAATTTCACTGGAATGATCCTTGAGTGACCCTTTATCAGTCTACAAAAAAATCATTGTGATTGGATGAAAAATATGTATTTTATGGGCAGAGGTCATTTCTCTATATGTTATATAGTGGAAACTTTGAAAATCATTTTCTCAGAATGTAAGTGATAGATATCAACCAAATTTCACTGGAATGATCCTTGAGTGATCCTTTATCAGTGTACCAAAAATTATTTTGATTGGATGAAAAATATACATTTTATGGGTGGAGGTCAATTCTCAATATGTTAAAAAGTGGAAACTATGAAAAACATTTTCTCAGAATGTAACTGATGGATATCAATCAACATTTTTTGTATGATCTTTGGGTTACCCATTATCATGCAGCCCAAAATTACTTTGATATGATGAAAAATATGTCTTTTAATAGCAGAGGTCATTTCTCTATCTGTTATATAGTTGAAACTTTGAAAATCATTTTCAACATCAGTAGAACCCCAAATATCTAAAAATCTAGTCAAAGCATTTATTTGCTTTTACAAGAATTTCAAGCCTGTGGAGCGACTCAAGCCATTCGTGGCTTTCTAGTTTCAGTGAACACTTGAAAAATGCAGAAGAAATTAAAGAGTTAAGATAAAGTTTATGAAAAGTTTAAACAGTTAATGTTTAACTGAATGCAAGACTATAGTACAGTGACTAAAAAATACATTTTATATTCTGTCCTTAATTGAAAACTTCTTCAATAACTTGGTCCAATTAAAATTTGGCTTGCTTTTTTATGTGCATTTATCAAGATATAAACTCATTGTTAGTGCGGTATTCAATTGAAAACTTGTGGTATTTGATCTAAATAAATACTACTACTACTACTACGAAATTGAAACTAGACTTTCAACCCGCCTAAACGATTCCCCCAAATTTTGACAAGAATGATATGCTAATATATAAGCGCTCTGAGAATATTCTATATAGCCTTAACCAGGGAGACATTTTGTATTTTTCTGTGATAAATAATTTGAGATAACTCAGGAATTTGTATTGAACAAAGATGATGAATGCTGATATATATATAATACATACTAAGTGTATTATATGAAACAAAATATCTAACGAGGTTGGGAGAATTGTTCATTGTCGAGGCTCTGCCGAGACAATGAACAATTCTCATAACCGAGTTAGATATTTTTTTCATACAATACACTAAGTATGTATTATATTTATCTTATAACCTCTATTTGTCTTGGTTTCGTCGATTTTAACAGAAATGCAAGTTTCTAAAAATAACCGCATTATATTATTGTTCTAAAAATAACTATGTGATATCGTAAAAAAATATCATACAGGATGTTATCACACGGATATTTGTATAGTTATAAGATAAAAGTATATCAGGTATACAAAGAGAACTGAAGCCCTATGTTGTGGGAACTCATTTGAATTGTATTGACTAATTGATTAAAATAGGTACCCACAACATTAGGTTTGATGCTCTGCTGTGGAAGATTTCAGATATAAAGTCTGTTCTACCCCATCTATTGGTTGGTCTGTTCTATTGTTAGGTGTGATATGCTTTAGATTCAGAACTTTTCTCCTGCACATGAATCATTCTAGACTTTAAGAATAGTTTGGGGGGGGGGTTGAAGAAAGATAAAAGCAAAACCATAAAAAGAATTCCTTTTTATAAACAGATTTTTCAAACTTGAATGTAAAGTGAGGTAGAATGACTTAAAGTTAAGATGATCTGTCAAAAGTATAAATTAATAACTGATAAATTGTAGAAATAAAACTTTGGTTTCTGTAAAATTCAAATTTTCATTCCTATGCAACCACATAACTTTTAAAAATCTCATGACACTATTGAAATATATATCTGGTTTTATGCCCTTGTATTAATAACATGGGGGGAATTCATTTGTTTCATTCTAGTTGTACTTGTGAAATAGCTGTTGTGTAAAAGTTCATACCATCTCTCCTTGCACACGAACATTGCTCATAATAACACCTCACATAGACAATCTTAATAATGCTTGTGTTAGCGCAGACTTTGTGGGCAAATTTAGGGGTAAGCAAAACACTATTGTAAGTGCCTATGTATTTATAGGCACTTACACTTGTAAGTGCCTATGTATTTATAGGCACTTACACTTGTGTTGGGCTGACCCCTCAAAATGAAGGGGAATTACTCTTAATTGGTTGACCAATTGGTGGATAATCCTTAACCCTTAGTTGGATAAGCAGCTAGAGGCTTAGAAAGAAAGGAGTGGTAGAACTGGTTTGAGAAATACCAGGAATCTATAGTAAGTGCTCCCACTGCCCTAATAGGACTGAACACATGTTTAGAATTGTGCTTAAACCAAATTCAATCGATGTACAAGTTATTTGTGTTTACCTTGATTTTCTATTTTCCTTGTCAGAAAACTTGATTGTAATATTGGCTTGCACTGTAAGAAAGGGCAATTCACATAGGCGTAGCTAGGATGTTGATTTTTTTACGCATTTCGAGGGCGACCACCAAAGAATATATAGGATAAAGGCGATATGTCGACTGTGACTAAAGACTAGTGACTTCCACCCGCTCCCCGTTTATATGATTTGAGCGTTGATGAATAATCAAACATCGTAACTACAGCTTGAATAAGCTGTAGTTTCGATGTCATGATCATTCATTAACGAGATTTTTCGCAAGAGGCTTTATTTGTATTACGCAATTGGGTAATGTGCGTAATGGGAGCTACGCCCTTGATTCATGCTGTTTTAATTTATGAATACATTAGTTTTAAGAATTCAATGTACTGCTGATTGTAGAGCATGCCTATATTAGCAGGAAGCAGGTTAAGATACGCCTTGATATTCATACAGTCTGATTACAGTCTGCACTTCCTGATAGTTTATTCTGCAAATCTGTTAAATCAAATGGATAGTACTTTCAAAAGCCAGGTATTTTTACAAGCTATTTTTACTCCAGTCTACTATGTGTGCGCTAACTGTTCATTTTCTCAGGGTATATATAATCATGCAAATCATATCATTCATTGAGCACATGTCTTTTGGTCATTGCTATTCTATTGATAGTACCTATAAAAATGTAGGCACTTACCAGAGTATTTGTGCTGATCCCTCAATGTAGGCTTATAGAGACGAGTATTTTTTTTTTTTGAAAACCAAAGTAAGAAAGGATGTCCATTTTGATGACTCCATGTGAGACAGTTGTATTCTGCGTTCTGATTCAACTGGCAGGGCGTGGCTTAGCTGTGAGGTAGTTAGGCTATTTTACTTTTCAACAGTTTGGGTTCTTTTAAATGTTAGTCATCCTTTATTAACCCAAAGGATAAACTTACTGAGCAAAAGTGAACACGTTTTATCATTTGGTTACCAAATCCTCGTAACTTCAGCTTGTCCCAGCTGAAATTATGAGGGTTTGGTTGCCAACCTTCGATTTCAAAAATGTAGACTATCTATTAAAGTGAGTAATTATACATTAAAACTGATTTACCTTGACCTCAAATGTAACAAACGGAAACTTAGGCTCTGTCCTGCCAGGGCAACAATTTTGGATTATAACTGCCTCTATATTTTTAGGCAGCTACAATTGTTTTGCTCCAAGCCATCATAATTAAGACGTATGTGCATGAATATGATGGTCTTACTTTAATGAATTAAGTCCATCTTTCAAAGCAACTGATACAGTTGTAACCAGAAATCCTTTAAATATTTTAAAAAATAAATGAATTTTTATGTTCACTGTTAGATTATTAGGCATTTCCAAAGATTAACATAAAAACATAAAAGAAAATTGTGTACCAGTATGACAAAGGGGTGACTTGTATTTGAAAGATAAATATATATTGCAGTTTATTCAGTCTTAATATATCAGTCTCTCATAATTAAAGTGTATTAAGGTTCTGAATATTGTCCCAAAGGTTGAACTTGCCAGGAATTTGAGTTTTGTATAGCTCCAGTGTATGTATTATTGGGTGAACTATTTATTTTGCTGCAAATGTATATAGGTGTCATATTTTCTCACTCATCAAACCTTTTTCTTTCATTTAAAATCATCATTTATATTTGTTTATATTATAGTTTATCATCAAATATTTCTCATGGACAGAGACGTAGATCAGAAAGGGGAAGCAATTTTCTAAAATTGTTATTGCTTAAAGAAACCCTATGATGTGGGTACTCATTGGAATTGTCAAGACAATTTCAATGAATACCCACTACATAGGGTTTCGTGCAGTATTCGTGAAATTATTTTTGGTTGAAATGTCCAAAATATCCCCTCTATCTGTAGGTCTGTTCGTGTTATAGTTTATCATTAAATATCTCACATTGAATAGTGATATTGTGTGCATGTAGTGTCTAGGTGTAATTAGAGATTCATATTAAAATATGGCTTGTTATTGGCTGGAAACATGTCACATGATTGTATGATTTCTGTGATCTTATGAGAATGAATTGCCAGTATGATCATAATATCAGTTTATTTGTAAACTCTCCCCCCCCTCCCACCCCCGCAACCCCATTTTTAAAATTTGTAGGAATTATGAATAAAATTGGTCAAATACCAGGACAGTAGTACTATGGTTTATTCAAGCTTATTTACTGTAACTTGTTGTCCATTGGCAATATATATCCGAAAATTGGTTGTAGCTGTCAATTCAAGGTAAAAGTGCTTTTTTGGGGGGTAAAAAACTTGTTGTTCAATTTTGCAAGTTATAGGCATACTACAAAGATAAGTCATTTGTAAAAATGAGTCTAACCAAAATGATTTATCTGTACCTTGACAATCTAGGAATTTCTTGAAATAGATTTAGTGGTTGGATATAGAGTTTGTGCTATTATTATTAAAAAAACTTTGATCTAAATTCCAAAATACCCCTTCAGCTATCTGTAGTTCTGTGTAGATAATGAAAGTGATCACAATCCAGCCTGTCATTCTGTGTCTTAACATTTTTATGAATGCTGATTTATGAAATCTTTCATTTTGTATTGTGTATAGAAGTGTTTTTATGTCATTCCAAGAAAACTTTTGCACAAAAAAAAGACTATGTGTAAATATTCTGTGATTAATCTTTTTTTTTCTTTCGTATATGGAGTGTTTTTGTATATTCTGAATAGTTGTGTTATTGCCCATTACTTCATTTAGTAGTGAATATGTATTTATCATCTTTGAAAGGAAAATAGTCAAGGACTTTGAAAATGTTGTAACTACAGTAACAACAGAAAGCTGTCATTATGATGTTTTTTAAAGCCAACTGACTAAATGTGTGAACCTTTATACTGCTTATACCCTTGGGATGCAGATACAGTTTTAAACTCGGCTTTGTTTTATCTCATAATTAAAAAAAATCCTGTACAAGTTAATGGAAAAAATTTTATATGGAGGATATCTAATAGTTCCAGTGTAATATCGAATTATTTTTCTGTTCCAGTGATAAACGAAAGCTATATTTTCACGAGTGACTGCCACTCATGAAAATATAGCTTTTGTTGTTCATGGAAAAATAGTTTTCAATCTTAAGCAATTATAGATTTTATTTCTTTATTGCGAATAACAAGATGAAATTTGAAAATTTTAGGACAAATTTTCTTTAAGTGTTTCAATCTGCATGTAAAGCCGCCACCATAGCGCAGTTGATTAGGCATAAGACTTCCAATTTGGAAGTCGTGGGTTCGATACCCGGTGGTGGCAAATATCCTTTCCAACGTTTGTCTCTCACCAATAGGTATATAATCGTAAACCTATGTGAGATAGCAGTCGGAGGCTAGGAAAGGGTGTAATGGTAGTACAGGTGAAAGAAATACCAGGAATCCATTGTTAGGTGCTGTGGCCGCCGTGATATAACTGCAAAATTGTTGAAAGCGGCGTTAAATCCATTCAAACAAATCAAATTCAAATTAAATTTGCATGTGATTGCTATGCAATGTTCATGATTACTTCACTGATTAGGCTCTGCTTAGATGTCATAGGGTGAAATGAACATAAGGGTGAAATGAACATATGTGGAATTTTGATTATTTCACTGGTAAGAGGGTGGGTTTATCAAATAATAATCTATTGTTATTTCTCGATAATCCACCAAAAAGCATTAAAGAATATGTGGTACATTGGTCCAGATATTCAGTAATGGGGTGATATACAAAATAGCGGGAACTGAGTTAATGTGCTTTTGAATTCGCTTGCAAGGATGTATCATCAGAAATTTCTAAAGAAAGTCTACCAAAAGAATTAGATTAGACTCTTCCAAGTATATAAGCAGAATATGGGATTACAATAGAGTGTGCAAATTAGTATTTATAGTTCATATGTATTTAGAGAATCCATGTTGTAATAACATATAAATGGGTTAGGTTTTCCTCTTCTAGAAATGTTTTTCATCAAGGTACCTATGACTTTGAAAATAGAAAATCTTTCTGTATGGAAAGGTGACTCTTGACCGTTATAATTTCTCCTTAAATGCAGATTTCTCCCTCTATGTAGATAGATGGGTTCCCAATGATTCAAATATCAGGCAAAAATTAAGTGAAATAGAGGACAAATTTTCAACATGATATTTTAGATAAATACTTGGTCTGATTAACAAAAAAATGATTGCAGTTAAAATTAACATATATCAGAAAATGTCCGATAAAGATGACTGATTAATTATCTGAAATTGTGTAGTCTAAAAAGAATGAAATTTGATCATGATGCATTGTGTGTTACATTAAAAAAATAAAATAACATCATGAATGAAAAGTTTTGTTTGCATTTACATATGTGGTTGATAACCAAACATTCTCTCAATAACTGTGTTGTGTTTTAGTTGAGGAGTTGAGTTTGCTTGTAGGATTTTGTAGATCTTTTTATGCCTGAACTTTTTACATTTTACACAAATCATTTTCCAGGCCTCCCTTTTCAGAAATGTGGTCAGGGGTATCTTAACCCTTAACCTGCTGAGTTTATATTTTGTTTCAAACTTTGTAAATTTTTGGGACATTTCCACCACTCGGACAAACATTTTCCCATCATCATTAAGTAGAATTCAGACAATGTAGGCTAAGAGCAGTCTGCATGTCTGTGCAGGCTGATCTTGGCCTATACGGTCAGCCAAAACCTCTAGCACTGCGGGCATATTTCATGAACAACATGTGCAGGGTTGAGTTTAAGTTGTGAGAAATGAAAATACAACAAGTTTTAAATGAAGGAGGATTGTGTGATTGCTGTTGTTTCTTTTGTGAAATCGATGTGTTACTGCTGTCTAAAATCATCAACCAATCAAATAATAGCTTACATCAATAGCTGCTGTGTTCATTCTTTTCTTTTTAATTGGTTTGTCGTTAGACAGCACGAAAGAAGATTTGATACAAATTTTTATTTAGTTGACATTGTCTGAATAGGGAAGCCTGGTATTGTGTTTTTGGTTTTTGCTAAAAGAGTCTTTGTTTTTGATAATTTTTTTATGTTCTGTTCTGGAGTTTAATGTGGTTTATCAATTCAGAATTTATGAAATTATAGTGTCCGATATATCTTGATTTGATAATCAACATACATGCGTTGAAATATTTGTCCCGGCACATTCTTAATTTTCATCCTAAAGAATGAGGGAGAAATCAGAGTTAGTGCAAAACTATTGTTACTACATATAACTCATGGCTCCAGATAAGACAAAGTGATAAAAATCTAAAAAAGTACTTTCTCGCTTCAAATCTATATTGTGGGTACTCAATGGAACTGTCTTTATTAGACAGTTCCATTGAGACTTACAGCATATGGTTTGAATGACCAATAATCAAATGAAACTTTATCTGGAGCTCACATGATTTATAAACTGAAATAGTTTACACTGACTTCTTGAAATATCCTTGAAATTGAAATTCAATCAAATGTGCATGTATATTAATCAAATCATAAGTTGTATGAAATCATCAAAAATTGTTTCAACATCTTGAGGGCTTAGTCCAACATTGTTGTTAGCGCCTATTCTGGTATTTAAGGCAGTGTTTGCTTAGCCCTTGATTATACATGTACCCCAAAATTTACTAGTATAATTCTTGGTCTAGAGAAATTGAAACTTTGAATGTAGAATTTTGTTCGAATGCTGATAAAATGAAAGGCTATACATTTGAATTAGTAATAATAGTTATTATAAGTATGGTTTAAAACCCATTTCTTTTGATAGTATTTACAGTTTATTAATAAAGTATTGTTAGCACATACATGTATGTACAAAAGTTGGTGATATAGTGTGTATAAATGGAGATTAGCCAAAGCACCATGCATACTTGAGTTACTGGTCGAGACCTTGGACCTTATACAGACATGTTGCTCATAGATTACAAAAACTATGTAACTGCATCTTAAAATAAATAAGGCTTTTGAATTCAACTGAAAGTACAGTCAATTTTATTCTTTAACCTTGTAACTACAGCTTTAAACAAGCTGTAGTTGCAAGGTTTTATAATTAAGCTGACAAGGTTTTGAATCAAACCCCTTGCTTTGACATTTAATGGCTTAGCTTAAGGACTACTAGATTCTAGTTACTTTCTTCAAAATTGTATTTTGTTGGAAGCTCTCTTCAAAATCTTAGTTTGTTAACTATAAATTGTTACAAGGCCCAGAATAACTACCAAAAACTTCAAGTTTTGCAGAGAATTGCATTTATTAGAATTAAATCAACACATTTGGTTATATTGAAATTTCTAGTAACCAGACTTTCATGGCCAGTGAAAAATTCACATTTCCTAAAAGACTGGCTTTCTAGACAAAGTTCAACAAAATTTAAATTCCGTTATAAAGATTGATAACTTGCCTGCACAAGTAAAACTAACTGGTCTGTATAAGTTTCAAGGTTTGACCATTCTGTTAGTACTGTGAACCGTCAGTGCATGTTTGTATTTTCGAGAATAATTTATACTTGTCTGTATGTAATCTATGAATATTTACAATAAAGCCACAAAAATACACATTACATTCTGAAGTTTTCTTCTGATATTTCTTCCCGGTACGAGTGTCTAACATCACGAATATAACTGTCCAACCTATTACCATGTGAGCCTAACCTTCAACATGGTGAAACAAAAATAAGCCTGTGTGTGGCATTTCCAACAATTTGATATGTGCATGAGAACACTGAGAGGACCTGAGAGCCTTAAATTGTAAAATATAAAGTTACCTGATAGTGTAGGGACCTAAAATGGTGCGACCTGTTTGTCGATTTTATCCCACTTTGCATGTGCACTTGCGTGAAAAGCAGTGTAAATTTGCAAACTGTTTGCACAAATATTTCATCCAGAACAAAGGTCAGCTCAATTAACCCTTTCCTGTTTTACAAAATTTTGGACCTGTCCAAATTCAAAGGTTTTGCAGACGAAAATTTAAAGTGGATTTAATTTGAAAAATAACCATCCAGTAGGGTAGAAAATAGTGTGGAAAAAGAAGAAATTGCTTGTCAGAAGCAATTTCTTCTTTTTTCACAATGTTTTATCAATCATAAAATCACAGGCACGTAAAAAGCAGGGATTAAACAGCAAAGAGTTAATGTTTTCATCTATACATATTTGAGCCTGTGTGTGAGATTTCCTACGATTTCAAATATGCCCAAAGCAAGGACTCCGACAAGCCTGTGCATCTGCACAGTGTGACCATAGTCTTCACCATGCACTTAATAGATAGACGTGGCCCTCTTTTCGATTACGATTCTTCCATGACTGAACACCTGCAGTCAAGCTTTTGCCCTCTTGGTGGAACTCTTGTTAAAATAATCAATAATCTTGTCTAACAGAAATGAATTGACCAATCAGAACACTCTTATAATGTCATGACTATTGACATTTTCATTTATTGGCGACTTAAATTTGACATATCGATGGCTTACATGACAAAATAAATATATGGACTGAAATCATCAGGTACCTAAAGAGATTTCAGGTGCCCAGGAACACAATTTCAAACTTCAAGGTCACATGGCAAGGTCAGTAGTTAAAAGAAGGCTTGTCTTGAATATTACTCCCTCATTAACTATTTTCAGGAATCGGTGCAAAACTTTTTTAAATGCCTATTAATATATATGCACTTACAATAGTTTTGACATGAACCCTCAAGTTATTCTTTGTCAAGTGTATTATGTGCCTACCAAAAGAAATTTTTTGACAGTTTCAAGGTTGCAGAAAACCAAAGCTTTATGTAGAAATAAAGATTTAGGAGACTCAATAGAAGCATTACTTCTGCATTGTAGAGATGAAAGATGAGAGTATTTGTTGATTTCATTGAGGTATTAAACTGAAAACCTAATCACACTGTATGAATAAGCGAAGCTGATTCATAAATGAGTGTGTTAGGTTTTCAGTTTCAAACAAGATGACCATGATGGTCCTGTATTGCTCACCTGAGTTAGTCAACTCATAACTTGTCAACCATGATATATACCAGAGATTGTTTGATGTACATTTAGGGTGGTTTTAAAAGAAACAGACTTTAATTTTGTCCTAGATATACTGCAATTTGATTTTCTATTAAATTCCCATGGTAAACAAAGTTATTGATGAAATTGAATTCTTTTATTAACCTTCTCTGAGATTTTTGCCAATATTTTTACATTTCCAATACCATGGACACCAGGGATTTTGATTAAAGGACGCAGTGGTTTAGGAGGCAAAGAAATTTTTTCTTATATTGGCAATTTTCGGCAATTGTTCATCCTTTCTGTTACCATGCAAATGAGGGTTTTTGATGAAATTCTGAATAAATCTTTTAACAACTTTCGAAGAGCTTCACCAAAGGAAAATCTCTGCTCAGTTTCAGCTTGATTGGCCCAGTGATTTAGGAGGAGAAGAATTTTTTCGAAGATTTTTCGGCCGTTTCTCAACCTTTCCATTTCCATAGAAACCAGAGTTTTTTAAGAAAATTAAATTCTTTTAATACCTTTTGAAGAGCTTCACCCAAGGAACTTCTCTGCCAAGTTTTAGCTTGATTGGCCAAGTGGTTGAAGAGAAGAAATATTTTTTAAGATTTTTGGCAATTTTCGGTCATATTCACCCTTTCTGTTACCATGTAAACCAATGTTTTCGATGAAATTCAATCTTTCTATTTCCATGGAAATGAGTTGAAGATGAAATTAAATTATTTAACAACTTTTGAAGAGCTTCACCCAAGGAACATCTCTGCCAAGTTTCAGCTTGATTGGCCTAGTGGTTTAGGAGGAGAAGAATTTTTTCTAATGGTTTAGGAGGAGAAGAATTTTTTCTAAGATTTTCGGCAGTTTTGAGCCTTTCTTTTACTATGGCAACCAGAGTTATTTATACAATTAAATTCTTTTAACAACTTTTGAAGAGCTTCACCCAAGGAACATCCTTGCCAAGTTTCAGCTTGATTGGCCTAGTTGTTTAGGGGAAGAATTTCTCAACCAATGGGAATATGTAAAATTTGATGGAATCAAGTAGAATTAAATTTGTTTTAGATGGTTTTCAAAATTATCCGGTGTCCCAGGGTAACCTGTCCCCTGGGTAACGTGTCCCCGGGGACAGGTTACCCCGGGGTAACCTGTCCCCGGGGACACGTTACCCTAGAAATCAGCCGGGGTAACCTGTCCCCCCCTGGGGTAACCTGTCCCCCCTACAGATAGTGTAAACCAATATTTAGTCACATTTCTTTTACCAAGATATTTTTATTCTATGTGTTACAGGTCTCTTTCTTTGATGTGTATGTAATTTTAATCGGTTTCGCGAACTGTTTCAGTTCGGAAGGATTTTTATATTTTTCATGATAAGTATTATAACAATTAAACTTGTTGTTTTGTATTTTTTAGAAAAATAATTGTTTAATGTCATCCTGACTATGGACATATCTAAGAATGATCTTGTCTTGATAAAAAAATATTCAAAGCATGATTTTTTTTCTTTGTGTGTATTGGGGGGGGGGGGGGGGACATGTTACCCAAGCTGGGATAACCTGTCCCCGGGGATACGTTACCCAGGCCTGGGTAACCTGTCCCACCCCCAAAAATGCTGTCAGCAATGATATATGCAAAAATAAACCCATATGTTTTCAATTATTTAATAATATTTCAAATTGTTTGGGGGTGAGGTTTCCAAAGCTGTGGTCACTTGTCTCTAAAACATGTAACCCAGTGAAAACACAAAAAAAGGTTGTTAATGAGGATTTATTAAAAAAACTTGCAAAAACATTTTTCTTTATTTGAAAACTGTGTGATAGTCTCATTTGTATCAAAGCTGTTATACTAATTAGTTATTCACTTATTTGAAAATTTATTGTGAGTGTATGTGTATGTCTGGAAGGGGGGACAGGTTACCCAAGCTGTGGTAACCTGTCCCCGGGGACAGGTTACCCAGGCCTGGGTAACCTGTCCCACCTCTAAAAAGGTTGTCAACAATGGTCTGTGCACAAATTTACCAAAATATTTTCTTTTTTCTTATTTATTCTAAATTATTTTGGGTACATGTAAGATTTTCCATCTCTGGTCACTTGTCTCTAAAAAATGTTACCCCAGCCTGGGAAAACATTGCTAACATGTTAACAAGGAATTTTCACAAAAGTTTATGACTAGAAAGCCATGAATGGCTTGTGTCGCTCCACAGGCTTGAATTTCTTGTAATAGCAAATCTAAGTTTTGACTAGATTTTGAGATATTTTGGCTTCTACTGATGTTGAAAAGATTTTCAAAGTTTCCACTACTATAACATATAGAGAAATGACCTCTGCCCATAAAAGACATATTTTTCTTCAAATCACAATAATTTTTGGCTGAATGATAATGGATCACCCAAGGATCATACTAATGAAGTTTGCTTGATATCCATCAGTAACATTCTGAGAAAATGATTTTCAAAGTTTGCACTATATAACATATAGAGAAATGACCTCCGCCCATAAAAGACATATTTTCCCTCCGATCACAATAATTTTTGGTAGACTGATAAAGGGTCAGCCAAGGATCATTCATGTAAAATTTGGTTGATATCTATCAATTAGATTCTGAGAAAATGATTTTCAAAGTTTCAACTATATAACATATAGAGAATTGACCTCCGCCAATAAAATACATATTTTCCATCCGATCACAATAATTTTTTGTAGACTGATAAAGGGTCAGCCAAGGATCATTCATGTAAAATTTGGTTAATATCTATCAATTAGATTCTGAGAAAATGATTTTCAAAGTTTCCACTATGTAACATATAGAGAAATGACCTCCGCCCATAAAATACATATTTGTCATCCGATCACAATAATTTTTTGTTGACTGATAAAGGGTCACCCAAGGATTATTCATGTAAAATTTGGTTGATATCCATCAGTTAGAACCTGAGAAAAGTCACTTTTTACCATATTTGGAAATAAGCCACGCCCATTAAATCCATGTTTTACATTGGATCAAAATTTCTTGAACAACTTTGAAAGAGGGTCACCCAAGGATCATTCCTGTGAAGTTTGGTTGAAATCCATCCAGTAGTTTCTGAGGAGAAGATTATTAAAGAAAAAGTTTACGACCGGACACACGGACGGACGGACGCACGACGGACACAACGCCATGACAATAGCCCCAGTGGCTTTCAGTCAGTGGAGCTAAAAACAATTTATTTTCTTTGAAGTTATTTTATAGTCTTAATTATATCACAACTGTTCCTGCTACAAAAATTATTCACTTATTAGAAAATTCATTGAGAGTGTATGTGTATGTATTGGGGGGGGGGGACACGTTACCAAGCTGGGGTAACCTGTCCCCGGGGATACGTTACCCAGGCCTGGGTAGCCTGTCCCACCCCCAAAAATGCTGTCAGCAATGATATATGCAAAAATAAAACCATATGTTTTCAATTATTTAATAATATTTCAAATTGTTTGGGGGTAAGGTTTCCAAAGCTGTGGTTACTTGTCTCTGAAACATGTAACCCAAGCCTGTTAACCCAGTGAAAACACAACAAGAGGACCAAGATGGTCCTAGATCGCTCACCTGAGTCTCTTTGACCCCTGGGACAACACATTAATTAGATAGGCAGATGTCAAAAAGAAGATAATTGCCTAAGATCAATACCATGGACCGTTTACAGCAAAGAGCAAGCCAGATATGCCTTTTTGCTCTTTGATTCTATGTAAAAAGGTTTGGGCCCGGGCAGAGCCCAAATGTGACCCCAGGGTCTTGATATGAACAAACTTGGAAGAGGTCCATAAGATGAGGCTACATACTAAATATGAAAGCTGTCTGCCTACTGGTTTCAGAGAAGACGATTTTTGAAGGTTTTCCTATTTTCACCCATCATGCTCAGATGAGCTGAAACGTATGTGCCCGGGTGGAGCCCAAAAATGACCCAAGGGTCTTGATATGAGCAAATTTGGTAGGGGCCCACTACATGATGCTACATACCAAAAATGAAAGAAGTGTGCCCTCTGGTTTCGATTAAAGAAGATTTTAAAAGATTTTCCCTCTTCCATTCTATGTAAAAAGGGTTGCGCTCGGGTGGAGCCCAAATATGATCCTAGGGTCTTGATATGAACAAACTTGGTAGAGGTCCACTAGATGAGGCTACATAAGAAATATGAAAGCTGTCTGCCTTCTGGTTTCATAGAAGAAAATTTTTGAAGATTTTCATTTTTTTTTACCCTTCATGCTCTTAGGAGATAAAGGGATGAGCCTGGGCAAAGCCCAAATATGACACAAGGGTCTTGATATGAACAAACTTGGTAGAGGCCCACTAGGTGATGCTACATACAAAATATTAAAGCTGTCTGCCATCTGGTTTCAGAGAAGAAGATTTTTAAAGATTTTCGCTCTTTGATTCTATGTAAAAAGGGTTGGGCCCGGGCAAAGCCCAAATATGACCCCAGGGTCTTGATATGAACAAACTTGGTAGAGGTCCACTAGATGATGCTACATACCAAATATGAAAGCTGTCTGCCTTCTGGTTTCAGAGAAGAAGATTTTTAAAGATTTTCATATTTTCACCCTTTTTGTTAAGGGTAAAGGGAAAGTTAATGGTGGATTTCATTTATTTGAACAACTTTGGTAGAGCTTGACCCAAGGAACATCCCTGCCAAGTTTCATCAAGATTGGCCCACTGGTTTAGGAGGAGAAGATGTTTTAATAAATTGTGGACGACGGACGACGCACGTCGCACGACACACGTCGCACGACTGGCGACGGACGACGGACATTCTACGATCCCAATAGCTCACCTTGAGCACTTTGTGCTCAGGTTAGCTAAAAAAAGGTTGTTAATGAGGATTTATTAAAAAAACTTGCAAAAACATTTTTCTTTATTTGAAAACTGTGTGATAGTCTCATTTGTATCAAAGCTGTTATACTAATTAGTTATTCACTTATCAAAAAATTTATTGTGAGTGTATGTGTATGCTGGGGAGGGGGGACAAATCAACAATTTCTTTTAACAAGAGCTATTAGATTGATTGTACTCCTGTACCCCTGGGTAACCTGTCCCCTTTAAAAAGAAGAAGTTTTGATTTATTTGTTATTTTGTTTTCTTATCAAAACTGCCATATTAACATTATATGTTCATAAAGCATCGTATCATTCAAACCATGGACTTGGAAAAAATTGAAATGATGCAAATAATAAGAAAATTGCGCTGGCTAAGAATCTTCTTGAAAAGGAACACATTTCAAAATATATTTTAACATACAAATTTTTTGAGGGGATTTTCAAAGTTTATCATACCATACATTCTTATTAAAAAATAAAGAACGAAAAAAAGCATTTGGAATAGGGGGACAGGTTACCCCGGGGTAACATGTCCCCCGAGGACAAGTTATCCAGGCTTGGGTAACCCGTCCCCCTTTCCAAAATACGAGATTTAAACAATTTGTCAATTGACATGTTGTTATCTTATCAAAACTGCAATACTGACATGATAATTGTGTTTTAAATGCTATTATTCAATCTAATAAGGGACTCAGAAAAAATTGAAATGATGCAATAATAAAAAATATTCAAGTGTTAAGATTTTTCTTTATAAAGGTACAAAAAGTTTTGATTTATTTGTCATGTTGTTTTCTTATCAAAACTGCCATATTAATATTATAAATGTTCATAAAGCTTTGTATCATTCAAACCATGGACTTGGAAAAAATTGAAATAATGCAAATAAGAAGAAAATTGCACTGGCTAAGAATCTTCTTGAAAAGGAACACATTTCAAAATATATTTTAACAATCATATTCTTTGAGGGAATGTTCAAAGTTTATCATACCATACATTCTTAATTAAAAAAAGAACGAATGGAAGGTGATATCTTTAATGAAAAATAGCATTTGGAAAAGGGGGACAGGTTACCCCGGGGTAACATGTCCCCCGGGGACAAGTTACCCAGGCTTGGGTTACCTGTCCCCCTTTCCAAAATACGAGATTTAAACAATTTGTCAATTGACTTGTTGTTTTCTTATCAAAACTGCAATACTGACATGATAATTGTGTTTTAAATGCTATTATTCAATCTAATAAGGGACTCTGAAAAAATTGAAATGATGCAATAATAAAAAATATTCAAGTGTTAAGATTTTTCTTTAAAAAGGTACAAAAAAAGAAATATAAACATACATATTCATTGAGGAAATTTTCTAAGAATATCTTTCTTGATAAAAAAAGAATGACTGGAAGGTAACTTTAATGAAAAAAGCATTTTGAATGGGGGAACAGGTTACCCCGGGGTAACCTGTCCCCCGGGGACATGTTACCCTGGCTTGGGTAACCAGTCCCACTTTCAAAAGAAGAAGTATTGAATGAATTTGTCATGTTGCTTTCTTATGAAAACTGCAATATTAACATGGTATGTTAATAAATGCTATTTATCAATCTAAATATGGACGTGCAAACGCTAAGATTTTTCTTTAAAAAAGCATCATTTTTTTAAAAAAAAAATGAATGAAATATTTTTCAATGAATATCATATAATAATTTCTTAAGAAAAATGAATGACTGGAAGGTGAAATCAAATGAATAAAAGCATTTTGAATAGGGGGACAGGTTACCCCGGGGTAACCTGTCCCCCCCCCCCCCCACCAAAGTTTTATTTTTTTTATATTTTCTCCATTAAACTTTCAAATATTTGCATAAAAGACCACTGGTGTTTAACGATGTTTCCGTAAAATGTTTGTCTATGATTTTGTATGTTGGTTTGCCATGATTATATAGGTAATTTTTGTAAACAATACACATGTCGTACGGAATGTTCGTAATTTTGGAGATTTCATTGAATGAATTTAAAATGGATCACCCTAGACTAAGTAAACGCTTTTCATTGCACTTTGCGCTACCTCTTTGTCTTGATCTTCATTTATTATGAATGTTAAACTTGAAATAAATTCATTTATGAAGAAAATCTTTTAAATACATGTAGCTATATGATTTCAAAAAAAGTAAACTCTTGCCAAGTGTCGGTTGTTACAGATGAAGTTGTATTGGGTTCTTCGTATTTGCCTCTTATAACAATGATGGTCCACGGTTATTAAATCATTTTTAGTGAATATTTAATTTTTTTCAAAGACATGGTTAATTGAAGATGGTATATTGGTTAATTGAAGAAGAGTATTGCTGGTGTGTTGGTTAATATGTGATTATCTACAAAAGTTTATGTGAAGCCAAACCATATGAAAACGCGAATTTATACGAGAAATATACATAATCGACTGTTGGTCGTAGGTAGTTGTATCAATTAAGAATAACGATTCAACACTTCAGGTTGAATAGTATTCAATTCTCTAAATACTGTTATTGCTTGTATGAAATATTTTTCAGTTCTTTGTCAATTTCGGACCAACTGCGACATCTATAAATCAGGACACAATCATCTTCGATTAAAATTAATCTATATCAATACTTTCTTTAATAAAAATACTTTCCCACAAATAAAAAATGGTAACACGTCAGGGAAAAAAAAATCTGGAAACTAATCGTTAACTATGTTGGCACATCATTAGAAATTAGTCAATTCATGTTTAACAATAACGACACATTATCAAAAGATACAACTATATTATTGCCTTGTGAGTAAAGTTGGTAAAACAACAAATGGCTTTTATTTAAAAAAACAGTCAAACTAACCTGTCACTGCAGCTCATAATCAATCAACAAATATAATTTCAAAATTAAAGTACACCCTCGTTAGTTTCATAGAGATGTGTTTTTATTCTGAGAATCCTGTATTTAACCAGGATAAAGATGTAGGAAAATATTTTGAAAAAAAATCGTACGGAACATTTGATATTGTACGTTTTTTACGACGAATGTGAACACAAAATTGTGCTTTGCTCGAATTATTTCCAAACCTATCACAAGACTCGGTGATGTGGCTGCATGGTAACTGGGCATCCCCTTTGGAGACGATGGCATCATTCACTTAGATCTACTGTACACCTTACGACCGTCGCATGTCCCCTTATGGTGACAGCGGTTACAATAGGATGATGCGGTAAAGATTTCCAAGCTCAACACCGTACATTGATCGTCTGTTTGTTTGTATTTCCGTTTATTTATCGTCGCTACCGTAGCACATGCCCATATGAGCGACGCCCCCAGAAGACGTTTAGTTGTTACGGGGGATAGTGCAAGGATACATGACGAAACTACTGCTGAGATCCACCACGGTTCTTTAACGTGCTCGGTGTAAAGCACCGTCTCACGGGGCCTCGGTTTAACGTCTCACATCCGAAATACAATTAGTTTTGTTAGTGTGCCAGCCCGGGTTTGAACCCACGCCGTCGAACTTCAATGGTTTTGAAGTCTGGTGCTCAACCTAGCTAAACGGGCTGACCATTGATCGTCTGATGGCCGCGACCCATTTTAACTGATTTAACGACATGTCTTTAACCTAAGTGTTCTCTTCGGCCTTGCGATTGTTGTACTTCTGTCAAAAGCAATACGTGATCACCTATGGCGTCCGGCGACCGACGTCCGACGGACGGGTGGCATTCACTCGTTTTTCCGGAGCATAACTCTGTCACCTTATGTCCGATTGACTTGAAACTTGGGAGTTATGTTCCTCTCATGATTACGGACTGAAGTGTACAGAAAATGTTACTCTAGATAGCTTTATTTTCTAATTATTCTTTTGTTGTTTTTTTTTCATACTTTGACAACCAGCATTGTAACGGGCTTTTGTGTGAGATTTTGCCAACTTGTTTCAACTCATTTTTCTTTAACAAAATCAAGGGTCTTTGTTTTTTGTTCTTTGTTCTAACTTGCTCTGATTGCACAGGCACAGTTTGTCGCCTTACGGTCTACGCCTGAGTTCTTAGTTACGGTTCCGTAACTTATATAAACAATACTCTAGGAAGCAGTCCTCTTTTCTTTTACAGAATTAGACAGAAACTGAAACTGTATTTGCTGTAGTCTGTCAGTTCGAAAGTCGTAAAGGCTAGTCACATTAGATACTTTTCGGAGACTTGGTTTTGTTCCGTGCAGCTTGTCACATTAATGCTGTAAAAGAAAATTTTGCCTGTTAAAAAAGTAAACATACATCTTAGCTGACGGCACAATCCTATGTACATTTTTTCCGCACATGATCTTGAAGACCAAGTTATATTTGCATTTAGTTTTAAGAAAATAGAATTAATTCTTTACAATAATATACTATATTTTTGATATTTCGGCTAATGCCTTTTACAAAAAAATACTACATGGAAATGTCACAACTACATCTTTACATTCTTACTGTGCCACCATATCAAATGTTTCTGTTTGACGTCGCCCCTGGAAACGTCATTTTTGCGTATTTAATGTAACGTCATCAGGAGAATTGACTTTGCTAGGCGTAATATCACTATTTAGCGCACATAAATTTATTCGTTTTCATTCCAATATACTTACAGGTTTTGTATTTCCTACAAGAAAATGGTTTGATACCTATATGTTTGTTTACGTGCCCAATGTAATAGGTTTTATCATAAAAAAGACTCATTACTAAGATTTTGCACTATCGTGGACAGACACAGTGTGGCAAGCTAAACCTTGTTTTGTATAAAAAGTCTGTGAACACTTATCGCATAACATGTAATTTTTGGTGAACGGTTTGTACGTGTTTATTCAAGAAATTTTGACCATATTTCTTACTGCACAATTCACAATGAAATCGTCTACTCTGGTGAATGCGCCTCCTGTGCCTATGCAGATAAGATGGCGCCTTGGTACAGTGGCTGCAGTCGTCACACTTGTAGAGCCTCTTTTACTGCTCCTGTTTACTGCTCCTGTTTATAAAAAATCGATTAGAGCTTCATTCGCAATAAAATTCTTATGTCATGCGTTTTACTGTGTACACAGAAAGCTCCGCTTATTTATCATATTCAACGTCATCTTAAGCGAGAACGTTGATGCTTTTGACGCCATATAACGTAGCGTGCTAAGTGACGCGCTTCGTTTTTCTTTCAATTATCCCAATGTCAGTTTCATTGGTCTTTCATTAATTTTACACGCAGACAATGTAATAAAACTATTTTATCCTCAAAAAAGGGATAGAAAAAAGTATTTAGAATCGTGATCGTGTTTTATTGTGGGCATTATCTCATTTTAACGTTGATGTGTCCATGAATAAAGTGGGGAGGAGATATATACAAAGCAAACTTTCTCGGGCTCCGTCCTCGGAATTTACCTTGTGCATATAACTCCTCCTCCAAAACACTTTATTTATTGACTCACGCGAAAATGAAATTAGTTTTTGATTATAATCTCTACACTTGACATCCTCCATTTTCAAATGAAGGTGTCAGACAGAGAGAGAGAGAGAGAGAGAGAGAGAGAGAGAGAGAGAGAGAGAGAGAGAGAGAGAGAGAGAGAGAGAGAGAGAGAGAGAGAGAGAGAGAGAGAGAGAGAGAGAGAGAGAGAGAGAGAGAGAGAGAGAAAGAAAGAGAGAGAGAGATAGAGAGAGATAGAGAGAGAGAGAGAGCCAGAAAATGCCTTTTTAGACTATTAACAAATGCACGCGACACATTATCAATAAGGTTTACATTGTGATTTTAGATAGTTTTCTGTTTCGTCTTCAAAAATTTTCAAGCAATCGCGTTAGAATTTTAGGATAGCAATTATACAAAATAGCGCGTACCTGTCTTTGATTTTATTCCACAGTCATCCATCCTGGTAACTTTCTTTAATAATGACCTCGTCATCGAAGGACCCATTCAGTAACGTGGATTCCTCCTGCAAATCAATTAAAGACAAATCATCAAGAATCTTTTATTATGGTCAAGAAGTTTCGTTTTCCTTTATCGAAAACATATTTTCGATTGGCGACTTAAATGTCGTAAATACAGCTCGAGTAAAGCTGTATTTACGCCATTTTCGTTATCCCATAACAATATGAGTGGGAGTCAAAAGCCATCCACTAACACACGTAGAAGAAATATTGCAATTCTTCAAACGAAGGCATTTTGTCGAAGAACACAAGTAATTAAGTGTGAACGTTTCTAAACTGGCTAATACATGTAAAACATTCTTGAATTAAAATCATATTTCCACATTGCCAATACAAGATTATCACTTTTGTAAATCAACTTGATTGACGGCAAATTCGATTGTGAGTGGGCATTTCCCCCCCCCCCCCCTTGATTCAATGTATACTGAGTCCCATAAGAAAGTGAGCACTTTCACTTTTTCTATTTCTATTGATTTTTACAAAGTTGGATGGAAATTGTGGAGTATATTGCTACCGTACTTAAGTCAAGACCTTTTGAAATTAAAAATCAAATCAGATTTGGATAATGTATCGCATGCTGCATACGCACAGACAGAACCTATATTGTTGAAATTTGACCTCCTTACAATTTTTTTCTTTGGTAAGAGCTATGTGTTGATGTTGTATTATAGAGTTTTAGAAGACATTCCAAGCCAATTCCAAACAACAGTCTTAATTTGTATGCAGACGTTACGTGTGCGTCAACGTTACACATTGCTACGTTGTTAGGCCAGTTACTCGTCGTTGAATGGTGCTATGGCGTTCTATGTCATCTCAATTAGCTTATTAAAGGTCTTATAGAATGATGACCTCGATTTCTATTGGAACATGAATGCCTAATCAATTTTAATGACATTCTAAATCTGAGAAGGTTCGATTTTGTTCAACGACGTTTTTGGTAGTCAAAGCACGCTTTTGCATCACGCATAATAGTATTGAAGATGTAATTTTATTCTTAGGAAAGCCGCAAAGATTCAATTGAATGCATTTTCAGGCCAATCACTCGTCAAATGCGAGATGCACATGCAAAACATCCAAAATTGATTGTCTCAATTAAGCAGAAGATATTTGCTAATTACACGATTTTTGCTTTCAAATAGCGTCTGTACATACTCTTGGGGGATAGTCATACGACATTTCGTGGCGATAAATTGTGTAATCTCAGAGAAATTTAATATTCAAAAGTGCACACTTTCTTTTGGAACTAAGTATATTTATATATTCATGGGAATGTCGTAAGGCTGTATGCATGAACATATAACCTAAAACCATGAAGGGGTAATGAAAAAAAATCGAAATTTTTCAGTAATATATAATTACGTTTAAATAGCATAATTAAATACTTTGCTTCCAAATTATATCTAACGTAGGCTTCTTTATACTTTCACTTTGTATGAACCATCTATGCGTTCAAGATGAAAACTATGCGAAGCGTTTTGGAACTGTTTACCCGCTTACACGTGTACTCAAATGTAAATCCGGTTTCAAACTTCATTAACTTCCTAGGCGTTTTTTACGACACAAGAATATTTCTTAGATAGGTACAAAATAGCATCTACATACCTGTTCTTGATTTCCTTTTCTTTCCCGGGTCACCAACAAACTCCTCCAAAAATTCATCTGCCAATCTAAATCTAACATTTTCCTGCAAAGGAATTACATAAACTGATTTACTAATGTAATTATATCTTTCATTGTTCGAAACAGCAAGTCTCGGGCTCTTTTGATCAATTATGTATGACAGAAAATTCGCGATTTCCCTGAAAAAACATATCGTGTTTTTTATAAAAGATATCACAAATACTTCAATCAAGTTTCAAAAATGCCTTCAAGAAACCAACACACTATCTTCAAAAAACCATCGCCACAGAGTCACGCTCATAGACAAACATACACCTTTCATCGATATGAAATCGTCACAGAAAAAATTAAAAGATGATATTTAAAAATAAGAAAAACTTACCAAATTGTCAGCCATGCGTTCAGTTGTAGGAAAGCAACGTGTATGAGACAAAATCCCGTGCAAATCGAAGAAAGGCATTTTTCCCGCTCATTTGCAATACAGAATCATAGCAAACCAACATACAAAATCATAGACAAACATTTTACGGTAACATCGTTAAACACCAGTGACTTGGTCTGATTAACAAAAAAAGGATTGCAGTTTAAAATCACATATATCAGAAAATGTCCGATAAAGATGACTGATTAATTATCTGAAATTGTGTAGTCTAAAAAGAATGAAATTTGATCATGATGCATTGTGTGTTACATTAAAAAAATAAAATAACATCATGAATGAAAAGTTTTGTTTGCATTTACATATGTGGTTGATAACCAAACATTCTCTCAATAACTGTGTTGTGTTTTAGTTGAGGAGTTGAGTTTGCTTGTAGGATTTTGTAGATCTTTTTATGCCTGAACTTTTTACATTTTACACAAATCATTTTCCAGGCCTCCCTTTTCAGAAATGTGGTCAGGGGTATCTTAACCCTTAACCTGCTGAGTTTATATTTTGTTTCAAACTTTGTAAATTTTTGGGACATTTCCACCACTCGGACAAACATTTTCCCATCATCATTAAGTAGAATTCAGACAATGTAGGCTAAGAGCAGTCTGCATGTCTGTGCAGGCTGATCTTGGCCTATACGGTCAGCCAAAACCTCTAGCACTGCGGGCATATTTCATGAACAACATGTGCAGGGTTGAGTTTAAGTTGTGAGAAATGAAAATACAACAAGTTTTAAATGAAGGAGGATTGTGTGATTGCTGTTGTTTCTTTTGTGAAATCGATGTGTTACTGCTGTCTAAAATCATCAACCAATCAAATAATAGCTTACATCAATAGCTGCTGTGTTCATTCTTTTCTTTTTAATTGGTTTGTCGTTAGACAGCACGAAAGAAGATTTGATACAAATTTTTATTTAGTTGACATTGTCTGAATAGGGAAGCCTGGTATTGTGTTTTTGGTTTTTGCTAAAAGAGTCTTTGTTTTTGATAATTTTTTTATGTTCTGTTCTGGAGTTTAATGCGGTTTATCAATTCAGAATTTATGAAATTATAGTGTCCGATATATCTTGATTTGATAATCAACATACATGCGTTGAAATATTTGTCCCGGCACATTCTTAATTTTCATCCTAAAGAATGAGGGAGAAATCAGAGTTAGTGCAAAACTATTGTTACTACATATAACTCATGGCTCCAGATAAGACAAAGTGATAAAAATCTAAAAAAGTACTTTCTCGCTTCAAATCTATATTGTGGGTACTCAATGGAACTGTCTTTATTAGACAGTTCCATTGAGACTTACAGCATATGGTTTGAATGACCAATAATCAAATGAAACTTTATCTGGAGCTCACATGATTTATAAACTGAAATAGTTTACACTGACTTCTTGAAATATCCTTGAAATTGAAATTCAATCAAATGTGCATGTATATTAATCAAATCATAAGTTGTATGAAATCATCAAAAATTGTTTCAACATCTTGAGGGCTTAGTCCAACATTGTTGTTAGCGCCTATTCTGGTATTTAAGGCAGTGTTTGCTTAGCCCTTGATTATACATGTACCCCAAAATTTACTAGTATAATTCTTGGTCTAGAGAAATTGAAACTTTGAATGTAGAATTTTGTTCGAATGCTGATAAAATGAAAGGCTATACATTTGAATTAGTAATAATAGTTATTATAAGTATGGTTTAAAACCCATTTCTTTTGATAGTATTTACAGTTTATTAATAAAGTATTGTTAGCACATACATGTATGTACAAAAGTTGGTGATATAGTGTGTATAAATGGAGATTAGCCAAAGCACCATGCATACTTGAGTTACTGGTCGAGACCTTGGACCTTATACAGACATGTTGCTCGTAGATTACAAAAACTATGTAACTGCATCTTAAAATAAATAAGGCTTTTGAATTCAACTGAAAGTACAGTCAATTTTATTCTTTAACCTTGTAACTACAGCTTTAAACAAGCTGTAGTTGCAAGGTTTTATAATTAAGCTGACAAGGTTTTGAATCAAACCCCTTGCTTTGACATTTAATGGCTTAGCTTAAGGACTACTAGATTCTAGTTACTTTCTTCAAAATTGTATTTTGTTGGAAGCTCTCTTCAAAATCTTAGTTTGTTAACTATAAATTGTTACAAGGCCCAGAATAACTACCAAAAACTTCAAGTTTTGCAGAGAATTGCATTTATTAGAATTAAATCAACACATTTGGTTATATTGAAATTTCTAGTAACCAGACTTTCATGGCCAGTGAAAAATTCACATTTCCTAAAAGACTGGCTTTCTAGACAAAGTTCAACAAAATTTAAATTCCGTTATAAAGATTGATAACTTGCCTGCACAAGTAAAACTAACTGGTCTGTATAAGTTTCAAGGTTTGACCATTCTGTTAGTACTGTGAACCGTCAGTGCATGTTTGTATTTTCGAGAATAATTTATACTTGTCTGTATGTAATCTATGAATATTTACAATAAAGCCACAAAAATACACATTACATTCTGAAGTTTTCTTCTGATATTTCTTCCCGGTACGAGTGTCTAACATCACGAATATAACTGTCCAACCTATTACCATGTGAGCCTAACCTTCAACATGGTGAAACAAAAATAAGCCTGTGTGTGGCATTTCCAACAATTTGATATGTGCATGAGAACACTGAGAGGACCTGAGAGCCTTAAATTGTAAAATATAAAGTTACCTGATAGTGTAGGGACCTAAAATGGTGCGACCTGTTTGTCGATTTTATCCCACTTTGCATGTGCACTTGCGTGAAAAGCAGTGTAAATTTGCAAACTGTTTGCACAAATATTTCATCCAGAACAAAGGTCAGCTCAATTAACCCTTTCCTGTTTTACAAAATTTTGGACCTGTCCAAATTCAAAGGTTTTGCAGACGAAAATTTAAAGTGGATTTAATTTGAAAAATAACCATCCAGTAGGGTAGAAAATAGTGTGGAAAAAGAAGAAATTGCTTGTCAGAAGCAATTTCTTCTTTTTTCACAATGTTTTATCAATCATAAAATCACAGGCACGTAAAAAGCAGGGATTAAACAGCAAAGAGTTAATGTTTTCATCTATACATATTTGAGCCTGTGTGTGAGATTTCCTACGATTTCAAATATGCCCAAAGCAAGGACTCCGACAAGCCTGTGCATCTGCACATTGTGACCATAGTCTTCACCATGCACTTAATAGATAGACGTGGCCCTCTTTTCGATTACGATTCTTCCATGACTGAACACCTGCAGTCAAGCTTTTGCCCTCTTGGTGGAACTCTTGTTAAAATAATCAATAATCTTGTCTAACAGAAATGAATTGACCAATCAGAACACTCTTATAATGTCATGACTATTGACATTTTCATTTATTGGCGACTTAAATTTGACATATCGATGGCTTACATGACAAAATAAATATATGGACTGAAATCATCAGGTACCTAAAGAGATTTCAGGTGCCCAGGAACACAATTTCAAACTTCAAGGTCACATGGCAAGGTCAGTAGTTAAAAGAAGGCTTGTCTTGAATATTACTCCCTCATTAACTATTTTCAGGAATCGGTGCAAAACTTTTTTAAATGCCTATTAATATATATGCACTTACAATAGTTTTGACATGAACCCTCAAGTTATTCTTTGTCAAGTGTATTATGTGCCTACCAAAAGAAATTTTTTGACAGTTTCAAGGTTGCAGAAAACCAAAGCTTTATGTAGAAATAAAGATTTAGGAGACTCAATAGAAGCATTACTTCTGCATTGTAGAGATGAAAGATGAGAGTATTTGTTGATTTCATTGAGGTATTAAACTGAAAACCTAATCACACTGTATGAATAAGCGAAGCTGATTCATAAATGAGTGTGTTAGGTTTTCAGTTTCAAACAAGATGACCATGATGGTCCTGTATTGCTCACCTGAGTTAGTCAACTCATAACTTGTCAACCATGATATATACCAGAGATTGTTTGATGTACATTTAGGGTGGTTTTAAAAGAAACAGACTTTAATTTTGTCCTAGATATACTGCAATTTGATTTTCTATTAAATTCCCATGGTAAACAAAGTTATTGATGAAATTGAATTCTTTTATTAACCTTCTCTGAGATTTTTGCCAATATTTTTACATTTCCAATACCATGGACACCAGGGATTTTGATTAAAGGACGCAGTGGTTTAGGAGGCAAAGAAATTTTTTCTTATATTGGCAATTTTCGGCAATTGTTCATCCTTTCTGTTACCATGCAAATGAGGGTTTTTGATGAAATTCTGAATAAATCTTTTAACAACTTTCGAAGAGCTTCACCAAAGGAAAATCTCTGCTCAGTTTCAGCTTGATTGGCCCAGTGATTTAGGAGGAGAAGAATTTTTTCGAAGATTTTTCGGCCGTTTCTCAACCTTTCCATTTCCATAGAAACCAGAGTTTTTTAAGAAAATTAAATTCTTTTAATACCTTTTGAAGAGCTTCACCCAAGGAACTTCTCTGCCAAGTTTTAGCTTGATTGGCCAAGTGGTTGAAGAGAAGAAATATTTTTTAAGATTTTTGGCAATTTTCGGTCATATTCACCCTTTCTGTTACCATGTAAACCAATGTTTTCGATGAAATTCAATCTTTCTATTTCCATGGAAATGAGTTGAAGATGAAATTAAATTATTTAACAACTTTTGAAGAGCTTCACCCAAGGAACATCTCTGCCAAGTTTCAGCTTGATTGGCCTAGTGGTTTAGGAGGAGAAGAATTTTTTCTAATGGTTTAGGAGGAGAAGAATTTTTTCTAAGATTTTCGGCAGTTTTGAGCCTTTCTTTTACTATGGCAACCAGAGTTATTTATACAATTAAATTCTTTTAACAACTTTTGAAGAGCTTCACCCAAGGAACATCCTTGCCAAGTTTCAGCTTGATTGGCCTAGTTGTTTAGGGGAAGAATTTCTCAACCAATGGGAATATGTAAAATTTGATGGAATCAAGTAGAATTAAATTTGTTTTAGATGGTTTTCAAAATTATCCGGTGTCCCAGGGTAACCTGTCCCCTGGGTAACGTGTCCCCGGGGACAGGTTACCCCGGGGTAACCTGTCCCCGGGGACACGTTACCCTAGAAATCAGCCGGGGTAACCTGTCCCCCCCTGGGGTAACCTGTCCCCCCTACAGATAGTGTAAACCAATATTTAGTCACATTTCTTTTACCAAGATATTTTTATTCTATGTGTTACAGGTCTCTTTCTTTGATGTGTATGTAATTTTAATCGGTTTCGCGAACTGTTTCAGTTCGGAAGGATTTTTATATTTTTCATGATAAGTATTATAACAATTAAACTTGTTGTTTTGTATTTTTTAGAAAAATAATTGTTTAATGTCATCCTGACTATGGACATATCTAAGAATGATCTTGTCTTGATAAAAAAATATTCAAAGCATGATTTTTTTTCTTTGTGTGTATTGGGGGGGGGACATGTTACCCAAGCTGGGATAACCTGTCCCCGGGGATACGTTACCCAGGCCTGGGTAACCTGTCCCACCCCCAAAAATGCTGTCAGCAATGATATATGCAAAAATAAACCCATATGTTTTCAATTATTTAATAATATTTCAAATTGTTTGGGGGTGAGGTTTCCAAAGCTGTGGTCACTTGTCTCTAAAACATGTAACCCAGTGAAAACACAAAAAAAGGTTGTTAATGAGGATTTATTAAAAAAACTTGCAAAAACATTTTTCTTTATTTGAAAACTGTGTGATAGTCTCATTTGTATCAAAGCTGTTATACTAATTAGTTATTCACTTATTTGAAAATTTATTGTGAGTGTATGTGTATGTCTGGAAGGGGGGACAGGTTACCCAAGCTGTGGTAACCTGTCCCCGGGGACAGGTTACCCAGGCCTGGGTAACCTGTCCCACCTCTAAAAAGGTTGTCAACAATGGTCTGTGCACAAATTTACCAAAATATTTTCTTTTTTCTTATTTATTCTAAATTATTTTGGGTACATGTAAGATTTTCCATCTCTGGTCACTTGTCTCTAAAAAATGTTACCCCAGCCTGGGAAAACATTGCTAACATGTTAACAAGGAATTTTCACAAAAGTTTATGACTAGAAAGCCATGAATGGCTTGTGTCGCTCCACAGGCTTGAATTTCTTGTAATAGCAAATCTAAGTTTTGACTAGATTTTGAGATATTTTGGCTTCTACTGATGTTGAAAAGATTTTCAAAGTTTCCACTACTATAACATATAGAGAAATGACCTCTGCCCATAAAAGACATATTTTTCTTCAAATCACAATAATTTTTGGCTGAATGATAATGGATCACCCAAGGATCATACTAATGAAGTTTGCTTGATATCCATCAGTAACATTCTGAGAAAATGATTTTCAAAGTTTGCACTATATAACATATAGAGAAATGACCTCCGCCCATAAAAGACATATTTTCCCTCCGATCACAATAATTTTTGGTAGACTGATAAAGGGTCAGCCAAGGATCATTCATGTAAAATTTGGTTGATATCTATCAATTAGATTCTGAGAAAATGATTTTCAAAGTTTCAACTATATAACATATAGAGAATTGACCTCCGCCAATAAAATACATATTTTCCATCCGATCACAATAATTTTTTGTAGACTGATAAAGGGTCAGCCAAGGATCATTCATGTAAAATTTGGTTAATATCTATCAATTAGATTCTGAGAAAATGATTTTCAAAGTTTCCACTATGTAACATATAGAGAAATGACCTCCGCCCATAAAATACATATTTGTCATCCGATCACAATAATTTTTTGTTGACTGATAAAGGGTCACCCAAGGATTATTCATGTAAAATTTGGTTGATATCCATCAGTTAGAACCTGAGAAAAGTCACTTTTTACCATATTTGGAAATAAGCCACGCCCATTAAATCCATGTTTTACATTGGATCAAAATTTCTTGAACAACTTTGAAAGAGGGTCACCCAAGGATCATTCCTGTGAAGTTTGGTTGAAATCCATCCAGTAGTTTCTGAGGAGAAGATTATTAAAGAAAAAGTTTACGACCGGACACACGGACGGACGGACGCACGACGGACACAACGCCATGACAATAGCCCCAGTGGCTTTCAGTCAGTGGAGCTAAAAACAATTTATTTTCTTTGAAGTTATTTTATAGTCTTAATTATATCACAACTGTTCCTGCTACAAAAATTATTCACTTATTAGAAAATTCATTGAGAGTGTATGTGTATGTATTGGGGGGGGGGGACACGTTACCAAGCTGGGGTAACCTGTCCCCGGGGATACGTTACCCAGGCCTGGGTAGCCTGTCCCACCCCCAAAAATGCTGTCAGCAATGATATATGCAAAAATAAAACCATATGTTTTCAATTATTTAATAATATTTCAAATTGTTTGGGGGTAAGGTTTCCAAAGCTGTGGTTACTTGTCTCTGAAACATGTAACCCAAGCCTGTTAACCCAGTGAAAACACAACAAGAGGACCAAGATGGTCCTAGATCGCTCACCTGAGTCTCTTTGACCCCTGGGACAACACATTAATTAGATAGGCAGATGTCAAAAAGAAGATAATTGCCTAAGATCAATACCATGGACCGTTTACAGCAAAGAGCAAGCCAGATATGCCTTTTTGCTCTTTGATTCTATGTAAAAAGGTTTGGGCCCGGGCAGAGCCCAAATGTGACCCCAGGGTCTTGATATGAACAAACTTGGAAGAGGTCCATAAGATGAGGCTACATACTAAATATGAAAGCTGTCTGCCTACTGGTTTCAGAGAAGACGATTTTTGAAGGTTTTCCTATTTTCACCCATCATGCTCAGATGAGCTGAAACGTATGTGCCCGGGTGGAGCCCAAAAATGACCCAAGGGTCTTGATATGAGCAAATTTGGTAGGGGCCCACTAGATGATGCTACATACCAAAAATGAAAGAAGTGTGCCCTCTGGTTTCGATTAAAGAAGATTTTAAAAGATTTTCCCTCTTCCATTCTATGTAAAAAGGGTTGCGCTCGGGTGGAGCCCAAATATGATCCTAGGGTCTTGATATGAACAAACTTGGTAGAGGTCCACTAGATGAGGCTACATAAGAAATATGAAAGCTGTCTGCCTTCTGGTTTCATAGAAGAAAATTTTTGAAGATTTTCATTTTTTTTTACCCTTCATGCTCTTAGGAGATAAAGGGATGAGCCTGGGCAAAGCCCAAATATGACACAAGGGTCTTGATATGAACAAACTTGGTAGAGGCCCACTAGGTGATGCTACATACAAAATATTAAAGCTGTCTGCCATCTGGTTTCAGAGAAGAAGATTTTTAAAGATTTTCGCTCTTTGATTCTATGTAAAAAGGGTTGGGCCCGGGCAAAGCCCAAATATGACCCCAGGGTCTTGATATGAACAAACTTGGTAGAGGTCCACTAGATGATGCTACATACCAAATATGAAAGCTGTCTGCCTTCTGGTTTCAGAGAAGAAGATTTTTAAAGATTTTCATATTTTCACCCTTTTTGTTAAGGGTAAAGGGAAAGTTAATGGTGGATTTCATTTATTTGAACAACTTTGGTAGAGCTTACCCCAAGGAACATCCCTGCCAAGTTTCATCAAGATTGGCCCACTGGTTTAGGAGGAGAAGATGTTTTAATAAATTGTGGACGACGGACGACGCACGTCGCACGACACACGTCGCACGACTGGCGACGGACGACGGACATTCTACGATCCCAATAGCTCACCTTGAGCACTTTGTGCTCAGGTTAGCTAAAAAAAGGTTGTTAATGAGGATTTATTAAAAAAACTTGCAAAAACATTTTTCTTTATTTGAAAACTGTGTGATAGTCTCATTTGTATCAAAGCTGTTATACTAATTAGTTATTCACTTATCAAAAAATTTATTGTGAGTGTATGTGTATGCTGGGGAGGGGGGACAAATCAACAATTTCTTTTAACAAGAGCTATTAGATTGATTGTACTCCTGTACCCCTGGGTAACCTGTCCCCTTTAAAAAGAAGAAGTTTTGATTTATTTGTTATTTTGTTTTCTTATCAAAACTGCCATATTAACATTATATGTTCATAAAGCATCGTATCATTCAAACCATGGACTTGGAAAAAATTGAAATGATGCAAATAATAAGAAAATTGCGCTGGCTAAGAATCTTCTTGAAAAAGAACACATTTCAAAATATATTTTAACATACAAATTTTTTGAGGGGATTTTCAAAGTTTATCATACCATACATTCTTATTAAAAAATAAAGAACGAAAAAAAGCATTTGGAATAGGGGGACAGGTTACCCCGGGGTAACATGTCCCCCGAGGACAAGTTATCCAGGCTTGGGTAACCCGTCCCCCTTTCCAAAATACGAGATTTAAACAATTTGTCAATTGACATGTTGTTATCTTATCAAAACTGCAATACTGACATGATAATTGTGTTTTAAATGCTATTATTCAATCTAATAAGGGACTCAGAAAAAATTGAAATGATGCAATAATAAAAAATATTCAAGTGTTAAGATTTTTCTTTATAAAGGTACAAAAAGTTTTGATTTATTTGTCATGTTGTTTTCTTATCAAAACTGCCATATTAATATTATAAATGTTCATAAAGCTTTGTATCATTCAAACCATGGACTTGGAAAAAATTGAAATAATGCAAATAAGAAGAAAATTGCACTGGCTAAGAATCTTCTTGAAAAGGAACACATTTCAAAATATATTTTAACAATCATATTCTTTGAGGGAATGTTCAAAGTTTATCATACCATACATTCTTAATTAAAAAAAGAACGAATGGAAGGTGATATCTTTAATGAAAAATAGCATTTGGAAAAGGGGGACAGGTTACCCCGGGGTAACATGTCCCCCGGGGACAAGTTACCCAGGCTTGGGTTACCTGTCCCCCTTTCCAAAATACGAGATTTAAACAATTTGTCAATTGACTTGTTGTTTTCTTATCAAAACTGCAATACTGACATGATAATTGTGTTTTAAATGCTATTATTCAATCTAATAAGGGACTCTGAAAAAATTGAAATGATGCAATAATAAAAAATATTCAAGTGTTAAGATTTTTCTTTAAAAAGGTACAAAAAAAGAAATATAAACATACATATTCATTGAGGAAATTTTCTAAGAATATCTTTCTTGATAAAAAAAGAATGACTGGAAGGTAACTTTAATGAAAAAAGCATTTTGAATGGGGGAACAGGTTACCCCGGGGTAACCTGTCCCCCGGGGACATGTTACCCTGGCTTGGGTAACCAGTCCCACTTTCAAAAGAAGAAGTATTGAATGAATTTGTCATGTTGCTTTCTTATGAAAACTGCAATATTAACATGGTATGTTAATAAATGCTATTTATCAATCTAAATATGGACGTGCAAACGCTAAGATTTTTCTTTAAAAAAGCATCATTTTTTTAAAAAAAAAATGAATGAAATATTTTTCAATGAATATCATATAATAATTTCTTAAGAAAAATGAATGACTGGAAGGTGAAATCAAATGAATAAAAGCATTTTGAATAGGGGGACAGGTTACCCCGGGGTAACCTGTCCCCCCCCCCCACCAAAGTTTTATTTTTTTTATATTTTCTCCATTAAACTTTCAAATATTTGCATAAAAGACCACTGGTGTTTAACGATGTTTCCGTAAAATGTTTGTCTATGATTTTGTATGTTGGTTTGCCATGATTATATAGGTAATTTTTGTAAACAATACACATGTCGTACGGAATGTTCGTAATTTTGGAGATTTCATTGAATGAATTTAAAATGGATCACCCTAGACTAAGTAAACGCTTTTCATTGCACTTTGCGCTACCTCTTTGTCTTGATCTTCATTTATTATGAATGTTAAACTTGAAATAAATTCATTTATGAAGAAAATCTTTTAAATACATGTAGCTATATGATTTCAAAAAAAGTAAACTCTTGCCAAGTGTCGGTTGTTACAGATGAAGTTGTATTGGGTTCTTCGTATTTGCCTCTTATAACAATGATGGTCCACGGTTATTAAATCATTTTTAGTGAATATTTAATTTTTTTCAAAGACATGGTTAATTGAAGATGGTATATTGGTTAATTGAAGAAGAGTATTGCTGGTGTGTTGGTTAATATGTGATTATCTACAAAAGTTTATGTGAAGCCAAACCATATGAAAACGCGAATTTATACGAGAAATATACATAATCGACTGTTGGTCGTAGGTAGTTGTATCAATTAAGAATAACGATTCAACACTTCAGGTTGAATAGTATTCAATTCTCTAAATACTGTTATTGCTTGTATGAAATATTTTTCAGTTCTTTGTCAATTTCGGACCAACTGCGACATCTATAAATCAGGACACAATCATCTTCGATTAAAATTAATCTATATCAATACTTTCTTTAATAAAAATACTTTCCCACAAATAAAAAATGGTAACACGTCAGGGAAAAAAAAATCTGGAAACTAATCGTTAACTATGTTGGCACATCATTAGAAATTAGTCAATTCATGTTTAACAATAACGACACATTATCAAAAGATACAACTATATTATTGCCTTGTGAGTAAAGTTGGTAAAACAACAAATGGCTTTTATTTAAAAAAAAGTCAAACTAACCTGTCACTGCAGCTCATAATCAATCAACAAATATAATTTCAAAATTAAAGTACACCCTCGTTAGTTTCATAGAGATGTGTTTTTATTCTGAGAATCCTGTATTTAACCAGGATAAAGATGTAGGAAAATATTTTGAAAAAAAATCGTACGGAACATTTGATATTGTACGTTTTTTACGACGAATGTGAACACAAAATTGTGCTTTGCTCGAATTATTTCCAAACCTATCACAAGACTCGGTGATGTGGCTGCATGGTAACTGGGCATCCCCTTTGGAGACGATGGCATCATTCACTTAGATCTACTGTACACCTTACGACCGTCGCATGTCCCCTTATGGTGACAGCGGTTACAATAGGATGATGCGGTAAAGATTTCCAAGCTCAACACCGTACATTGATCGTCTGTTTGTTTGTATTTCCGTTTATTTATCGTCGCTACCGTAGCACATGCCCATATGAGCG